>MU006218.1:1361636-1667695 GCA_010093685.1 Ophiobolus disseminans
GAGAAAGTACTTGGGCCTGAGCATCCTTACACGCTGACAAGCATGAGCAACTTGGCGCAAGTGCTGAACAGCCAGGGCAAGTACAAAGAGGCGGAGGCAATGAACAGACAGACGCTGGCGCGGAGGGAGAAAGTACTTGGGCCTGAACAGCCGGACACGCTGACAAGCGTTTACTAGCCCACCCCCTTGCAGGTTAACGTCGTTACGAATAGTCCCGTGTGCTTTTTAAGAGAGCATACACAGCATACCAAACAGTTCTTGGAATAGACCATCCAACCACCCGCACATGTCGCCAACACTACAACGAAGCGTCACTACACTCAGAACAGGCTCTGACAAACAGCTCAGCACAGGGTCTAGATAGCACTACACGTGTCGCTACAGGCAAAGCATTAAGCTCGGTTGTCTAGTTTGCGGCCACCCCTAGTTTGCGGCCACCGTGCGCGAATGCGGCCACCGAGCTCAACACGCGATAACTCAACAACGCCGCACTCAATATGGATCCCCATGAGGAGGCTCTGCAAGGTGCTATCCGCGATCTCGAATCTGGTGTTTTTACGAGCCAGAGGGCAGCTGCCAAGGCTTGGGCAGTCCCTTGGACCTCAATCCAGCGCAGGCTACAGGGCAGCGTTCCACACGCAATAGCTCATCAGCAACAGCAGCGGTTGACACCTGAACAAGAGTCCTTTATAGTTGACTGGATACTCGAGGAGGATGCGCGATCTCTGCCTCCATCTCATGCGCGCGTACGAGAGATGGCGACTCGAATACTGAGGCTCGGCGGCGACTACGAGCCTCTCGGCCAGCGATGGATCTCCTCCTTCCTTACACGTCAACCTCGAGTTGCCAGCATTGTCGGACGATCGATTGACACCCTAAGAGCTGAGGCTGCGAGTCCTGCTCAGATCCAAGCGTTCCTAGAGCTCTTCCACCGCACTCGAATTGAGCTCAATATCAGAGTTGAGGACATATGGAATATGGATGAGACTGGCATTGCACTAGGAGTATGTACCAACTCTCAGGTGATCGCACGAGCTGGCAAGCGCAAGACTTACGTCAAAACTCCAGGCGATCGCGAGTGGGTATCAATCCTTGAGACAATCTCAGCTACTGGGCAGAAACTGAGGTGTATGGTCATCTTTAAGGGACAGAGCCTACAGACAACGTGGTTCCCATCTGAATTAGTGCCAGACTGGTTCTATACTACCTCTCAGAATGGATGGACCTCGCATGAGATAGGATCTGAGTGGCTAAGGCGCATATTCATCCCAGAAACTCAGCCTAGCGGCAATCAGTAGAGGATGCTCATACTGGACGGCCATGGGTCTCACGTTGATATTGAGTTCATGCTGCTCTGCCGTCAGCATAGGATATGGACTATATACCTTCCTCCTCACGCCTCTCATATCCTGCAGCCTCTAGACCTGGCTCCTTTTAGCGTACTCAAGTCAGGATATAGATCTGAGATCAGATCTCTATCTGCTCTTGATGACGCAGCTCCTATTAAGAAGGAACGCTTCATATCCGCATATTATCATGCGCGAGAGACAGGCCTATCTGAGCGCGTTATTCGAGCTGGTTGGAGAGCTACAGGCATCTGCCCATACAACCCTAGTATAGTCATTCACTCCTCTCAGGTTTCTGCTCGTCCTATCACTCCACCTCCTCCTGCACAGGCTGCGCAGCCTCAATCTCCTGCAGATCTATCCTTCTCAACCCCAAAGAGAGCTCAGGATATATATCAAGCTCAGCAGCAGCTACTGCGATCAGAATCTCTCTCTCGGGGCACCCGTCTAGTGCTTGGCAAGGCAGGCAAGGCTATTTCCCTATCAACTGCGCACTCAGCTCAACTGCAGGCTGAGAATCAACGTTTGAAATATCAACTAGAGCAACTTCAGAGTAAGCAGACAAGAAAGCGAGTCAGAGTTGATCAGAATGAGCGCTTCAGTAATGCTGAGAGTATTAAGGCTGCGATGGAAAGAGCAGCAGCTCAAGTTGCGCGCGCATCAACAAAGGAGACTCAGAAAGCTGCAAAGGCTGCAGCAGCTCAAGCTGCAGCTCGTACTCTAGACTCTATGTGTACAGAGTTTCAAATATAAGCGTTGTTGTTGAGTTATCGCGTGTTGAGCTGGGTGGCCGCATTTGCGCACGGTGGCCGCAAACTAGGGGTGGCCGCAAACTAGGCCACCGAGCTTATACTTTGCGCGTAGACTGGCTAAGATCGGTATTAGAAGTACAAAAGTATCTTCTACGGAGAACATTCAATGCTGTATGTAGTTATACTCTTAGATAATATCGTTATATAGTGCAGCGCTCATCCTACGTATTCTCCTATACTTAATCGCCTGTATCGTATAGCTAACGACTGAACACAGAACAACTAGCGTTGGATCATGAGCTGACGTGCTCTGTGCTACAGTAACACGAGTTATACTCAAAGAAGCTCTGCGTAGGGGCCTCATTTGAGCTAGGCCAGCGGATGTGTCACGGCACCAACCCTGCCTACACTAGCGTCTCTTAGCACTCGGCCGCTCTGTATATAACCTGCCTCCCCCCCCTTTGTAGCTAGGTACACTACAACATTGTTTGGCACTTACCTCTTTGGTTTGGTCCCGTGATAGGATGCTTAGCGTCGATGTTAGTAGACTGCTGCCAGTATACCGCTAGTCTCTTTTTAACGTTTTGATACAGGCACAAAGTGGGTCTCTTGCTTGACAATGCAGCTCAACATTGGTACTCAACATGACTGATGCGCAGATAGTATAGATATAGAGTTGCTGCGCTCGGAATACACTCCTAAAATATCTTTCTACAGCTAAGTGTGAACGGTCTGTAGGCACTGTATTCCAGCTACCTAACCCAGATGCTATTTACAGTCAGCTATCCTACTTGTTGAGGGTTGGTGCGCGGCCCGTGTGTTCTTGGCGGCGGGGAAGCCCTGGTCATGTGACTCGGGGCTCAACCCATTACACTAAGTATGATCCAGCAAGATTACATCAGCTATAAAGTGAATCTGAGGCCAACCGAGCTTAGGCTGTTGTGTACATTAACAATGAAACATGGTATTGCTGGCACAATAGAGCTGAGTATGAGTAGCGGAGTAGTAACAGCTAAGGCTGATATATAGAGAGTGTATTCCAAGAGTATTGACACCTTTTGATATATATTGACTGTCAGCCTGGCACCTTAATTCACATGGTACACTGTGGACTGCATCTCCACGTGACTCTTAGTCACTGGCTTACTCATCATGTTGTGTATATAATCGCTCTATGTAGCTCTCTCAATACAACAACCTTCTTCTCACTTTTGCCCTGTCTCCTACATCCGACATTGACATTGTTGTGATGCAAAGCATGAACAGGTTTTCGGCACACAGGGTTTTCCGGCATGCAGGGGGGGATAGTAGTGATTTGGCAAGCGATCCAGAATTTGCTTAAGAAGGAGGAGGGCGAAAGAGAACATATTGTGGCACAGATGCGAGTTTTGGACGTGCTGGAACAGCGGACATAACACATCATGTAACGGCTTTGGAAGAGCAGCCCAAAGGCAGACCATGAAGTTATAGAGCTCCCTTTTCGTGCAAGTGGGAGCAGCAAACATAAAGAAGAACGGATTTCCTTTTGGAAGAACCGCAGACGCAGAACATTGGCGACGACTGGTGCTGTTTTTTTACGTCAAGAGAGGCGCTTGATAAGAAGAAGAAAATCGAGGTGGTGGGTGGTTTTATATGCCATCACGATCGCTAGCGCCAGACGCTCATGACTCGAGGCGGTATGCTGTTGTTGACTTCGCGCATGTCCATCCACCGAAGTCAATTCTTGTGAGAAGTTGGAGCAGACACGTCTCCACATAGCATATGCTCCGGTTTCTTCTAGCAACGAGACAGAGACAGAAAGACCATGTTATGACACAAATGCGATCTTTAGAGGGCTTCGAGCGGGAACCATGAAGTCTTTCTTCCGCATTTTAAAAAGAAGAGAAAGGCCGAGGACATAAGCGGACTAGGCTACGTTTTCTGGCCCGTTAGAGGACGACTGCGAGACGCGCAGAGCATATAATGCTACTCTTCGTGTTTTCGCAGTCCACGAGGAGGCCAGAGAGAGATGATCATGATAGTTTTGACTGGCAGGTTCTGGTCCAGATCATTGTAACTTCTTGAGCTATTTGGACAACATCTTTAAGCGGCACATTATTTTCTGCTATACCATCTTGCGCGCTGTAGTTGAGTGAAAACTCAAGGTGGAATGAGCTCGTAGGTTTTATAGCTGTGGAAATCGGCATGCAATGGACGTCGTTTCGTTGTTAGGATGTTGTGTTGTTCTTAGGAAAGATGAAGGGGAGAGAAGATCAATCCATGGTTCCATTGACCCTCGAACTAAACTATCGCCATTCTAAGGACACCTCAAACCTACCGCTTCAAAATGCATCCAAAGTTCAGCGACCGAGCTTATATAGGCCTTACCTAGAGCATACGCGGGTCATCTTCTCGGGGAGAGGCGGGCAAGGCTCAAACATACCAAGAATCGACCACGACTTGATGTGCATTGGTGGCGGAGGAGCATTAACATTTTCATCGCCTAGTTCGATGGCGATGTTTGGAGCGGAGAGTGAGTGGGATCGTGCAAAACATGTATCGACGTTTGTGTGGCTTCGAGAAGACGCTACGGACTCGGTCATAGTCAATTCCAGTGGCAGTTTTCGAGGTAATTGTACGGCCTACACCCCTAGTTTCCACATGGAACTTGTGAAATTGTCTTGGAGGACGCACAGCGATGAACGTGTTGTCATTCACTCTTCCGGACTTCATGAACTCGATCTTTCCCAATTTTGACAACGCACCCGCGGACGTCATTCAAGGCTGAACCTCCTGCTTCGAGACGCGCACAACAAAATATTGACCCGATCTCGTACGATTTTCGACTCTCTCGGCTCGCAGACATCGTCCGGTCGGATACCTTTTTTGAGGTCTGAAATCGACTGCAAGAGTGATGAGAAGTTAAAGGAAGAGACAGTTGGGAGTCTTATATAAATGGAAAAGCTTGAGTGTGACTCGTTACATCAAGTGTTCCGCGTGAGGTTGGATGACTGGACATACAAGAATTTCCCGTACACTCAAGCGGCAAAGACCATGGCACGCCTGAGCCGTCATTTTTGCGCGCTTTCCCAACTCTAGCATCTTAAAGACCGTCTCAGGGAAGACATCAACCACACTCCGCACTCTTTCAGGTGATGTGATGTTCAAGTCGACGCAGCTACCCGGACATTTGAGTATGGATTTATGCTTTTGGAGTCATTCCCTTAGAATGGCTGCAAACAAGAGCACGTCAAATCGTGGTTCGAAGTTTTGGCGAGAAATTGAAGAGTTTGGCTCGGCGTGCCGTGGTCTCCACATGAGCGACTCTTGCAGCCTGTTTATGGTATAGAGCTTTCCCGGAAGAACGAGAAGCCATGGACCACTTCTGCTCGTGATTTTGGACCACAATGATGGATTATAGTGATGGTGTGACGGAACATCAGAAACGTCGGGATTTTATATACGCGATCGTACAGTGTCTGTCATTCATCACGACGAGAAGACAAATCAAGCACAGCAGAAGAACATTGAAAGGTTGACTTGCGATTTGTTTGCGATGCCAGAGGGGAAAATACATCAAATGCATGGAATGCTGCTTTTGGAGCTTGCACAACACCGCATAAGTCGAAATTTGGGATGCTTTGTCTTACGAGACTCATAAAGAACTCCTTATCGAGGCGATTCCTAGGAGTTTCTTCCGCTCCAATCTGACACATGGTACGCGCCAGCGTAGCTTTGTAGCGCAGGATGGAGGCCAGCATAGCTCTCTTCCATAATGCGAAGAAAATTGCAAGCTCAAAAACACATGAAGGCTTGGTGCAGTTTTTTTGCGGAAAGACGCATAAGCTAGTAATCTTTAAGCTTTAGTCGATATATAACCTTCAGCGAGTTGGTATAATTGAAGAAAAATAGGAGTTGCTAAGAAGCTTTATACCCTCCACACCAAGCGGCTATCATCAAGTTGATCGATTATTTCGTTCCGATAGACGTTTTACGCCATCAGGACGGTTTTGGACGTCATGGGTGGGAGAATCAGAACTTTGATCGCGGTCTAGTTCCTAGGTAGGTACGGAGAAAAGGACAACGACATCGCTGCCGAACACTTTCTTTTTGAGCGACGTGAGTGCGGACAGGCCATAAGTATGTTGGTGATTGGGTTTGTTTCCAAAAAGGCAGGAAGGAAGGCACCCGGGCACATGGGCCGCTTGCTCCCAGGTATATTCTCTTTCCGCGCGACGCACACATAGATAATGTCTATGTCCTTTTTGTCGTCCGCATGCCACTAATAGCGAGAAGCTTTCCGACCATCCATTGTCCGAACATCTCTTTTCCGAGTTCACGAGCAGCGCACTCATAGATCTTTGTCTTCGTAATTTCGAAAGCAGAGAAGAGGACACGAAGACATGACTTGTCATACTCGAAATTTTAGTGCCGGAGCAAAGCACATAAGTGCTTGTTGGTTCGATTTGGTCGTTAGAACTGAAACGCAGGAGTTTTTAAAGACTACGAAAAAAGTTGCCGGCGGATTTTATACGCAGTCGTGCTTGTCCTAGCTTGAACGCAGGATGCAGACACATGTCCGAATTTCAAAGTGGATTTTATCCTCCCCGCACAGCGCACAACGTGCCACTGTTCCTTGATGTTTACCAGATGTAGTTGTCAAAAGATCCCAAGTTCCAACGAAGCATGACGTTTGCCATTGGCGAATTTGAAGTCCAGAGGCAAAACAACCATACATGATGACATCGTTGGTTTTGAGACTGACGGAGGCGGCGCAGAGACATCGTAGTGGGCAGCTTGAGTTTCGGTGCCGCAGCAAAGCACATGAGATTTGCGTATGTAGATTTTTTTGTTTTGCAGAGCTGACGATGTGGTTGCGGAGAGAAGTATGATGCGGGTGCCAAAGGCTTTTTATATCAGGGTCGCTGACTAAGGGAAAGTGCGATGTGAGTTGGTCGTGTGAAGTGTTGTAGGCTGCGTCATAAGCATCACCCTCGAAAGGAAGCATGGAGTTGAGCTATGCACGAGCACCACAATGAAATCTAAATATCTTATGTATTCCACACATGCGAATCCCATATGTACCAAACCAATCCCATACCACACCAAACTCCACAAATATGTACATGGAAACCCCGGGGTATATCCTCCTGCTTCAATCCAACACTAACTCCATACAACAAATTTTTTCCATTCCAAGCACAGCTCTCAAAGATTGCCATCAGAGCTTCACACCCCCCTTTCCCCTCTCCTCCGATGCTCCCTGAAATGCCTCGCCATCCTCGCTTTCACCCCATCAGACACAGGCGTCTCGCCCGCACCCGCCTCTGCTGTCTTCGTAACATACAACGTTTGATATACCGTGCGCACAGGCGCATCTATTTCATTCGCAGGCACAAAGGGTACTGCTGGCGGTGCTTTGCTTGGACTGACTTGAGCGGCGCTGAGGCGGCTTGTAGGTGTAGGCGCAATTGCTGTTGAGTTGGATTTGGGAGGCGAGGCGGGTGTATCTCCGTCGGCGAAGTTGGGCCATTGCCAGCCGGGCATACCGCCTGCGCCGCTTGGGGCTGCGATTTGCGTGTTGAGGGGTCGGGATGGGCGGGCGGAGACACGCGTGCGGTTGCCGGGAGGGGATAGACCCGGGGCGGAGGAGTTGCCGCTTGGGAGTGGCAGCGAGGGGGGTGTGATGGTGGGCTTTGGTGGAAGTGCACTAGGGGCAGTGGCATTGCCGCTTGGAAGCGGTACGGCGGGCGTGAGGGTAGGTTTTGCAGGAACGCTGGAAGCGAGCTTCGAGCTTGAGGGAAGGACGACTTTCGAAGAGACGGGCGCCACGATGGTCGAAAGGTTACCGTTGATCGTAGATACCGGCACAGGTATCGAGATGACGCTGCTCTTTGGCGGTGTAGCAGGAGGCGAAGGTCTTGCCCCAGGTTTGCCATCATCCTGGTACACTTTCAGGGCGTTGATTTCCCAGTACGCTTCTGTGAAAGCTTCTGGGTTGTCCCGAACGTAGTCGACACATGTCTTTGCTTTCTTCGCACACGATCCATCTTCCCAGATCTTGCCGGCCCACTGTCCACAAAACGTGGTATCGATGATGATCTGCTGCTCTGCAAACATCTTGTCGATGTCGCAGGCACCTTCGAACTTGGCAGCTGGCTTGCCCCAAGCGCTTGGGTCCGGGTTGTCGCCGAGTACGTCAGCTGGAATTGACTCGCGTGGGAAGAAGTAAACGCTGATGGCGTCCGAGTTCCATGATGTTGCGTAGACGCCTCCGCCGTTCTGGTTCAAACCCGCTCCGTAGCTTTGCTTCGAGGGGTGTTCGATCGAGCATCCGACGTTCTTCAACTGTCCTTCAGCGGCTACGTCGCAGTTGGGAGTAGTGACATTGCCAGAGAACTGAGTGGCGTCGTTTCCAATTGAACATCCAGGTCCTGTGTGCAGTGTCATGCCGTTGTTTGTGTACTCGTTGACGCCCTCGAGGATATCGATTTCACCGCCTTTAGGCCAGTTAGGACCAAGTGTCCAAAATCTACCCAGGTATATTAGCTTGGGAAAGCAGGTTGAGGCCGAGGAACTTACGCAGGCCACGTCCCGCATCCAAACGGCATATGAGCAACATCCAACACAATCAACCCACTATCATACTTCTTCTTACTCTCAATCCTAATACTTGGCCGTCCCTTTGGCGTCTTATTCACCACATCCACGCCAAACACCGCCGCAGTTGACGAATTCGCCTTGATAAGATTCGTCTTCCTCGCCGTCGCCTCATCAACGTACTGGACAAACCCCTCCGTCGGATCCTGCCCCGTGAAGAAATCAAAGTTGCCGTAAAAATCAGTCATATAATCGTCTTCCAGCACATAGCCCGCTATGCAGAATTCGAAAAGGGCCGCGGCCGAAACGAGGGTCGTGGAGAAATGCATCGTCAAGATGCTACGCGGTAGAAAGGGAAGAGAAGGACTGGCTGCGTACTAGACGCGCGCAAAAAGAAGAAACGAAGACTGAAGATGAGCGACGACGACGATTGTACTGAAGATACGCAGGTCTGGAGGGCCCGACCTGCATATATATCACCACCATGCCCTATACACATGATACAGCCACACGCATCCACACGATGCAGATCGGCAGCGTACGAGTCGCGCCTAGAACGAGCGGCTGATAGCTATCATCCCATCCGCCCGTTTCACACACCGATCCATTTTTATTTCCGGGCTAAAACGCGCAGCCATACATCACGCCGGCACGCACTGGGCCAGGGTGCATCGCACAGGTTGTGCTGTTTTACCAGATGGGAGATGTTTCACGGACATTGGAAAGGGCTGGCTCGCGCGGTGGCGCTTGAAACGACTGATGTGGTCGAGGCGCTACGGGCCGTTGACACTTCTTTTGTGCCTGGGTGTACTGGTTGGGTTGCCGCGGCGTTGAAACGCGGACGTGGTTGATGTTAGGGACGTTGGGGCGGATGATTCGATGAGGCTGGCGCTGTCGCCGAAACGGGCTGATGTTCCCGGCGGTTTGAAACGGTGCTTGAGAGCCAACCAATCGTGGCTTTGTGTGCTTGGTATAATTGTGTTGCTATATATCTTTCTGTGACTGCGAGGAAATTACACATGTATAATGAGGCCTTTGGGTGTGTCTCGAGTTCATCGCGCAAGACGTGCGATGGGGAGATACGTTGGGCCACTAAGTAGATGACTTGCGTACTTCATGATGCTACGAAACATGATATTTTCTATCATGGGGCGACGCATTGTAGACACCTTGGTCAATCCTACAACGGATGCTGATTCACCAGAATCCGAATCTTGGGCACCATCCTGACCTCAGCCCAGTACCCCCTCAATACTTTCTCCCTAAGCACCCCTTCTAACACCTTCCATCCCTCTGCAACCCTATCAGTCCAGTCGCGCGCTACCTTTGCTTTCTTCGTACCGCCATATACGCTCTCTACCAGCGCCCCGCCTTTCTGCCCGGGCTTCAAAAATCTTACACCACCATACCCATAGACAACATGTACAACCGCCCAACTCCCAATGATCCTCTCTGGCCGCTCGGCAAGCACGTAGTCGAAATTGACCCAGAACATTGGGTCGAGTAGGGCTGCAGGGTCTTCTGTTTTGTCGTAGCTCCATGTCCGTGTGTCTTGCGCCTCCAAGACATCGAGCACAGTATGGGCACCATCGTGCAACTCGAGGAAGCGCGTGACGCCTGTTTGGCATGCAAGGTTGTCAAAGTGTACTTTAGGATGAGCTTTGTTCGGGTGCTCGAGCTCGTGATGTAGGATGTTCAGGGCGGTGGCGCCAGGGTAATTGAGGCTGGACAGGGCGAGGATGGTGGCCGATGCGACGAAGGAGAGTATGACTGAAACTGCTAAGCCGAGGCTTAGACCGGCGTAGATGATTGACTTTGATCGTCGGGTCCATATCCAGGATGCACCCGCTGCGGAGACGCCAGTTAGGGCAGGTATCACATAGATGATGAAGCGCCATTCTTTGTGGGGAAGGATGCTGTAGAGTCCGACAAAGCCGACTAGGGGGACAAGTAGGTCAAGACTTTGTTTTCGAGTTGCCACATTTAGGACCGCTATTGGTATGCACAGTAGGTATGTTGCTGGGTTGAGTAACAGCCGTGGTAGGGCATTGACGAAGTAGTAATGCCACGGTGAAACGCCCCAGTCAGCTGAGTGTCCTTGGATGGTGTTGTAGTAGAAAGCGGTCCATTCAGGCCACAAAGGGAAAGACTGCCAAAAGAACGAGTCCATAGGCACGGTGCACAGTAGGCCGATCACGAGCCCTCCCAGTCCAGCAGGGATGATGACGCTCGTGATGGAGATTCGTTGCGTGACCAGTAGGTGGAGCGTGATGGTGCCAACCGAAATAGCTAGCTCAGATCGAAACACAATGCCGGCAATGGTGATCAGGTAGAGACACAGGCGATAACACTTGGATCCGTCCCAGGGTAAAGTGGACGCATTGAGTAAGCTACGAAGGGCTAAGTTGGCTTGGTTCTGTATTAGCATTGATTCATCCTAGCCGGGACTTGAGACTCACTGAAGATCAAAGCGAACATATTCGGAAGCGTCCGCGAGGCGTAATACATGACATGGAACTGACTTGCCTGGAGCAGCGCAAACCAGATGCCCGCACCTGTTCCAAAAGCTCGCTGCACACTTCCCCCAAAAGCAATGAGCGCAGCTGCATTGAGGAGCCCAAGAACGCCTCTGACTATTCCCGTCTTTAGCACATACTTGACGATATCTGGTCCTTTACTCACCGAGCATCTGCACCTGCTCTCCATTATTGAGCAACAACAAAAACGGCCTCGACAAGCCGCTCAATACCAGCGCTCCCGCAAATGTCCTCGGCACGCTCCCAGGAAAGGAAACGTGGTCATAATTCGCTGTCAGGAATTGATCGACCTTATTTGACGGTATGCCGTGCACTAAGATGTCATGAATGGCCTGGATGTTGAAAGACTCTTCCACCTTTGTGTACGGCGAAACGAGCAGGTGTACGAGAATAACGGTCGGTATGAGCGCGTAGAAAGGCCATGTGGGGAGAGACATGGTATTAAGGTTTGAAGTTGAGATGGTTGATGTGATGGAACTTGGCAATGGAAGGTGGAAGGTGGTGCTAGCAGGGGTATAGTCGATCACGTGCCCTTCTAGCCGGCCTAGGTAATTTGTATACAGAAACGTATCTCGGTCAGCCTCACGATGCTATACGATGCGCCTGGCATGATACGATACTGTTTCGGATCAAAGAGTGTATTCGCGTCATTACGCAACTCTCCTCATACATGGTCATTAGAGATGGTAACTATGCTATACGCAACTACATTGACAAAAAATCAGGGGATATCATTTGCACACCGACGCCCTTGACTGCATAAACTCCTAGAAAGCGTCTTCGTTCGGACATGCCGTTACATCGTGACCCTCGCTCTCACAGAGCGCGCACCATTTATCTGGATCCGCTACCGTCGTACCCTTGGGCGGCACTAGCGACGAGTTGGAGTTGTTGAAAGAAGGAATAGGTAGAGGCGCAGTCGGGGCGCTGCCTGGTGGTTTCGTGGGGCTCAAGACGGATGGTCTAGTGCGGTCTGACGCCACTGAAAGATTGCGCAGTCCTTCTATGACTACGTCTTTGCCGTTGCGGATGCCCTTCTCCCTTGGTGCGGCCTCGGCGCTCATGGCAGAGCAGTTGAGGATATCGTGACCGCCAGTCTCGCAGATCTCGCACCAGAGTACACTACTATTAGCTGATGAGCGTCCGTCGGATTCGAGCATAGGGCTGAGAGTGGAAGTGGGGTCGCGGCGTGGCGGTTCTCTCCAGGTCACCACGGTTCCTTTGGAGTCGCGCTCGGAATTGCGCTTCTCTTGTATGGCAGTGTGCTCTGACATGCCGTTGCTGATGATGCTTTCGCGCTGCTCAGCAGTACCAAGCTGGGTCCTCAGCTTTTCTAGCTCACGCTCTAGCTCTTCTTCTCTAAAGGCTTTGCGCTCTACGAGTCCTCGAAGCTCCTCCTTTTCGCGTTCCAGGCGCTCAGAGGTTGCCTGTGCTGTTCTGAGTTCCTCTGGGCTGGTTGACGAGCCTTGGCGCGATAGCGGAGAGCGCCCACGGTCCTCTGCGGCGCCAGAGCTCAATGAGTGGATGATGGCCTTGAGCCCCCGAATCTCGTCATCTCGTTGTTCGACCTCTCTTTGGCCTGGGGTGTGTGGCGCATCTGCCATTGCGCTTGCCCCCTTCAGAGCAGCTGCAGCCTTCTCGCGCTCGCGGCGGAGCTCTGATCGGCCACGCTCGACTTCGCCCCTAAGAAACTCGACCTCGCCTCGCGCTTCTGCTTCGCCTCTCCGCGCATCTTCAAGACCCTCTTCGAGTTCCTGCACAAGCTCTTCCAACTGCTTCAGCTGCATAGCCACAGTCTCAACGTCCTCGCTCCGGGACTGGTACTCGCGCAGCTCTTCCTGTAGTTCTTCCACCTTCTTCTCGTACACGCGCTCCGTCTCGGTGCTTGCCATCTCGAGGGTGTCGATTGTGCTCCGGAAGTCTGCCCGATGCGCGTCGAACTCGGATGTGAGCATGGCGATCTTATCGTTCTTCTCGCGGAGAAGTGCTCGTAGTTGCGCGACATCGTTGGTCTCTCCGCTGTAGGACGAGCCCATGTCCATGTCTTCGGGTATGAGGTTCTGTATTTCCGAGAGGCTTGCCTCCATCTCGCCCAGGGACGTGGCCTGGTCCTTGAGCTGCTTGTCGCGCTCTTCGAGCAGCTTTGTCAGCCGTTGAACCTCATCGCCCTGCTGCGACCCCAGCCGCGAGCCCGGTCGGCGGCCCTTGTAGCTTTGCATCGAGTCGTTGCTGGTGCGCGCGGCGCCCGTCGGCGTGATCTCGGCATCCTCGTCTATGGTGTCGTGCTGGCCCAGGCGCGAGTTATTCCGTGAGTATGGGCGCTGCGGCCCCGGTGTCCGCGGCTTCTGCATGCCAGACGTGCGCGGAGGCGCGGGGCTTGCGAACCTCGGCGGCGCGCCGATTGCACTCTTGGAGAAGCCCGACGGCGTGAGCCCGCCATTCCGTGCTGGCGTGGCGGTCAGATTGGGCCTGCGGAGGGGCGACTCTGGCCGCGGTAGCGACGGGCGGCCCTTTGGCTTGAATTGCGGACTAGGCGCTCGAGCGCCAGGGCCGACCGACTGCGAGAACTTGGAGAGCGACGGCGTGTCGGGACTGAAGTGCGGCTTCGTGGTGGTGGAGAGGCTGAAGCTATTGTAAGAGGGCGTCGTGGGCGTGGGCGGGAAGTCGTCCGATGTCCCCGAGGAGCGTTTCTGCGCGCGGTGTATGGGGAGAAATATGCCTGAGCCTGGGACCGAGGTCCTAAAGTACTGCTTGCTGCGCGTCCGTCAGTGTATGCGCCCACCGCTAGCTGCTGCCACTGGCACCCACCCGTCCACCTCGCCGTCGTTCTTCCCGCGAGACGCATGCTCTCTGCTCAGCTCCACGCCCGCAAACACGCCCTTTTTGTTCGACACAGCGCCGATAAACTTGACCACGCCATGCATCCCACCCGGCACGTCAACCAGGTCCCCGACCCCAATATCCTGCCCGTCTGCGCCCATCCTGCTTGCGGGGGAAGACGCGCCTCCAACCAGCGCGTTCAAAGATGCTTTGCGTTGAAATGCGGTGCTTGCGGTGAGGGAGAGGTTCGGCGACGACTCTGCCGCCTGTGGGTGAAGTGAGCGTTTGCAAGGCCAGGGCGACTTCGCAAATTAGTACCTTGAGTGAAGGACGGGTCAAACCGCGTCTTGGTGTTTGGAAAGCCATGGCTGCCCGTCTGTTATGGTAGGGCAACTGTACAAGGATTAGGGTTACAGAAGTCGCACTGCGTCCTCGTTGTTTATGCTTGCCGCCCCTGGTTCAACGTCGACCACCTTTAGCGCACCAATCAGAATATCCACCCATCGTTTTCAACATCCGCCGTTCAATCATTCCCTGACCGATGCAGGCCTTTTCACTGCTCTGCTCACGCCTGAGTACTCCTTGAGCAGCTACACCTGGCACCCTGAGCTGGAGCGAGTGTGGCCCCTCCCTGTACCACCGTCTGCGCCCTTGCGTACCACACATCGGAAGCGTGCCGAGACGTCAACTACAGCATGAACCTCAATCTCACCTGCGCACCAAGGCCCTTGTATTTATTGAGTCAAGTTGCTAGGGGTGATCCAGTCGACGAAATTATTTGCAGTTGCAAGAACAGCCTGTCTATCTTCAAGGACGTTTCGGAGGTCAGCTAATCTGCTAATAATGTTGTGAGGATATACAGGACTACTCTTCGCCCGGCGACTCAATAAATACGAGCTGCTTCGTGCCACTGGAGCAAACGGCTCGGTCCATATTCTCAAGCCAATCTCTGAGTCCTGCGACGGCCGTTGCGGACGCGACACGGCATGGGATCGTTGTACTTGTGTTGTGTACCACCTCTGGCATACGTCGCTCCACGCCAGCATACTGATCATTCGGATGGGTCATCTTGCGAGACTGAAGCTTTTGTACGTTCGAGCCATCATCATCGCCTGAAGCTTCATCTATCAACACTCCAAATGAACCCTTGAACCCTGCATATGCGGCCACCTCGTGACTGACGCGACCTCACGTGGCCCGGCAACGACACCTGCATCAATCCTTGGATGGATGCTTCTCTTGCGAGTTGATGTGATGCAGTTACCTTCTATGTGGAATTTTCACTAATTCAAGCATCGTTGTTTACAGCCTCGAGTGCTTCAACACTGATGCATATCGAGTGCCAAGACTTCTCCTCCTTCTCAGCCCCAGAGCACGTCTCAACAACGATGGCTTCACACATTATGCGCAACACGACCACACACGTCTGGCCCCAGACGAGGTTGCTGCATTTTCCAGTGATGTGAGACATCCTCACAGATCTGCACATTCGAGAGGCCTAGGCCCGAGATGCCTCTGCAAGCCATCTGCACGACAGTGTTAGCTTGGATTTCATAGACACCTTTTTTGGTTTTTCATCGACGCTTCGATACTGGACCGGTCAAGACAGTGCAAATCATGCTAGGTCTGGCCGACGAAGACCACCGAGACCTTGCCAATGACTCTACAAGCGGGTGCAAGGCCACATCCGATGCCACATTTGCAAGCTTTGATCACACAAGGCTGAAGTGGGCGTTCAACTACTGCGGGTGACACCAATCATATCCAACTCTCATTGGATATGCCAATAAACGACTCAGCGATCGATAGTCACGAACAGCAATACCTTGCACACGCTAGAACTCGCCTGGCCATTGGGACTCAGCCTCATTCAGTTGCCAGCATGTGGAGAAAAGCACGACGTCCCAGTCTTCCTTGTTTGTTTCATCTTTACTATAGTCTATCTCGATCTCACGATGCGTTTGGTCATCATCAACGCCATTTTGGCGCTCGCTACCGCGCAGGAAGTCTCTCGAGAGCCACTCAAGGACTTCTGTCGCCGTCACCAGCAGCAAACCTGTGTGGTGGACAATAGGCTCTATATCGACGGAGGCCTTGCGTACTACGGCACTGGGATCAGTCCCAGCAGTCGGCCAGAGACAAGTACCTGCCTCTATGTGCTATTCAGTCTCATCGGCTAACAACCACAGATACCTTTTTGCTCTACGGTGACCTTGCACAAATTGGTTCAGGCGCGCCTCCTCTCAACAGCAGCCTACCAAAGGTCCGTCCAAACCCAGCAAGTCCGCATGATACGCGGCGTTTAGGAACAGTCCTGTTAGAACGCAAACTCATCAGAACTAGGGTTCAGACGTGCCGTCTGTTAGCGGTGGCGCTCTATGGCCTGATACCGCGAACAAATTATTCTACTTATTTGGCGGCGAATACAGCAATTCCACAGTACAGAGCTTCACAGGTCTCTGGTTCTACGATATCTTGAACGCTAAATGGGATCGCGCAATCTCAGATGGCTCGCAAGCAAGAATCTCTTGGCCGGCGTTTGGCGCATCGGCAGTGACGGATGAGGGCATAGCATACTATTATGGTGGATACCTGAGCAATAAGTCGGTCTCGGGTTGGACTGGACCACCTCTCATGCTGAACAGCCTCGTCAAGTATGACATGAACCAAAAAACATGGTCGAACCGCACGGACGGAACTCCGAGAGCCGATGGAACACTCCAATATATACCGGCTGGCGATCGAGGAATGTTGGTCTACTTCGGAGGTGTGGAAACCTTGTCTGGTGGTTATGTGGGCTACGTAAGTCACGCCGAGTCAAGTTTATCTTTTGGCGTTGCTAACACCTATGCAGTCAAATATGACTGTAAGTGATTCCTGAATGTCTTCGCTGCTTTAATGTTAACGATGAGACAAGCAAGTTCAAGTATTCGACATAGCCAACAGTAGATGGTACACGCAGACTGCTACTGGAGATGTTCCTCGGCCTAGGAGAGGCTTCTGCTCTGGGGTAGTTTGGGCGAAGGACAAATCATCTTACAATATGTGAGTATTCATTCAGTCCACGAGATGATGTGCAGAACTGACAACCGAAGATACATATATGGAGGTATTTCTTCCGACGGAACGGCTGTCGGCGATGTCTACATACTGTCTTTACCCTCCTTCCGATGGATCCCAGTAAGTGTCTTTACATTATATGCTATTCTGCAGCATATGCTAATACTCTGGCAGTACTATGAAGCCCCGGGAAAGAGATGGTTTGGTGGCAAAGCGTGGGCATCGTGCAGCGTCATCAACAATTCGCAGATGGTTATTATGAGCGGCTTTTACACCAATGTAACGAAGGACGCATGCGACCAACCTACCATTGGCGGGCAGGCCACTCTCTTACTTGGACAAGAAGGTATAGAGCGCGGAGCCGTGTTCCGCAAATTGGAATCTAGTATTGTTGAGTATAGGGTGCCTGCCAACATCACAGAGGTCATCGGAGGCGAGTAAGTTTTTTCACAAGCTATCTTGTCCTTTTCATGGACTAAGGCATTACAGCACGAACGGCAAGGCGTCAGTAACAGCACCGGCAGCGGGTTGGGCAACAGCAGACCTGTCCGATGGCTTCAAGAGGACCTACTCAGCAGTGTCACGAGTAGCAACGCGCCCAGTGTCATCTTCAACAACACGATCTTCAGCAACTTCGACCTCAGCTCCATCAAGTGGATCCAAAACGAATGTTGGAGCAATAGCTGGCGGTGTTGTCGGAGGCGTCGTAGTCTTGGTCGCCATATTTATCCTGGCATTCTGCTGCCTCCGCTCTCGTCGCCGCAAGCAAGTATCGCAGGCCCATGGAAGCGTTGCACCGGCCATTGATCCCTACACTCGGAACCCTCCAACCGAAGACAAGTCCGCCGCGCACCTTTCTATGTCGCAGGCAAGCACCATGTACTCGCCCAACCCACAGACAGCGATGACCTCACCAGCAGGCTCGCCACGACCGCAGTCAGATGTATCGAAGTACTACCAGGGATCGCCCCTTGAGCACCAACAACATGATTCAAGGTGGAATCAGCCGGCTGGGGTCGGGTACTCTCCGCAACAGGGACACCAACAGGCGTACTATCCTCCACCTCAAAGTGGTCCGAACTCCCCTGTGATGAGTGTGGAGTTGCCCAACAATCAGACTCCTGCGTACCCTGTAGAACTTCCGAACGTGAGCAGCCCGAAGCCAATGCGTGGCCTGTACTAGGTAGAGCGGATGTGAAACCGGGACTAGTCTGTCATGTGTCTTTTCGGTATGGTCGTTTTGTCAGGGTCAATTGTGTTCTTGTATCTGTCCTTTATACTACAGTGGATGATTGTATTCTACTATAGTCCATCAACGGTGGTAGAAATAAAAGTCATCAGTCTACTGAATGTGGCAATCATTCGTGTCCCGGCCCACGGATGTCGAGTAGCCTCTATAGACTCGCAGGTATATTATTACATAGTCTCGCGCAATATAATGGTGTGAGAATAGACAGGCTTCTTGATGGGTCACAATTGCAACGCCTGCCTTCAGATGCGGGCGTGAAAGCGCGCTAGACGTGCGCTATCGATAAGAGCTCCAATTGCCCCACCATCGCGCCTGTTGCCTCGCGACTGTTCAAGCCGATCGATCACTGAACTTATAGCTCCATCGTGCTCGCCCTTTCCTGCCTTTAACGCAGCCCACGACCTACCCTGAGGATATACTGCTCGCCTCAACCTCACCACTGCGCCATCTCATACCCTGCACCCTCACCCACACGTCAATACCACGCACAAACATGGCCTCGCCGCCCGTCGCGTCTGCACTGCAGGCAATTGAGGCAGCACCCGCTGGCGACAAGCCGTCTCGATACTCGGCCCTCCTCCAAGAGATCATCGCATCCTCCAAAAACGCTACCGCCGACCTGAACGCATACGCACAAACACTCCTAGACGACTCACTCGGCATCGTCGTGCTCCGACCCCTCCTCGCTGCATTCGTTGATGCTTTCAAGACCATCCAGCACCCAGATGTCAAGATAGATGTTGGTGAGAAGGTTACTTCACTACTACAGTCCAAGGGCGCGGGGCAGTATGAAGAGCAGGACACACAGATCAAAGTTACGGTCGCAGATGCCTACGAGAGTATTGAGGACTGGCGGAAGTCTGCACAAACATTGGCAACCATCAACCTCGAATCCACACAAAAGTCTGTCACTCCAGACGAGAAGGCGAGAGTATGGATCCGGATAGTCGGGTGCTACCTGGAAGAAGAGGACCCAACCAGCGCCTTCACCCACCTGAATAAAATCAAAAACATCATCTTCAGCGTGCAAGACAAGGAGACTCGACTCCGGTTCAACCTCAGTCAGGCGCGCATCTATGATTCACAGCGAGCTTTCCTCGATGCTGCTCAGGCATACTACACTCTGAGCAACGAGCCGCTCGTCGATGTCGATGAGCGTGACGATGCTTTGGCGTCTGCGTTGGTATGTGCAGTGCTAGCACCAGCCGGTCCACTACGGGGTAGGATGCTGGCCAAGTTGTACAAAGATGAGCGAGCATCCAGCCTCGATCACTATGGTATCCTCGAAAAGATGTTTCTAGATCGCCTGCTATCACCCGCAGAGATCAAGGCTTTCGCTGCAACACTGAAGCCACACCACCTTGCCAAAACCTCCGACGGTTCAACGGTACTGGATAAGGCGGTTTTGGAACATAACTTGCTCGGTGCGTCGAAGCTGTACAACAACATTGGCTTCGATCAGCTGGGCGAGCTTCTGGGTGTGGATGCCGAGCGGGCCGAAGACTACGCAGCGAAGATGTTGGAGCAGGGCCGTCTGTCGGGTCACATCGATCAGATCGACCGCCTGATCTTCTTCGAGGGCGAGGCAAGCGGAGAGCGCAAGACTGGACATGCGGAGCGACAAGTCGGTAAGGAGCTTAGAAAGTGGGATACCAATGTCGCAGGCCTAGCGGAGGAGGTCGAAAAGGTCACAACCATGATCCAACTGGAGTATCCGGAGTTCTACGCTGCGCAGGTTGTCCACTGAAGTGTTTGAGGCCGAATCAAGCAAAGAGCATGAACCCTGAACAGTCTCATCCCGGGGAAGAAGGCCCAGGCGGATGCCGAGCAAGCAGGTCGGCACCCTGATATCATGGAAAGAAGACTATGGGTAGTGTGATAATACACGATAGCAGCCAGCCACCTGAGGCTGTACGAGCCCTACAGTGGGAGTGCGTCCAAATAAGTGGCAAAGCAGAAGACGAACGATCGTAACACCATGGAGCTTGCGAACCTGCAACGTGACATTTCTATGCCATATTCGGCATGCAAAAGTGCTGTACTCCCACCCAGATATGCCATGATAACTGTACATATGATACATCAATTCCTCACACTCCACATCCACCTCTACTCCCCCACCAACGCCTCATACTCCTCCAAACCCTTAACCTCCAACTCAGATATCCTCAACACCGTGAAATACATCTTACTATACACATGCTTAACATGCCTCTGCCTCCTCTTCGTCTTCTCCTCGACCCTCACCGGCTCCGTCTCCACCGCAATCACCCGCGCCCGACACGTGAATAACCGCTCATCCAGGTAGTACACTTTCTTGACGTGGTCCGCATTCCCCTTGACCGGCTCTGGCGCCTTTAACGTGTAGTCCCGCGACCCGATGTGCGTGGCGCGATTCATGCGCAGGACATCGCCTGGCCGCACGTGCGGCATTTGGAAGGGTAGGCGTAGGGTGTCGCCTTGCGTGAGGAGGTAGGGCCGCCCGTGGATGTGAATTGTTATGTAGTGGGTGGGTTGGGTGGCGAGGAGGGGGAGGAGGGCGCGGATTGTGGGGGTTATGGTTGTCGAGATTATAGAGTCGCGGGCGTGGGGGGAGGGTCTGCTTGCTGGGGATGCGGGTGGTGGCGCGTCGGAGGGTAGTTGGGGCGGTGATTGGACTTTGTCTTTGAGGTCTTGTGATATGTGCTGGCCGGAGCGTATGAGCGGTTCGGGGACGTTGTCGGTCTCGAGATTGTGTGATACGGTTGTTATGTGTGCGCGCAGCGGGAGGAGGAATGCCGGTGGTAGTGGGAATCGTGTCTCGAGGAGCGCTCTCCGTGCTGTGCGGGTGAGGAGGGCCATTGTGGTGTGTGCAATGGCTGGACAGGCTGATGCTATCGTGATACTTTTCGTTGCGGAGTTGAAGTTCGGGCATGAGTGCCAAGGCGCGCTAACGATGTGGGAACTTTTTTGGCGGCGCATTGGAGAGTTGCCGCAACTACACGACTACAACCACACCCTCGATACGTCTCGAAACAATCGCCCAATATGCCTCAGAATGAGTACATGGAGAGGCACCGCAAGCTGTGCGTTCTTACCCCGACTGCGATCGCGCGATTTCCACACCCGCATCTATTACACCACACATATGCAGGATCTAACATCTGCGCAGTCACGGCAAGCGGTTGGACCACGATGAGCGAGTCAGGAAAAGGATTGCCCGTGAAGGGCACAATGCCAGCAAAAAGGCGCAGAATTACAGAGGTATGGCACCTCTAATGGGCTGCAATTGAGGCGAAGACTGACCGTGTTACTCTATAGGATTGAGGGCTAAGCTGCATGCTGAGTCGAGGCGGAAAGAGAAGATCCAGATGCGCCAGAAGATCAAGGCGCATGAAGAACGTAACGTCAAGACATCGGAGGCCGCGGAACCCTCCACCGAAGCCCTGCCCCAGTACCTGCTCGATCGAAGCAACGATAAGAATGCAAAGGCTCTGTCGAGTGCCATCAAGAATAAGCGAAAGGAGAGCGCTGCGAGGTTCTCGGTCCCGCTTCCTAAGGTGAAGGGTATCAGCGAGGAAGAGGTTAGTAGCATACGAGACGGATATGCAACGAATACTGATGTTGTAATCGTAGATGTTCAGCGTCGTCAAGACCGGCAAGAGTAAGTCCTAGTCATGTCCGTATGATACATTGAGGATGCTAACTCTATAAAACAGAGACGGCCAAGAAGTCATGGAAGCGCATGATCACAAAGCCCACGTTCGTCGGACCTGGCTTCACCCGTAGACCTGTGAAGTACGAGCGCTTTATCAGGCCTATGGGTCTCCGATACAAGAAAGCCAATGTCACTCATCCAGAGCTTGCGGTTCGTATCCCCAACTACAATTGGCATATCAGGCATGTGCTAATTATGTATACCATGACCAGGTGACAGTACAATTACCCATCATTTCGGTCAAGAAGAACCCACAGAATCCTCTCTACACGCAACTCGGAGTGCTCACAAAGGGAACCATCATCGAAGTTAACGTATCAGAACTTGGCTTGGTGACGGCTGGAGGCAAAGTGGTCTGGGGACGATATGCACGTAAGTGGACCCGAATAACACCGTTGCTCTACGTGCAAGGACTGATCAAAATACAGAGATTACGAACAACCCTGAGAACGATGGCTGCCTCAACGCCGTGTTGCTGGTTTGAGCGTGAGGATCGATTGACGGAGAATACTGCATTGTATGGCGTTAAGACTTGTTCTAAGCTTCTTCCAGGCGTTCGGGTCGTTGCAAAACCATATACTCGAGAGTCTTGAGGATTTGCTAGGTTTGGTAAGGGTCTTACCGATGATGCAAGGTCGCGTCACAAAAGAAGTGGATTATGAGATAGGTATGATACCAAACGAAATGTAGCACGACGCTCGGTACTTCTTGACTAGTCAAAAGATTTAGCTGCATTCTCACTCCCTGTCCCATGACTAGAGGTTCTTATTGACTCAACACGTACCTCAACATCGGACTCCGTTTGAAGTTCATCATAGACAAGGCACGAGAAACACCACGTTGCGAAAGAGGGTTAAGTGGCTCACGTCTCAATATGCTTCAATACTGCGGTAAATGAAATGTCTCAATGCAAGCCTTTTCCGAGTTTCTGGCAGGTAAACACTGACATAGATTTTCACAGTCGCTGGAAACATGTTTGCTCTTCCTCATGTGGTCACTACTGGTGAAGATGGCGCTTTCACGCCGTCTTTGCGTTTTAGATCTGCTTTGGAGAGTTGATCTTGAAGGTTGAGGGAGTAGTGGATCTGACCTTTTTGACGTCGAAATGGTCTACAATTAGTGACTTGATGGTCACTCTTAAGTGTGTGAATTGATCTGGCGCTGAAATTGTCCTTGTGATTGCACACGATCCAAAGCTAATAGGATAAAGTTTTGTCTTGTATTTGAGCTAGCGACTTGTCCGTGGCTGACTTCGTCACATGTTATAATGCTTGGATTGACTAGTGCAGGTGTAGCCCTGCGTGTCGTCTGCTACGACCCTCAATATTCGTGTCGTTCGCAATCGCAACGGCTTCCGATACCGTCGTTACTGTTTGCTGTGTCGCATGACCCGCCTTGCCAACATCGTATAAATCCTCGGCCAGCCTTAGATCCATTAACCCTTCTACCATCTCCCCTCACAAGGAAACTATTATGGTAATCGATTGACAATATGCTTTCGATACCATCTACTTGGCCGGGGTCGTTCTGGCAGATTCTCCAGCACCGTTCGCGTATGTATTCGAGCCAACATGCTCTTTATTATCCTCGGGGACGATGAAATTCCACTGAACCTTGCTGCGAAGTATTTGCTCGGGTGAGCATAAAATGTAGAAGTTGTCACGTTCCAGTGAAATAATTTCGAGTAGTGCTGATGCAGTGAGGCGGATTATGTAGGTTCCGCCATAGCCAGGAGGATCGATCGCGACCTGTTCGCCCATGCGACCTAAATTGATGGTTCGCCCTCCGTGACGTATCTCATAACTGATCTGTTCTGTATGTGTCGCCGGTGGAACCGATTGCTCCCAGATAAGATGCCCACTTACTCTAGGGCAAACTGATTTGAGGCAGAACATGATAGTCGACTGGGGACGCCACGCCCTAACAATTGAGGATCCGCACTGCTCACAATAAGGATTGTTCATAATGGAAGAACCAACGCGCACACAGCGTTTGCTGCACCTCATGATGATCTCCTTCAACAGTGGCTCGTTGCGTGAGCCGCCTCTCAGAAGTGCCGTAAGATCTAGAGCGTGGACAAAGACAGACGCGTAGCAAAGGCAACACCTTTCTCCTGCGGCGTCCAGAAGTTGATATAGTAGGCGCAAATCGGAGGTACTGTAATCGACGTTGATCCTTGACTCTTCGCTGCAAAGTGAAAATACTGAAAATATCCGATCTCGGTGGACCGAACACTTCTTATGCAGAAATCTGCCCAAAACATCTACGAGATCACTGTGCCTTGCCTCGTGTTTTCTCGTGGCTGTTGTTATCACCTGAGAAAACGGATGGGGAGCTACACCTGCCTGCATAAGTTTGCCTTGGGGGTTTATGCAGCAAGCACGGGAAATTTCCCACTCGCTAGCTTTAGATAGGTTCCACTGTATCTGACCTGCTAGAAGCTTGACGCGGGAGGCTAGGACTAGTTCTTGGGTTATCCAAGCGCGGCTCCAGTAATTTTCAACGGCGGAAGCAAAGTCTGCCAAAGCCGCAGGTGTCACCTTCCTGGCTTGCACGCGAGTTCGATATTCAGTTCTCTTCAAAGGCGATTGGGATGCTGCAACTCGAAAGTGGGCAAGAGCTCTCCCCAGAGGTTTTTGGCCACCAAGCCATGCAATAACCATTTCTGCCTTGGAATAGATGTCGCCCATCTGCTGCACCTGTTTGTTTCTTTCTTTTACATTCGCTTGGTCAATACATAGAGCGTCTATCCACAGCAGCTTTTTGAAGTATTTGATCCTGGCAACCTCGAGAAAGGTGTAGAGGTTGTAGCGCACAGCGAACCGCTCCCCATCGACAAGGATATCGAAAGGTCCACCGTGGTCGTTTTCTGTACCCCAGACGTACGAAAGACAAGTATATTTGGCGCTCATCGTTGAGGGTATCATCTGGCATTCGAGTAGGCCATCACGTGACCTTTTTCGCAGGACGCTGAGAAGACGAATTGAAGGTTGTGTCTGGTCTAAAGGTCTGTATTTGAACGGCGTCGACGACATGACTACGAACGTCTCGACTAGATTGCGACGAGCTGGGGAGGTAGCAACCTTGCCCGGCCGGAAAAGCGTGAAATCTGGCTTAGACGAAGTGAGGTAAAGGATGGGATCGTGCACGGAAATGGCAGGTGGGACTTGAGATGTGGTGGAGATGAAAGATGTTGACCTACCAGGATGAGCGTCCGTGGACGCCTCGGCTTATGTCACGTGCATACTTCAAACTGAGCGAAAGGCTGTGAATCTCTGAGATAGTGTCTTAGTCTAGTCAGTGCTTGGTGAGGCCTGGAAATATTTTTGGCTTTTGCGAAATGCCACACGGGAGGTAAATTGGATACCGCGTAAGCAGTGTGCACTTTACAGATTCCCACATGGCTTCAGAAGTGAGAAGACCGGCACGAAGGCCAAGACTTTAAGACTTCTCGTGCCATCTCACGTCCAATCACCACCTCCTCCCCATCCCTCACCACCTGCAGCCTGACCCCATCCACCCCCGCCACCTTTCTTCCCACTCTTCGACTTATCCTTGCCCTTTTCCGACGCCTCCCGCGAATGCTGGTTGACCCAATTCTCCGTCAAGCCCCTAGCCACACTCTCCGTATTCACACTCGGCGCCTTCATCTCCTTATGCTTACTATCCCTCCTCCGCTCCCCCTTCTCAGCAAGCTTCGTCTGCAGTTTCAGCATCTTCTCGATCAGCTCATCTTTCGACACTACCTTCAATTTCTCTTTCTCCTTCTTGACTTTCGAGCTCGACGTATGAATGCTGAGATGCCCATGATCGGGAACCTCGTCGCCGAACATCGACTTCAAGATCGAGCGGCTCCGATACTTGAAGCGGAAAACAGCATATGGCTTGTCAAGTGTGTCGAGGTATTCCGGGCGACCGACGACGTGGCCGTATTGAGTGCCAGAGCCGGCGCGGACTTGATGATCGACGCCTTTCTCGCTGGCTTGCTTGCTGCTGACTTTGAGCAGCGGCTCGGGTGGTAAAGAAGCGTTTTCAGAAATAGGACGGAGCTTCTTGGAAGAGGGTGAGGGCGGGAACTGCCAATGCGGCTTGGGACCAACGTCAGAGGCAGTGGGGCGGTACTGACGGTACTTCGAGAGCGATTTGCTGGTGTGACGTTTGGATGTTGATGCTGCCTTTGGCGGCTTGTCTTCGGCTGGCGCAGATGGCCAGGCTGTGTTGTCCCACTGAACGGCTGCCGACTTATCGGCTTTATTGGTGTTGTTGCCCCAAGCATCATTTTCGGTCGGCCATGCAGTATCGGCATCATTCTTATTGTCCCAACCATTGTGATTTTCACACCACAGGGTAGGCTCTTTTTCTTGTTGTTTGTCGACTTTAGAAGTGTTATCCACATCCCAGCCGGACGCTCCAACGTTCCAACCATCAGCTGGAGCATTGGAAAATCCCCACTGACCTTCAGTAACACCGCCCGTGTCAGATTCTCCCCAACCCCCACCGAATTGGGTTTCATGGCTGGGAGGATCGATTGCCCATGAATCTTGCTTTTCGCCCGGTTCGTCGCCCCAACCTTTGCTCGGAGAAGCTTTGGTATGTTCATTCGAAGGAGGCTTGTTCGCATCGCTCCATGATGAGGATGACGTTGAGCGGGCTCCAGCGCTTTTCATGAAGCCATTGCCAGCCACGCTGAACGGAGCGGGCGGCGCGGTCGTCGCTCCGGAACTATGCTTTCGAGGTTTCTCGGAAGGCGTGGAGCCCCATATGGGAGGCGGCGGTGCATTAGAGGGAGTTAGTTCTGTGTTCCTGCTGGGTCTTCGCGGAGGCACTTGTGGTGGATGCCAAGGTGTATAATTGGTGGACGGCATATTCATGGTTGTGGGTACCGCAACTGAAGCAGCCGATGGAACTGCATCGAGAGAACGTCGTAAAGACTTCTTATCCTTACTACGCGCAGATTGCGTGCCCACTGATGGCTTTCTAGAACGACTCTGAGATTTGGAGCCTCGAAGCTGACTTCGAGACTGGGAAGGTTGTAGCGTATCATCCGTCAAGTCCCAAGAAGTTGGGGAGTCTGGGGTCGCTTCGACATGAGTCCAGCCATTTCGGTCCTCAGATGAAGAGCTTGGCCCTTCATCCCATTTGGAGGCTCGCGATCGTGATTTCGGGTGCGTTTTGCGTGTGCCATCGCCCCTGCCGTGGCGAGACTTCTGCGTATGTGTGGCGACTGAGTCCGGCCATCTGCTAGATTTGGGGTGAGGCGTAGGTGCTTTGGATCTGCTCCATTGACTAGATCTCTGCCCGCCGGTTCCCCGTGTGTCTTCTGTATCCCAAGTGTCAGACTGTGTCTCGACTGGCCGACTCCAGCTCTCGGTATCTGACGAAGTTTCCCAATTGACGTGTGTTGATCCCTTCCCATGCGCCACAGACCCACCCCACCCTTGGGATCCGCCCCACGTTGTTCCATGATCCTTCTCGACTCCGTGGTGATTATGTTGCCACTGTGTGGATGTTTGGATGGGCTGCACGCCAAGTGTGAACGGTGATTGAGGCCAAGCTCCTGGAGGCTGACTCGCAGTTTCGACATCCCTCATGGGCTGATTATTGTCCTTTGGAACAGCCCCTTCTCGCCTCGACTCCTCCACGCCTCTCTTCACGGCCTCGGTCAATACCTCGTTCAGCCATTTCGAATCGACCACGGGCGCATTCGTCCCCGCAACGCTAGCAGGATGCGTGTGGTAGAAGCTCTTTTCAGAACCGACCATCGGTCCCGTAGGTATAGGTCCACTGCCATACTGGTAGGCCTCAGAAGGTATGCTTGGAGGTCTTGCACCGGGACTGATGGGCTCAGAGAAGTGAGAATGCGGCCGCTGTTGATATGCGGAGAAGAATGGCGGGGGCTTGTTCGTCGAGTGTGTGCCATGGTGACTGCGTGATGTCGTGTCGTGACTGCGTACAGTTTCAGCGTATGGCGTGCGGTACGAAGGAATCGGCGGTGGAGGGCCAAAGGCATTGCCTTGGCTATTGAAGAAGGAGAGACGGTCATCGTACATAGATCTTCCATCTGACTGCCCGTCTAAACCATAGTTCGGGGGACGAACGTCGCTAGCGCCATCCATGTGCAATGCTGAGACTGTTTTGGCGGTGCGAGGACCTGCACATCGCAGAACAAGAACCTCGATGCAGCCAATGTTATCAAGAATGTTTGACGAGCACACGTCAGGCGCGTCATCCGCTGATGCTATGGGAGTCAGCAAAGTACAATACACCCTTTGAGATCACCTACCAGTATCAAGCTTTTCGAACTTCCATTCACGAGCAATCATCGACCCGTCCCCCTGTTTCTCTTCTTTCTGACGGACTCGGAAGTCAACCAATGACCGACTGTCAGACGCTTTTCTGAGCTTCAAGTCTTGTCTGTTGCGATTGCATTGGTACACGCCGTCCACGAAGACATACATCGAGATGCCAGGCGCGATGAACTTCTCGGAGGTAAGGTGAATAGAGAAGGACTGTGGCTTGATTGGAACAGGCACAAATGTTTCCACGAAGCCATCGCCATAATTAGTGCCAAACTCCTGGAGCTTCCGCTGACTGTCTGACAGCTCGATTGAACAGTCCAGGTCTTTGAGGTGAGGCATTTTCCAACCGCGGCGCCGTCGCTAGCGGGTGGGCGGTGAGAATTCGAATTCGGAAGATTGAGTGAGGTGTTCAGAGTGCCTTGCCAAAGGCTGGTGTCGGAAAGTAGGTAGGCACTTGGTTGTCACGGTGACCGAGCTTGATATGAAGCAACGGACAGTGCGGGCAGGTAAAATGGCCAAAGTAACACAAACAAAGTCTGCCCTTAATACAATGTGATATGCATGAAAGATGAGACTGGAAGATGCAGTCTCACAATACTCACCCAAAGACGTATACTGAAGCCTCATATAGATTCCACGTTCATGAGCCCACACTCCGGTAGCGGCCTCACTTCACCTCCTCAGTTTCATAGCATTGCATCGTGGCTCCACACTGCGCGACCAACACATAACCATGGATATTTCAGGACCTTTCCTTCGCTATCGTGCAGCACCGTCGTTCGAGTTCTAGTAAACGTGGCTGGTGTTGCAAACGAATGGAGGGCGGCGTGGGATATAGCGTGCTGCATTTGGCCCACGCAAATCGCTGAACGCACATTCACATTGTTGCGCAGATACTAAGAAGCGGAAACAAACATCATAAAGGTCGAGGCGAGGAGCATAATGGTGTATGAAAAACGTGTGGGGGTGAAGTGAAGGCGCACCCGCGACATCTTGTTGTCTGCGCTCCACTTCAGCTAGTACGGCCATTGTATGTTCCTGGGTCTTGCCCGAGCCCTTGATGATGGGAGATGGCAATTCTTGATGTGAAGGTGTTTCTTGAATGGAGTCGCTGTTGCCTAAACTTTCCAGCTTCAATTGAGGGTCTTAGTAAGCAACGGGCCGCTACCGGTAGCTGACTCGAGACACTTGCCTCGTGTCCTTCGGGTCCATTTCTCATCCATGCTGCTGCAAGGATGATCAGTATCTACAATAAATACTTAGCAAGTACGGCCAATGTCACACACGAGAATATTAAACTGCTTACATTATTGTCTACAATGGCTAGGACCTCTAAGTCGTAGCCACCAACCGCTCGCTTTTTCTCCCTCTGAGGATGCCCTCTGCACCAGGTGAGCTCAGCCCTCATCAGTCTCACACCCTCTAAAGGTTTCGGTCCGTATCACATCCTTGACCTAGATGTGGCAGTGCTAGGCAGACACGCATAGAGCCTCAGGCATCCCATGGCGAAGCTCACGGTAACGATCTTCGCAGCGGGTCCGAAAATTCGGCATGCGAAGAAAAGGCATGGACCCCCACAGCGGCCGGTCAGTATGATAAAGTGACGCTTTGTCGCGTTGTTTTCATGCCTATACCCATCCCTCCTACGAAATCCCATTCGTGCATCGCCTCCCTTTGCGCAACCTTCAACAATGTTTCTCTCACCAACGATGCGCAACGCCGTGCTGCAAGCAACCATCATCAGCACTATATCGATGATGCACATGCACCATTTCACCGACAATATGTTCGATCCAGTATTTCAGGATGAAACATGGATGCAAATGATGAATACTTCGACAATGCAAACAAGTACTCCAGGTGGCAATGGGCGATTGACTCTCGACACCGGGAATCGCACAAACACAACATTGTCGCTCAATCAGACCGCTCCAGCGGGCCTCGCCAACGGAACAGCGACCAACGACTTGAATGAAGCGTTCTATGGGCGGTTTCTACTTCGAGAAATAGTTGTGTCTGCCGTGTTTGCTGCGCTAGAGTATTGGTGGCTTATCGGGCTGGAGAGAATATTGCCGGGCCGGCCCAGAAACAAAGACGTACTCTCACAACTCTCAGGGCAAGTTGAAGAGAGCGAAGACAGAGAGGAAGAGGTAGTCAAGAAATGGATTGCTCAGGGACGCGTACGTCGAGCGTCGCTGAACTGGGGCAACACGTTGCTCAAATGGGTGCTGGACTTGACGGTGGGAAGGTTGTGGCTGCACACAGTGGAGTATTATTTAAGGATGCTTATCAAGTTTGGGGCTCCGTGGGGTCTTAAAACGGTAAGTCGCCCTACTGTCATCTTTTTTAGAGCGCTCCCGAACTAACGAGCACCCAGCAACTCGGCATGGCATTCTTCAGCACATACGTATCCTTCAGTCCTCTTGCTCGTCTCGTAGCCTTTATCATCATCCCAGCGCACAAACAAGTCGTCTTCATAGGGGGTTTCGAGCTAGTCGTTTCTATCTTCTTTGACACGATTGGTCGCTTATTTGCCGCCTGGGTGATCAAGACAGACTGGATGAAGAAATTTATGCAAAACGAAATCAAGAAAAGAGAAGGGCAGGTTATATCGAAAGACGAACTCTGAGTGTGTCGGTAAGGCACAGCCTGTTAGATGAGCCGCTTTCTTAAATGCAATGGGAGCCATTCTCAACGGCTCTCGTACACCGGATTGAAAGTGGCATGTACCGGTACAAAAACCACGTCTTCACTCATCTTTGCATCGATCATGCAAGACCAGAACCAACGTCTTCACTTATCTCCGCATCACTTTCTTAGACCAGATTAGCATCTCTGAACCACTCAACTTAACAATACATCCATAAGACGCCACCAAAAATTTCGCTATGCCATTCCTACCTCCCTCTAGACGCCCATAAACCCCACCAATCCCCCATCCTCAGTCTCCACTTCCTTCGCACTCACCACTCTCTACCCCCAACATCGTCTCTACATTCCCCAACCCCTGCAAATCCCCTTCCAGCGTCCCTTCAATATGCCGATTGACCCACCCCTCAACACGCCCTCCGCTGAAATCCGTCACCCAAGCACCGCCCTTCTCGTCAATGAGGATGTTATCCGGATTCACGTTACCCCAAACAATATCCCGGGAATGTAGCGTTTCGACGATGTGTCGGACTCGGCGAGCCCATTCATGTCGTGGGGCGGTTGAGGAAGAAAGTATTGCGGATTCGATGGTTTGACTACCAGGGATGAAGTCTACGAGTAATACTAAGATGGCATGATCGATTGATGTTACGAGGTCGGCGAGGCGGGAGACTCGTACATCATCGAAGAATGAGTCAGTCCTGAATCGCAACAATACGTCCAACTCCCTCATAAAAGACCCTTGTTCAAATGCTCCCTTGAAATAACACCGCTTCTGTTCTTCTTCATTTCCAACTACCTCGACTGTGTGAGGAATCAAGTCGTAATCTGCCTCCCACGCCCCTTCTTCCATCACAGTGCGTAATCGCTCAGCCTCGACACACGGCACGCCTTGCGCAAGCGCTTCCACCACCAGTGGCTCCGACTGCGATATCTTCAAAACCAAGGAATCCGTGACTGAAGTATCGTCAGGGCATCCCTCGGCTACGAGTCGCCCTCCCTCATTAGCAAGTTTAATAATCGTCGTCTCTGGAGCGAAATACTCCGCAAGTGTCGGCACTTGTGGACAGGGTGTGGCGATGTGCGTCAAGGGTATGCATGGGGCTACTAGCCAGTCTTGGAATGCTTCCATGGCTTGGGGATCGTAGTGCATGCTGGCTTTGAAGGTGAGAAATGTTTGGAGGGCTTCGCCTTTGGGACCAAGGAGGTCGGAGGATGTGAGGAGGATGTGGTAGCGTTTAGTGCGGCTCATGATTGTAAGGGCAATGTTGTCGTCGCCGATGTAGAATTCGAGCATGGCGTATGGAGGGACGGAGGGGGTTGAAATGGTGTGTCGGGGGCTTTGAAATGGCTACTGTGTTGTTTGATATATTACAAGAGCTAATTGGATTGATTGATGAGATGTACCTGCTCATCCTCTCATCCCTTCAAGCCCTTGAGGAAAGCCACGATGTCTCGCAACATGTCAGCTGAGTACCAATGACCCAGTGCTTCGTATTCTTTCCATTCGACACCGACGTCCAGACCAGCCAAGAACTCCGCAGCCATCTTGCCAAAGCGGACCGGGACTTTCTCGTCATCGGTTCCATGACCTATGAACACTGGCATGGACTGCATAGCCGGCATCTCACCAACACATCCACTCCCTTCATTCTCAACATCTAGCTCTTCCCTCAACCACCTAACCGCCCTCTCAAACCTCGTCCCACCCCCATCATCCCCCTCACCTCTATCAAACATATCTTCCCCATTCCCATCTTCATCTTCCTCACCCTCCTCCACCGCACCCTCCATCCCCCTCCTCAACGGCAAAAACCCACAACACCCCACCACGCCCCCAAACGCCTGGCCCTCCCACAACATCGCCGCGATCAAACTACTCGCCGCGCCCTGACTCAATCCCATCAGCACTACATTCCCCATCCCAACAAGCGCAATCTCCTCGCGCAAAAGGCCATGCAAATACTGCGTCGTCTCGCGCAAGCCAGGGACTTGCAAGTGCTGCTTAACTTCCGGTTCAGTAAGCGACCAGTTGTCGAACCATTGGTGAATGGAGCTGCGATTGAAGGCTGCGGCGCGGCGTAGCGGCGCGGTGGGGAAGATGAATTTCGTGGAGGGGAAGTGTGCTTGGAAAGACGTTGGTTCGGCAGGATCTACATTCGCATCTGGATTTGTTGCTGAAGCTAGATGAGACACAGGGTGTGCGAGGAGTGGATGTGCGATTTTATCGGCTGTGGAGCCGCGGCCGTGGAGGATGATGAGGGTTGTTTTGTGTGTTGAGGTAGGCGGGATGATGAGTGGTGGGATGTGGGTGTTAGTTTTGGTGTTGAATTTTGCTGAAGACATGATTACGTGGGTTGGTGGTGGATGTGAGGATGTGCAAGAGCGAGAAGATATATGATTAGTACTGGTACGTACCAGATTCAAGCGTCGTCCGTGCTCGTTGCTGCCTAGGACGACACGTTTTCTTTCAATGTTAGTGTGGAGCTGCACCATATAACAAATGCAATGGTCGAAAGTGTTGTAACAATATTTTGAATTTCTTCATTCTCAGCTTTACTATCGCAACCCTACATCTTACTCGCACATCGCACCCTATGCACATGGCCGACGCCTTCAAGCGCGGAAAGAATTATAAACAACGCACGCCTCAATTATTCGGGTATCCGGGCGGCCCACCAGTACACCAGTACCAGTAGAGAAAATTATGTGCAAGCACCGGCTCGCCGTCCATACTCGCAGAGAAACAAAACCGCACGCTCAGGCCAGGAGTGCAGCAGACGCAAGGAAATAATTTTGGAAACAAAAGAAACGTAAATTTGAGCAAAAAGGCGAAGGAAATGGTATATCGAGAAGTCGAAGTATGTGGCGGAGCCCAATTCGTGCGCCGGGCAGGTATCATTGAAGTAGCAGTCGAAGGAAAGAGGTATGTCGGAAGGAAAGCAACGCAAAAGCGGAAGTATATGCAAAACTGAACAGCCACTAAACAAACGCCGTCGCCAATGTGTAAAGGACAAGTCGTGGACACATACACAGGTGTAGCGATCTTATGTGGAGGATGTGGTGTGGCTCTTCTTGCGGCTGAAGAGAGTACGTGTCCGGCTCTTGTCGCGGGACTTCTTTTCAGAGGTGTCCTTCTTCGTTGATCGTCCAGACCGAACGGATCGAGAGTCGGGGATGGTGGCGCTGTCGTCCATGTATTTGTCTTTGTAGATCCAGCTGTTGCCGACCATGCTCACGCCCTTGGCTTCGGCTGAGCGGTAGAAGACGGCGGCCTTCTTCATATCCTTCTTGACTCCAACGCCTTCGGCGTAACAGTAGCCGGCTTCGACCAAAGCATCGGCGTCGCCCCAGTTGCCGGCGATCTCATAACATCGGAGTGCGAGTGGCTTGTCTTGGGATGCGCCCCAGCCATTCATGTAGCACTTTCCAAGCTCATAAATAGCCACGGCGTATTGTGCTCGGTGCTGCTTTTTCTTGAGCTGATCTGTTGGCTCGCCATGTTTGGAGTGGTCCTCATCCCCAGCCACTTCTAGCTGGCCAGAGTCTACGGCACGTCGGAGCCACTGCAAAGCTTCCGCTTTGTTTTCACGCATGCCCCAACCATGTCGGCAGGCAAGACCGTACCAGAACATGGCTTCGGGAAGGCCTGCACGGGCAGCTAGGCGAAGATGGTAGGTGGACTTTAGAAGTTCACCAGCCTCGTGCAGTTCCAGACCAATGTCGCAGTGTTCTTGCGCGGTGATGTCGGCTGATCCTGCAGTACGGCCTCGGATAGTACTGTTGCTGGAGGTAAGTGATGGCGCCCCATGGTCAAAGGACGCATTGCGCGCAGCAGCAAAGTCTTGCCGTATGCGCGCCGACTCGAATGAGCGGGGTGGTGATACCGGAGAAGGCGGCCGTTCGTGGTTTTGATTCGGCTGATCCCATGTTATCTGACTCTTGAAAAAGTCCTCAATGCCGACAGATCGTCGATCGACAGTCCTGCCACGAGGAAGGCTGAACTTGGTGTATGTGTACGAAGGCGCAGCATTGGTTGTGAAGTCGCCGGATCTACGGAAATCTTCACTAGCCATACTGACAGGAGTGTGCACCGTTTCGTTCGCATAGCTCGTGTTTTGGCAGTCAGCAGAGTCTTGACGCGCGGGCTGACTATCAAAGGACGGTCGCATATAGACGCTTTCCTCAGAATATTGCCGTGATGGTGCGTCCATAGAGGGCCTGACGTCTATGGAAGGCCTGGTGCTCTGCCTGCTCATGGGTCGCGAGAAGTTGTAAGATGGACGTGGTAGTTGGCCGCTCGCGGAGTACTCCGAGGATATGGAAGGCGAACGCGGAATCGTCGAGCCGGTAACGGGTGTGAACGGGGATTGAGTCCGGGACAAGCTAGAACTGGGAGACAGGTTGCGATTCTGCTGGAGAGAGTCGTAGGAGCCGCTAAGGGACATGTCATCGACGTCTGAGCCGACATCTCCAGGGACAGATCGGATGCTGGGAGACATTCTGGGTGAGCGCTGGGAGTGGAGTGAGCTGGAGGATCGAGGAGGCAAGAGATTGGAACGCGGCTGCGGCTGTGGCCTGAGTTGGGAGTCGGTCGACGGCTTCCTCTGCGGGCTCAGGTACAGCTCCGAGGTCGGCGCAGGAGCGCTGGGCGTGACGGGCGTGGCTTCGCGCAGGCCGCCGATGCGAGGCTCCGCAGCGTCCGGAGAGCGCGACCGTGGAATGTCGAAGTAGCTTGTTGGCGAAGCAACCGGGCTGCTCTCTTCAATTGGTGCCATGGGGCTGCGCGCAGGCATTCTGGGCACATACTCGGGCTCGTCTCCGCCAAACTGAGGATAGAAGGACTTGTGTTTGTCGGACACTTGTTGCGGAGGCGAGGCCTCGGCGTGTTGGGTGTTGATGGGAACGGCTTCTTCATCCGGGGAGTTTACGCCTGACGACATGGCGGAAAAATAGCCGGACCGGTTTCCGAACTCATTCTGGATGGTAAGGGGCGCCAATCGACTCAGGCGGCGTCCGGTCTTGTCGGCCTGTTCGAATCTCTTTGCGAGCAGTCGTCCTTGGAGGGCGAGCGCATCGAGCGGAGAAAGCGCGGGCGGCACCTCTCCGGCGCGCGGACTGGGTAGGTCGGCAAGCGACAGGCTGCTCATGCTGGCGCTGGCCATGGTAGTGATGTCGTTCTTGCGGGGAGGGTCGAAGGACTGCGAGCGGAGTTCGAGGCCGCCCGGGCGGTAGGGGTGGTTTGCCATTGTGCAGGCAGGTAGACGATGATGTACTCAGCAAGGGTGTCTCATGGGCGCGCAGGTGTGTGTCGGGCGATGACGCTGAGTCTTCATGCGCGCAGTGAGACACAGCGGGCAGGGCAAAAAGCGAGAATACTGCGGGCTTGGGGTGTTTTGTATGGCGGAAGACGGCACCGGGGCTGCAACAGCGGCCGGGGGCTGTGTGGGTGCGGCGGTAGTGGTGTGTTGGTCGTTTGGCTGGGAGGTCGCAGATCTCGAAGGTGAAGGGGGAGCAGCAGAGAAGGAGCGGATGCGGCAACAAGCACCGACTTGGGATATCAATAGCAGAGCAGCAGAAGTGCTAGTGAGCAGCGAGAGACACTGCAGGCGTCGCGATGTTCTAGTCAAAGGGATCGGCTGCCCGTCGCGTACGGTAGCCAAACTTTGGACCTCCTGAAGCGCTTGGCAACGGACAGGGCCCTCAAACCGCGTGCGTCTGGGGTTCTCCTTGCTATGAAAAGACCAAACGAATCAGGCTCGCTGCCAATACCGGCCCTGCAGCGCCGCCGTTGTCGCACGGGCGCCCTGAAAGCCACCATCGGCGGGCGATTGGGCTCTCCACAGCGGTACCTCATCTCTGCCTGCCGTGTCCAGTCACGACGGCGTCCTCATTACACACATTGATGTGTGCCCGCCAGCGCGAACCAGCGCAGCGCACAAGATTCGGAGTCCGTCCGCCTCGATGCGCCTAGCGCGCTCGCCCTCTCGGGTTCCTTCCGATTTCAGACACGGCTGCCGTCGTTAGCGTGCTGTGGCACCTCTGTGCGTCACTGCTCATTTGGCAGGCACGAACCACAGTTCCCGGCCGCGACAGCATCGTGAGCTGAGAAGCTGTCCATTGTACTTGTACCACTATATAGGCCGACTGACTGGAGAGTGTCTGTTCCTGCTTGCGACCCCAATTCCCACAGCATGGCCGGACCCTTTTCGTCGCTGCCAAGTCCTCGTACTCTTACATAACTCTGCCTAATCACCGTCTCCTGAACTGAGCCGCCACACTTGCCACACTCAAGCCGCCTCCACGCGCTCCCACGACTGCAGCTGCACGCTGTCCTCGAGTATTGGTGATGCGTACGTGTCCAGCGACACGCGACGTAGCCCCATCATCCAGCCCACTAGGCCCTCTGGAAACCAACTTCCGACGAGGTCGTAGCTCACAGCGCCGCGACCCACCCGCCACACAGCGCGGGGCCGCTTCTGCAGCATGGCGTCGAACACAGCGTTGTGCAGCTCGCGCAGTGAACTTCCCGAGCTGTCGGCGTTGAGGAATCCTTGACTATGCCCAGTGCGCGTCTGGTTCTCAAAGTTACGAGCATACAGCGCTCTGGTGGTGGCTGGCCAGGCGTGTGGGCTGCCGGCCCCTCTTGTTTGGAGGTGGTGTTTGGGGCCCACGTGCGAGTAGTCGAACGTTCCGAGATGAAACTGGAGAACATCGATTCCCAACGTCCCGAGCTCGGCTCGGAGCGACGCCGAGAAACCTTCGAGGGCCTTCACAATAGTCGTTTCGACGCTGTGGAATGGTGGTCGCAGCGACGCCACGATGCTGGGTGTGAGCATGAGCACCCGCGACTTGAACTCACATATGGTTGGCAGCAGCGCCTGGGTCACTGCTATAGTGTTGAGTACTTTGGCGTTCAGCGCATCCGACCACAGCTCTGGAGGGACCGTCTCGACGGGGCCCGTGGGGAAGATGAGGTCTGGGACCAGCACTATCCCTCGCAGCATTAAGCTGTGTGGACTTGCACCATTGAATGCGACGTGTGGTCTCTGGAGCGTGTCGTGAAAGCGCTCGATGGCTTCCTGTGTGCCAAACGTGTCTACAACATCCAGATGCAGCGGGCGCACGTCTGCCCTGGCTTCGCTTATGACCTGCTGCTCCTCGTCCATGTTCGAGCATACAATGTACACGATGAAGCCGCGCCGCTCGAGGTCGAGGGACAGCGACCGCGTGATGGGCGAGTTGGGAGGGCCGGCTACCACGACAACCTCCGTCTTTGCCCCGTTACCCGCTCGCTTTGCCCTCCGCTTGCGATTGTGCTTCCGTCGTTCTCTCCACAGCAACAGTCCGCCCGTGCCAGCAAAGGCCACGATGGCGACTGTAAGTGCACGATTGCGTGATATCCAGTCCTGCACCTGCTGTAGATATGCGACGTCGGTGACAAGGTGCGGGGGCGGGGGTGGTGGAAGTGGTCGTGCCTGCGCAGGAAGCCATCCCTCGGGCACATGTCTCTTCACGTACCCCGCCACGCTCGTAAGGTGCCGGTCGCTGGCGTCGAAGATGGAGTTGGTGAAGCCGCGGACATCTCTGGTGTAGTCTGCGAGCTGGCTCCGTCAGCAAAGGCGGAGGCAGGGGCGATTGCGACACTCACCAGATCTAGAAAGTGAGAATCTTCGTGCGACATGACTGCTACCAGACACGGCACGTCAAAAAGCACGCGGCATGCACTCTTTGTGGTGCGGCGTCGATGATGCTTTGTCGAACATGACCGCAAGACACGCCCAGCAACCTACGTAATCCGCGTCAAGCCACCGCGAAGCGTGACCCGCGAAGTCACATGCCCTTGAGGGAGTCCGGGTGCGCCACCATCTTCAGGCCAGCCGCACATTTTCCGCCCCGTCGAGTGCGTGCTTGCTGACTGCAGGCTGCGCGCATTCACCTACCGGTCTTTACACAATGGCCATTTGTTGCGGGTAAAGGCATATTGTAACACTGGGAATCCAATCTCTCAGCCTTGCGCTTCTATCACCACCTACGTCCCAGCGACGCGTGAATAGCTTACGTGGCCGGGCCTCGTCGTTTGCCCCTCCACTTGAGTAATCTCTTTCTATTGTGTTTCTCTTCAATTCTTCGCCTCACTGCAGTCGCAGTGCAATCTCGGAGAGGGCGTTTTTTCCACTTCCAGGTGTTTGTCCTTCCAGAACTTGCAGCCTGCTCTGGGATCTCAAAGCCCACACTCAACCACGGCATAACAGCGACTGCATTCAAGAGACCGGCATGATGAGGGAAATCGACGCGCATTTCGACGCATATGAGCATCTCAAGCACCTCCCAAATGACGCCGAGGCGCTACACATGCTGCGAAAGGCCGCCTCGATGGTCAAGCCGATGATGCGGAAACGAGGCTGGAAGGTCCAGACGTTGGCAGAGTTTCTCCCTGACGAGCCGCAGCTATTAGGTAGGTACACTTGAGCATGTGCCGAACCTTGTAGCTAAGCAGCCCTAGGTCTCAACATCAACCGTACGGAGAGGATACTAATAAGGCTAAGATATCACCATGATTCTCGGCAATTCTTGTCAATGGAGCAGGTTACAGACACATTGCTACACGAACTCTCGCATATCATATTTGGGCCCCACAACGCTGACTTCAACAATCTCTGGAATGAGCTTCGGGATGAGCATCAGTCGCTGCTCATGAAGGGTTACTCTGGCGAGGGCTTCCTATCGCAGGGCAAAAAGCTTGGTGGTAAGAGGGTGCCTCTTGACGAGATGCGACGGCAGGCTCGGATAGCAGCCGAAAAGCGAAAGTCAACCATCAATGCCAATGCTGGCGGCCATCGATTAGGTGGTTCGTCGACGGTACGAGGAGTAGATATGCGGAGAGTCATTGCAGACGCAGCATCAAGGAGAAGCAGCATTACAGAAGGCTGTGCAAGTAATAGCGCAGAAGCGGGACGACTGGTACACCAACAAGAGCAGGATGGCTTCAGAACGCGAGCTGAACAAGATGATGCCAATGACCAAGCAATCGCACGAGCGCTACAGGATCTCATGTACGAGGAGGAGATGCAGAGATTAGGGAAGCCAACTGCGCTAGGCGGCTTGAGTTGGGATCCGACAAACGGTCTTTCCTTCGACAGCAATCCACCCTCACGTACATCTTCGCCAGCGCCCAGCTCATCATCCGGCCTGGAGTGGTCAAAAGAGGGCGGGCTTTCTTTCGGTACCTCGACATCTCTACCGCCTCCTGTACGGCAGTCATCACTACCTGCCGTGAACAATCAAGGGCGTCCAATATCTCGCCTGGTTACCCCACAACCACAACCTAGGCAATCTTCCTCCCGCCCGATATCAACATCAAGAACCTCATCCTGGGGTCCGTCTCGTCTAGTCAGCCAGGAAGAAGAGCAAATACGAAACAAACAACTCCCACCCACACCTCCACCCACCTCTCCACAACAGCCTGACATTCCCACGGACCCAGACAAGTGGGCTTGTCCGCAATGTACGCTGCATAACCCTTTGGACTACCTGGCCTGCGAGGCTTGTGGTCTCGAGCAGCCTCCGCAGCCCATACCTCAGCACAAACGATTCGGCACGGGTCACGCAGCGCCTAGCTTACCCAAGCCGCCGCCGCAGTCTGGTCTCAGAGGCCAGGGTGCCACGCCATTTGAGCCTGCAAAGGGCAGGCTAGGTTGGAATTGTCTGGAGTGCGGTACGTTCATGGAGAACGAGTGGTGGACATGCTCTTTGTGTGGGACTATGAAGCTGGATTCGTGAGAAAGGTGGCAGTGAAGGGCTCAGAAATTCCTGTTTCATAGGGCATCTTAGATAATTGGATACACTGATTTGGGCTGAGGGAGCTTCGAAATCTACACGGAGGGATAGTAAGCAAATACGCCAAGAAAAGTGTGTATATTCCTGTTAGACGTGTCGATCGGACAGATATCATGAATATCAAACCGGGTCGGAAATGCTGCTGGTGTTACGTCTATTCCGGCCTGAGCTGACTTTCCGACGTGAGTGTGTAGGCTGTCCTTTTTACTAGGAAGTATAGAACGGTGTCTCTTTCCCTAAAGAAAACAAATTTAGCTTTGCATTCGCTCACTAAGCATCGCGAACTATCGTGTGTCAAACGAATGAGACGTGTGTCGAAAAACATCATCAAGCTAAGGCACTGTACTAAAAGATAGTTTGCGTTAGTGTTGTACCACTAGCAAGTGGCAGCCCTGGAGGCCGCGTCGATCTGGGGGCCAAAACTGTTTTGCCCCGCCCCCGTGCAACACCTCCTAAGAGGCAGCCTTACTCAATATGCTTGCAGACGATTACCTCCATCCAGCGCGAATATGGGAGTTTTCCCGACACAATACGAACATGTCTCTACCAATAGCGAGGAGCTCCACTCGCTGAATCCTCAGCCCTACGGCGCAGCTGAATTTAACCGCCCCACAGTCTCTCCAATCTCACAATCATCCGCAGGTTGGCCAGACGCAAGGATTCAGGAAAGTCATCAACCTTACCAACATCATCAAGGTCACGACCAACATGCACATGTCCACCAGAGACCCTTCCAGCGTCTCGAATCCTTGGACCAGGAAGACGGTGTCCATACTCCCCCTTCCCAGAAACGTTCTAAGGGGACCGTAATTGATCGACTTGGCGACTGGTGGTGGTGGGAAATTGGAAGTGTACTTCTAAGTTTATCATGCGTCATCGCCATCGTCGTCACTCTCCTCGTCATCCAAAACAAATCGCTGTCTTCATGGCACTCCGCGATCTCGCCGAACGCCCTCATTTCGGTGTGTGACTACAACCACATAGACAAGATGTATATGAAGACAAACGCTGACTTCGTAACCGCATTTAGACCCTCGCCACGGTATCTAAAGCAAGTCTCATGCTTGCAGTCGCAGGATGTATTTCACAACTCAAGTGGCTTTATTTCAAGCACTCGGCTCGTTCACTAAACGATATACAAATCTTCGACGATGCGAGCCGCGGTCCACTTGGTGCTTTTGAACTCCTGACCCGCTTGAGCCCGAAAGGGATATTCGCGGATCGATGCAGCGGCGCTGGATGGGCATCATGGGCTGCAGTCTTAACGATACTTGCGCTAGCACTGGACCCATTTGCACAACAAATCCTGTCCTTTCCCTTACGTTCTGTGCCAATTCAAGCGGACCGTCTGGCCTCAATCTCAACTGCGCAAATCTACGACACAGGAACCGTTGGTGGTGTAGGAGCTAGTCACCAAAGACACGTAGATGTGGCTATGCAAGGCGCAGTCATGAACGGATTGTACACTCTCGGCTCACCCCTAGATTTTACATGCACCACTGCCAACTGCACATGGCCGACATTTTATACCGTCGGAATATGCAGCTCGTGCACCAATGTTACAGAACAGACAAAAACGACGTGCTCCCCTCCAATCCGCGGTGGAATGAGCTGCAACTACACCCTTCCATCGGGTCTCAAACTCTCCTCTTCACGCACGACTAGTTCCGGAGGTGGGTCAGTCACAACGCTCAACATGACAGGAAGTTCGGCATCGGGATTCTCAGATCGCCTTGTCAACGCCAGTCTCGTCCGCATCTCAAACGGCGCAGGTACATATGAAATCCCCGAAGCCTTCGATTGCCGTCTCTCATGGTGCGCAAAACGCTACACCAACGTCGTCGTCTCAAACGGCAAAATCGACACGCCCGAACCACGCTCATGGTCCCTCGAACCCCCGGACAGACACTACGACAAAGATGCCACATGGCTGCACGCTTACAACGTACCCGCCAGTGCGCAGGATTTCGACGGCCCAAACAGGACGTTCACGGTCAATACCAACGACCACAAATTACTGGGTGGATGGCTCGCAAGCACATTCTTCAAAGCACAAGGCCAAGATGCCGTCGCTCGCGTACTCTACCTCGAACCCAATGTCTCACTTGCATTTACCAATATCGCAACATCCATGACAAACAAGATACGCGAAGGCCGCAACGCCACGCTCGTCGCCGGCACCGCATATCGGGAGGAAACCTACATTCACGTGAATTGGGCGTGGCTCGTTCTTCCAGGCGTAGTCGTGCTCATGGGCGTTGTGTTACTGGCTGCAAGTATATGGCTGTGTCGAGGAGAGGAGGATGGGCTGTGGAAGAATTCGATTATTGCGACGATGGTGATGCAGGTCAGGGGCTGGAAGGGGCTGGGCACGGGGAGGTGGAGTGAGATGGGGGGGATGGCGAGGGGGATGAAAGGGAGGGTGGAGGGGAATGAGGTTGGGGGATTTGATTTTGTAAGGGCGTGGAAGTAGGTGATGGATGGTGAGAGGAGAATTCGATTGAAGAGTCAACGTAATGGGAATATACTTTGATACATGTTGTGTGGTTGATTGAACTTGCGTGCTATAGTCTTGAAGTCTTTCGATCACTAATAGGTAGAAGAGTTGATTGAGATTCAGAGACTAGATCAAATAACGAGCACTTATGTATGAACGCCGCGCTGCACTGTCACTGGGACAGCTCACTAGATAAGGATTCTGCACGAGACTACCCATGCCGCAATGATTGAGATGCCGAGGTAAGTATGTTGGGTTGGAGGCCTTACACGAGTGCTACGCCGCCAGCCTGCACTAAATGCTGATTATTCGCCAGCTAACTATGCTGTGAGTTATTCTAGCTCCTGCTTAATGTCTTCGCTTGATCGTTCTTTCTACCTGTGCCTCGATACGCCTCTACGCAATTGAGGTGCGATGATGTGTCAGGAAATGGAGTTTGATAGATGTGTCCGTCAGTTGTCTTGATGTCATCATCCCAAGATAGTTTCGAGGCACATTAGCCGCCAGATGCTAGAGATACTCGGTTGATCGCGTGCCTCGCGCTGTCGGGCATTATCCTATCCGACGAGCCGACCTTGCTCGTTCTGGCAATGACTCGTAACACTTGGAGCTTATTCCCAGATTAACCATGCCACAATGTAGCAGTCCACTCGGTGTACGGGTTATCGGTGTTGTCTGTAGCCGGCATGAGGGTAATCGGTGACCCGCAGAAAGCACAAGAGGGCCTGCGCCGCCCTTCACTAAACAGCTATTTCGACTTAGCAAACCCGAAGACACAATCACTCTCATCTACTACCAACATGCCAGCGAGAATCGAGTCTACCCGTGCAAGCGATGTGCCTGAACGCCGTGGAGTGTATCTTCTCTCGCATCCGCGGTCGGCGTCCAACCTGTTCCAGACGATGATGGCCAAGCAGCCAGGATACCAAATTTCGAGTTACAAACTATTCGGCTCTGCGTTTGCGTTGCTGTCTGAATTGCATCGTGGGCCACTGCGCCAATGGCCCAAAGATGAACGCGAGGCGCGCTATGCGGCTTTCCGGGCAGGCTTTGAGAGCCTAGAGGACGAACTCGCGGACGCCAAAAAGAATGTAAGTATACTAGTAAGGCGTTCTATTTAAAGGATGAAGAGGGAAAGGTTGCAATAAGTACAAGAAGAGAAGAGGTGACGTTAGTTATGGGTTTCGGGAAGGGGAATTACATCGCGCCACAGCCGCGTTTGTGGAATTTCGCCATGAAATGGCGTGCTTGCGCAACTTGGTGCGCCAATCGCTAACAACACTCATATGCAGGGAAAACACGCCTTCATCAAAGAACACACCATCTTTACTTTTGGCCCAGATAAATTATTCGCCGGTCTGTACGGTAGCGACGATGGAGTAGAACCCCTACTGCTCCAGCAACGTGACGAGCCCAAGTCAGCGCACACCAATCCGTCGAGCCTGCCTGACAAGATCCTGCTCTCCCTGCAGCCCATCTTCCAAATCCGCCATCCAGCCCTAATGTTCCCGTCCATGGTCCGCGCCCAAAGCAGGGTCTTGCCAGACAGCAACACTCGCAATCCCCGCGTCTTCAGCACGCTGACTCTGCGCCATTCGCGAGCAGTATTCGACTGGTACCTCGAGCACGGAGGCGACCTAAAACCTAAGGTCATCGATGCCGATGACATCATGAACGAACCTGCGGTAGTTCGACAGCTGTGTATCGAGACAGGTCTTGATCCCGATGCGATTCAGTACGAGTGGGAGGAGCGACAGGAGGAGAATGCTCTCAAGGCGAGCTTTCTTTCCACGATCATCACATCTAAGGGCATTGTCAAGGGCTTGGATGCTCGAGGGCTGGACATTGAGGCTGAGAAGGTCAAGTGGAAGGCGGAGTTTGGTGACGACACTGGCGAGGGCCTTGCGAAGTTTGTTTACGATGCGATGCCCGACTATGAGTACCTGCTAAGTCATCGAACTCGAGCAAAAGTGGCATGAAATTGACATTTTTCATGAAGAGTCAGGCAAATTTTCATCCTCACCTCCTCGGTTACTTGGGTGTAAACTACCTAGGTACGGAGACAGATCCGTGCAAATCAGCGCCCATGATTATGAGATACCGAGCCTTGGAGAAAAGCTGTTTCACACCGATGCGTTACCAGCTTGCAAAGGTTACACTGAAGCGTAACATACCTCGGCACTTTTTGAATCATGCGACATCCTTGCTATCTCCTATAGGTAGGTACCGGGTAACTTACTTGATACGCTAACGCTCCTCAGGGATATAACGCTCGGCCTAACCGTTAGGAGAATTATCGGGGATATCAAACAAGTGACGCAATGTTACGGCACATGTCTATCATATGATAGACCTGAACTAAGCATGTGGTACAAGTGGATCTGCAGAACAGGGGCATCACAACTTCACAAGGGTGTTGTAGGATCATGACATAGTGGTTCATCTGTACTTTTGTGGAAAAACAGAAATATCATTGGAACAATGTGCGGAACGTTATCAAGCACTCAGCTTTCAGACTAGCATCGCAGTCACCCAGCTAGAGGTAAGAAGTAATATTCAAAGGTGAAGGAAGACATCTCATCCTAATCCCCCATGCGCCCGAGGCTCCACTCACACAAGCCAGCCTAGACACCACAGTAGTCTCGGTGCAAACCCCTGCCAAACAAATGGCTATCAGAGCGGGGAAACGCCTGGGGAAGAGCACAGCGCACAGAACATGTTTAAAAACTGGATACCCCACCTCCGTACCACCATTGCTTCCATCTCTCGATTTTGACTATCTGACCGAGCGACGGCGTAAAGTTGCGAACCACGCTTCCCATATTCATTTATTACATTTTGTCGGCTTCAGCGCTCCACAATGTCGGACAATCCTCCAATAACGGCGGTGACGCATCCTCGCTTCATGGGGATGCGAGGAAGACCGCTGGATTTGACTGTTTCTGTTATTGCGACGGTGGGGTTTTTGCTGTTTGGATATGACCGTGGGTTTCGTCTCTCGCGATTACGTTACCGTTATGCTAACACGTGTACCAGAGGGAGTCATGTCTGGCATCATTTCAGCGGAGCCGTTTATGCTGTATTTTCCCGAGACTTACCATAATTCGACATGGCAAGGTTTCGTGACTGCGATATACGAGATCGGATGTACGTTTCCCTTCTTCATGCACGGATTGCAGGTGCAATGGCTGACTTAGTACGCTGGCGTTTAGGTCTCTTTGGCGCCATCACAATGCTAGTTTTCGGCGACGCTCTTGGTCGTCGCAAGGGAATCATCATCGGCGCCAGCATTATGATTCTCGGCGCTGTCATACAAGTAACGTCTTTCAAGGGCCATAACGCCACAGCGCAATTCATCATTGGCAGAGTGGTCACCGGCGTGGGAAACGGGATGAACACCGCCACGATCCCAACATATCAAGCCGAATGTTCCAGGACGAAGAATCATGGCCTTCTCATTTGCATCGAGGGAGGTATCATCGCGTTCGGGACACTAATCGCGTACTGGATAGATTATGGTTGCTCTTACGGTTCCGATCAATTCTCGTGGCGCTTCCCGATCGCATTCCAGAGTGTGTTTGGTGCTATCCTACTCTTCGGTATGATATGGTTGCCGGAATCACCTCGTTGGTTATTGACAAAGGACCGTCACGAGGACGCAGCCAATGTAATCGCGGCGCTCCGTGGGAATGCTGTTGACGACGAAGAAACCCGTTTCGAGGCACACATCATCATGGACAGTATTCGAGCTTCTGGCCACGTTGGAGGAATCACACCTTTCAGCGCCCTCTTCACAAACGGCAAGACGCAGCACTTCCGGAGGATGATGCTCGGCGCTTCGTCTCAGTTGATGCAGCAAATTGGTGGCTGCAACGCAGTCATATACTATTTTCCTTTGTTGTTCGAGAACTCGATCAAGGCAACGCATGAGTTGTCGCTTCTTCTGGGAGGCGTTAACATGATTGTATACGCAACTTTCGCTACAACATCCTGGTTTATTATCGAGAGGACTGGCAGGCGGAAGTTGTTTATCATCGGAACATTCGGACAGGGCCTCTCCATGGTCCTTGTGTTTGCCGCCTTGATTCCAGGGACGAAAAGTGCGGCAAAAGGCGCTGCGGTTGGCCTCTTTACGTATATCGCCTTCTTTGCTGCGACGTGGTTACCACTACCGTGGCTATATCCTGCGGAGGTGAACCCAGTCAAAACTCGCGGCAAGGCGAACGCCGTTTCGACATGCACGAATTGGCTGTTCAACTTCCTCGTTGTCATGATCACACCAATAAGTAAGTAATAATCCTGAGCAAGCTGTATATGAGGTAGACACTAATGTCGGATCTAGTGATCGATAACATCGGCTGGGGTACATACCTCTTCTTCGCTGTCGTCAATGCGTGCTTCCTACCTTTCATCTACATCTCCTATCCGGAAACAAAGCAGCGAAGTCTTGAAGAGATTGACCTCATTTTCGCAAAGGGATTTGTGGAGAACATAAGTTATGTAACGGCGGCAAAAGAGTTACCTTTCCTGGATCCGCGTGGTATCGAGCAGATGCAGAGACAGTACGGTTTCTTTGACGAGTCCGAACGCGTGCATGGAGATAGTTCACTTGAGAAGGGAGAAGATGCGACAGTGGTCGACGATATAAAGGTGTGAACGGACATGAGAACAACGGTAGGACGTAGGTCTCGAGGCTTCCATAGTCAGGCCTTGTTGGAGGGAGGAAGGTCTCCTACCGTAGGACGATTCGGCGATCTGTCGCAACCCCTCTTACATCGGCGCTTATGTAAAGGAACCAGAAGTCCCAATACCTCTATTGGAGACACTGAAACAGGAGGCTGACCATGCGCTGCGCCGCCCCCGCACCACGCCGCAGCCTTCCAAGTATACTTATGCAATACGCGTAGGCAACACTCAATGTCATCTTCCTCAAAATCTTTTCAAGTTATTATGGCCACTCTCTCCAGCTACATCTTGCTCACACTTGCGACTCTGGGCTCGTGCAGGCAATACCCCATACTGACAACGACGCACAACTCCGAGATTTCGACTGTCGGTATTGCGTTGACTGTAGACCATGCTACAGCCTCTGTCCGCTACCAAAATGGCACCTTTGAGGATCTGGGTCGTGTCGAGGCGAATGCCGAATATAAAGAACTGATGCGACGCCTCTCTTCTCCTGATGCTTGCCACCCGCAGTGAGCTTTAGGTCTTTCTGAGCATAGAGTATATGCCCACTGACTACTTGTTGCTAGTCCTCCGTATGAAAGCTCCGAGGAGGAATGGCATGACTACCCACGTCAACTCCGGCGAAGGCTACGGATGCTTGTCGGCCTTCCTGCCTCATCAGATGTGGCCATACTGGCAGAACTACTCGAAAACATTGCGCAAATTACGTTTCCAGAACCGGGCTCTCAGAGAGCCGCAGTCATTAGTTATCCTGCCCTGTGGGCGCTATACCAGGAAGACTTATATGATGCTGCTGCTCATCGCGGTATAGCAACCTTACGAAGCTCGCCGTGGGGGAATTATCAATCGGTCGAGCTTGTTTCTGCGTATGCCGGACACGGCTTGGGTCTCTGCAAGGATCCTGTTTCTTCATTTGACAGGTGCTTTGAAGAAGAGGAACACCTTCCCGAACGACTCGTCGTGCTATTCGAGTATACCGAATATGCACTCGTGATGCACCGCAGATATTTGTCCAGGGTGCACTTGGATCCATTTATGGATACTTTCATCGATCCATCGTTTGATCTGGGCAGCGCCAATCACCCCAGCGGAGCGGACATACAGAAATTCGTCTTGCAGTTCCTCCTCCACAAAATCGGCTGCTACGAAGGATATTATCCGTTCACTTGTCCCGAGGTTGTCACATTCATCCTGACAGGGAGCGAGAGTAGTTATCGCGGCGAGAATGCACGCATGGTCATAGAGGCAATCGCGGTCGCTGTGCATGAGTTTGGATCGACGGGGGAGCTATTCTTCTCCAATCCAGACTTCATGGCTGCACGAGGGGCAGCGGAGATGGCATGGCGGGCTTCTGTGGTTGAAAATAGACCTCCAACACCTACACAGTGAGGCATGCAGTCCGAACTTTCCCACATTAAATACGATCGATGCAGAGCACTTAATGTGGAATTTTATGAACACAATTTGTCCGCTCACGTATAGTGTACGCAAGGGAGGGAGAATTAGTTTAAGAGAACACGCAATCGCGCAATATTCGACCACACGGTTTCGACGCATCGTGCATTGCTATGTGCTTCGTCTTTGTTACCATAGCATCCGCTATTTCGAAGCATGTCTGTGCTTTGTATTTTTATTGCGTTTCCAATGTGCGATTATGGTAGTCGTATCGTCCAGCGTCATTCTTCAGGAGAAACCCTAGTAAAATGAAGAAGCAGAGAAAATTGTCACGTCTCTCGACCCATCATACTTCAGATGAAGTGGGGTAAGCACTGTGAAGTGCGCGTATCGTAAAGCATACACTCCGAGCGGAAATGCTTCGTTTGCGCTTCTGCAACACTGCACTCGCAATCAGCACGCTGATCTAGTTGCGAAACACCGACCACCTTGTATGGACTTCATCATAATCGGAGCTGGCTATGCCGGCCTCGTGATGCCGGCGTAGCTGAGAAGGAAGTCTCCTAGTAGCACCTTCGCGATACTGGAGCGCGCTCCATCTCTTGGAGGAAATTGGTACCACAATACTTGTTAGTATGTTGAATCGTGTTTGAAGCCCACCTGACTGTATTAGACCCTTGATGTGCGGTGGCGATGCCATGCGTCACTTACAGCATGTCATTTGACCCGGCAGTGACGTATCACCAGTGGTTCCCGTTACAGTCCGAGATCCTCCGGTTCCATGACGTTGCTTCCAAACACGATCTCAACAAACATATCAGATTAAACTCTAAGATGGTGAGCGCCAGTTGGAGTGAGGGGACAAGTCGATGAACCATCGTATGCAAGGATACCGGATCAAACGAGACGTTCGAACTTGACACCAAAATCCTAGTGTTTACCATTGGACAGCTAGTAGAGCCAAGCTATGGTGGCATACAAGGGAGGACCCTTTTTGATGGCGATGTTCTGCATTGCAACCGCTGGAAAAACGATGTTATTCTCGACCAAAAACACATCGTAGTCATTGTTAACGGTGGTAAGTATCTAACCCACTCCTCAATGGAGAAGCTAACCAAGATCTAGCATCTGCCGCTCAGATTATCCCATCAATAATACACAAGGTGCGGAGTCTGACTCAGTTGATCAGATCTCCTCAGGGCTACAACAAACAAAAGAACTACACATTATCACCACTTACAAGATGGATGTTTAAGTACATACCGCTCCATCTGAAAGCGTGGCGATACTGTAATTTTCTCACACTCGAAAGCCGGTTTCCGCAGTTCTGGAACACCTCACAAGGCGAGAAGATGCGGCAAAGGAACATGCAGCTGTGCCACGAGTACACAAAAGCATCCGCACCAAAGAAGTACTGGGATCTTCTGCTTTCTGACTATCAAGCGGGTTGCAAGCGTTTAATCGGAGATTTCAGCTACCTAGCGTCTTTGAACTCTCCGAACCTAAAGTTGGTGTGCGATCGAGTAGTGCAGTGCGATGAGGCGGGCGTGCTTACACAGTCTGGCCAACACTACAATGCTGATGTTATCGTAAGTCATTTAGTAACACGGTAGCGAACTCATGCCAATACGCTCCCAGATCTTCGCAACTGGCTACCAATGCAATGGCACCATCTAGACGTCCGAGGCCGCAACGGCGCTTCATTGAGCGAGAATTGGGCAGACGGCAAAACGGATCATTACCAAACCACATCCATATCTGGCTTTCCGAACTTCTTCATGCTGTATGGACCGAACTCGGCACCTCTGAACATGTCAGCCATCTATTGCTTCGAGAACTACGTCGACCTCATTCTCAAGGTCGTCGAGCCGGTCTTGGACGACAAGGCCAACTCTGTGGAAGTGGATGCGCATGCAGAAAAAGCTTTCATGAGCGACCTTCGCATTGCACTCGATGGCGATGTATGGGAGAGCTGTGAGCAACGTACGTGGGATCCAATGGAGAACGAGCGCATGTATCCGTGGAGTAATACTACCATGTTCAAGAACACCCATCAGAAAGATCAGAAAGCATGGATATACCGCGATGGTAACGGCGGGGAGCTTTGAATTGGGGCTGTCCGGTTCGAAGATTCTTGGGCAGCACCTCCAGTACGTGCTCCAACTTGTGTAGCAAAGTAAAAGGTTTGTCAACGATTCTAGGTGCAACAACTATACGCTCCCACCAGGAATGTGATTGATTCGGGAATGTGATAGTCAATAAGCAAGAAGACGATTTGCGCGCAAAACAAGGACTGCCTTTCGAGATAGAGGCTCCGTTATATGGAAATATTACTGCTGTCAATGCGGCCACCGGCTTCTTTTCGACTCGACACTGACTTCCAGCGCAGAACTATCCAACCATGCGCAACTGTATCAGCGTATGAGCTTCATACGTTGAGCCCTATAGCAGTTGACTGACTGGACCGCGGTGGTAATAGTTGAGAGCTGTATATGTCTTCGTTGTCCGATGGTTCTGTCCTTTACCGCCCGCGTCTCGTGGATTTGTCCTTCATTCGCGATACAGAAGAACCTTTCCTATGCTGCTTTACATCCGCGCCTGTGCGGAATACTGTCACGACCCCCGTTTCAGCCTTCTCTTCATCTCTGCGGCCTGTTTTCTTCAGTTGCAATCGTTTCCCTCCGCTTATAGCCATAGCGAGAATCCTTGCCGCAATGTCTCTAGCTTTCCTCATCTGATCTCGCAACCATGGCCCGCCATATGCTGCCAGCATGGACATAGCCCCGATCGTTACTGTCACGGGCAGTGCCACAGCCCAGAAAAGACCTTGCGTGCTGTCCATACCCCGAACATCGGAGGTGTTCATCCCGAAGACGGTGGCGACGAAAGACAGGGGGAGGAAGATAATCGTGACTAGCGTGAACACTAGGATGGCTTTTGAGCTGCCTTCTTCTATAATATCAATGTTGTAATGAGTAGTTTGAATGGCTCTACCCAACTGGCGCCTAAAGTCGTTGATGCTGTGTTGTAGCATATCTTGCAATCCGTCATGCGATCTTGGAGTTTGAAAAGGGATCATTCCGTTGGAAGCATCGTGACGAGCCTGAAAAGGGATCATGCCGTTGGAAGCGTTATAACGAGCCTGGTCTGCGAAGCCAAAATTATGGTTGTCCAAAAGGCTTTGAAAAGTGTTCACAGCTTTCCATTGTTGCTCAAATACTGCTGCGACGGCTTCAATATCTTCGTCAAGGAGATACAGTTCACGAAGTAAGCGCTTGGATGGGTTCCGGCTAGATTTGTAGCGCTGTTAGGGTTAGCATCATCTAGACGTAGTTCAGCTCGAGGGTGCCTACTAGGCTTGACAAGTACTCGTCATAGAGCTCCATCACCGCAAACCCATCTATCAGGGGTTTGCGAACAAGATGCGAAAGGCACGTTAGAACTATACTTTCGAAAGTGATGCGCCGATGGCCAACGGACCCACGAATGCGACCGGTTTGAGCCGTCAGCGACAAATCATCCTGGGCTTTCGACATCGCAAGATCAGCATCTGTTGCAAGAAGCTCGACTAACTCGACTACAGCAGTGTCGGTCGGCTGGTCGGCTGGAGTTTTTGGCACCCCGTCATCCTCTCGCAGGGCGTGAACGCTGTACGCAGAGTAGTAGATAAATTGAAAAATTTTCGCCGCGGCCTTTACCAGTGTGGAGGGTAGCAGGAAGATGTCCTGCTTTCTATTCTCATTATTCACCACACTACTCCTCATGTCCACCGCTTTTGCCAAGAGCTTTTGGGTGCGGCGGTTGATGACGCCAATATGCTGTCGTAAGCTCTCAATTCTTCCTTCCATGTTCTGTTCATTGTCGGACACTACCCAATGTCCGAGCCTGGTTCTATCTTCTCTCGGGAGTTTGTTTGATCCATGATGAGCATGAAACTCGCTTAGATGCTTCATTGCAGTCTCTGCATCAGGGTAGCTTGTTGATCGCAAACAAACAGCGCATTCGCTGATTGGCACAGCCATCTGCTTTAGTCTATGGAATTGCTCGTAGTCTTGGCTTGGAAGATTTGTTGTAGTGAATTTGGGCGAAGATGCGTCAGACATCTGAGTGTGCAGATATTCGTTGACTTCTTTACACAACTCGAGTACCGCCTATTCCAATTTAGTTAAGGACTCCAAAACAGATCGCTCGACTTTAACAGGTGCAAATATTCTTACCTCGAGTATCAAACCTGCAGAACCCCAGCATCTGCTCAACAACGGGTGACTGTAGTGCTTAGGGACAAATTGATCAATCAACTCCTTCAGTGTCACCAAGAGTGCATCGCTCTCTACGCAGAGTTGTGCCGCTAGCCACGGAAGTGCTCGTCTGGTTAAATGGCTAAATTGCACAGCATCGGAAGCCTCCTTATCATCGAGCCCAGTCTGTACATACCGATCAAGACCAAGACGACCTTGATATTGCAGCTTTGTCACACACCTGATCTCAGCTGCATAGTATTGGAGTATTCCATTGGGTTTGGTTGTGTTGAACGGAAATAATATCGCATGGCATTCGATATCTTGAAGCGACTTCTGAGGTATCAGGCGATCGGCAATCTCGATGTGAAAACGCCCATGTTTGTGGATAGAAAGAGTTAGATCTTGAGAACTGGCTTCTTTCTGTTGTCTCTTCTTGTGTAAGTGTCGCTCTATAGCGAAGAGCGTGAGTTGAATCAAAGTCGTGTCACTTTCGTTTCGGGACGAGCCTCGATGATTTGAAAGAGCCTGCACACCTTCCTGGTCGTCCAGGAGCTCTGAAGGCCAAGCGAGAAAAGGTGGAACTTGAAATTGCTTGTTGAACGTGGTCCAAGCGACGTTTGGTGCAGTATGGTTTTCCACTACTGGATCATTTCCTTGGTGTGTTGTGGGCGTGGCATCTGGCTTGAGGTGTTTGCCGTTCTCTCCATGCTGATCGCCCTTGATCGCCACCGCAGCACCACGAGGTTCAGGTTCAGACCCAGTCTCTGCATCGAGATGATCCCGGTGTGATTTTGTGAAAGCAGGCTGAGTTGAATTGTGGATGTAACTTTGTGAAGTCTCTTCTGGATGAATCTGACTCGGAATCAGTCTAATTCTTGCGACTTGATCGTGATGACGATCCTGCATCTCGCGTTCAACTTGATTTGTGTCCCGTCTCGAGGTAAGAGCGATGTCTTTCCGGACGGTGTCTTCCAAGTTCTGATCAAAGATTCTTGACTCCATTCCGGATTCTTGGGATACTGAAGGTGGGCTCGCTTGTTTTCCAAGAGACTCCATGTGGCCGTCGCCATGAGTGCCTATAGGAAGACCACTATCGCTATCTTGTGGTAGCGCGTACAAATCAGTTTGTAGTTCGTTAGGAGGTGAGCTCCGACGGGTACTACTTGAAGAGTCAGATGATGGAGGGGCTCCACGGACAGTATCCTTTTCCTTCAGGATTTTGGAAGAAAGATTAGATATGCTTAGATCGCCAGTGATCGCATGACTCTCAGACCTAACATCAGGCCCTGTGGATTGGTATTGGTCGTGCTGCGCGTCATGACTACCACCCTCTGACGTCTGTTCGACTTTATAGTTCATTACAGATGCTAAAGTCGGACGACGGAAGACCTTCGGCTTCTTATCGATACCTTGGGTGTCTTGTGTTGGCGGATACGTTTGCACATCTGTGGAGTTCCAGTCTTCCCACTGTGGACGGGGTCGCCGGGCCCTTTTCTGCCGTGGAGGGGGTGGCTGGGAAGCATTCGGCGGTGGAGGGGGTGGAGGGGGTGGAGGGGGTGGATTGGGAGAACCCGGCTGTCCAAGAAGTGACGAGGGAAACCCCGGCGGTGGAGTGAGTGGCGATGGAGGATACGGCAGTGAAGGGGGTGGAGGGGATGGCCAGGGAGAACCCGGCTGTCGATAAAGTGACAAGGGAACCCCCGGCGGTGGAAGGGGCCCTGGTCTATGAGGATCCGGCAGCGGAGGAGGTGGAGGGGGTGGAGGGGGTGCCTGGAGATGATTTTGGGAATCTTCGTCTGAGCTCAAGCTCTCTTCCTCAATCATCAACGGATTACTGGACTCGACAACAAGAGGATGTGACGATATGGCCTCTTTCGTAGCTGATGGACGCCGGCTTATACGGATATAAATAAACGCAGAACCCTTTGCCTGCAAAAGCAGTGGCCACTCGCTTGCGCGAAGCTCCTCCTTCTTGTCCCCAGAGTGGATAAGGCAGTTGTTGATGTCATGATCGTACCTGGATAGACACTGTTCCTGGAGGCTTATCTTGAGGGCCAGATATGTTTTGCCATGCTCGACAGGTAGATAAGTGACTTGATTGAGAAAATTTGTAACATGTATTAGACTCGGGCCTTGGGCGAGCAGAAAGACTTCAGGTACAAAGTCAATACCGTCTTCGAGGGTCTCTGATAGGTTGGATGGTCCGCAAGTGATGATTGCTTGAGAGTTCAAGATCAAGGCCCATATCTGAGGGACACGTATGTACTGCCCAGACTTGACACGCTTGATTTTGCGAAATGCTTGCTCCTCATCCCGGTCTTTTGCAACTTCCTGTGGGTAGAATTGCTGGAAGAGCCCTCTCGGCAGATGAAGAGTATTGTCATCTGGTATACCAGGAGGATTGCCATCATACACTTCGAGATAAGGAAATGATATGAATGTGATGGACAAGTTGGGGTTGTCAACGTGGCTGCTTTTATCGGTTCCATCGCAGCGAAGGATGGTCCCCGGCTCGATGTAGCTGCCACAGGCGGAGCGTACTTCGTAGCGTTCTTGGACTTCCTGTAACAAGTGCGTCAAGACAGGAACCAAATGGCTGTAATTTTCGAGTGTAAAGTTGAGAACCACACGCTAGAGATCCCATATTAGTCGGGGCTGCATGTAAATTACATGATAAATGCGAACTATTACCTCATAGCCTTCAAACGATATAGCTTCCGTTTGGAGGTGTCTTATGTATATTAGTCTTGACTGGTGGCATTAAATGTCATGATGAACTTACAGCCAACGTCCAGTAGCGACGTGACCAACCTCCTCCGACTCGTAATGAGGCTTGGTAACGACTCGAACAACCTGTTCGTCTTTCTCCCCAGATACATGGGACATAGAGGCAGAAATGAAGCGCTCCTCGCGTTCGTATGTCAGTCCTACAGGTAATGTGGAGGTGGCTGTTCGTCTGCCCCTGAGCTCCCTTTCGGCAGTATCCTTGTCATTCAGCTGAATTTTCAAAATATGCTTCTTGTGGTCCTCCATGGCAGCATTGCTGTCCGTACATGTCCGTGTCGTAGCCAGACCATACACAGTGCTGATAGCTCAAGAGGTGCTAATGTCAGACAGAAAAGGAGCTTTCAATGTTTGCAACTTTTGTGCGGTGTTCGGGCAACTATGCTCAAGGGATGTATAGATGGAGTGAGGGGTAACCTCACGCCTGGTAGCCTGGAGCGGTGCCAGCCAACGTCGCCTGAAACAAATGATAGGTGCTGGACACCGTTACAGGTGCTGCACGAAAGCGCAAATAGCTCAATTACCCGCTAGGCTAATTTGTCAGCAACAAGATTTGGGCAATCCGGTATACGAAGTATTGGTAAGTCGGACAGATTAAGAGCAAATATACCCACCTCAGGAGAGCCGCTTCCTTATCCTTGAACTACCTATCCTCAAATCGTATGTTGCACCAAAGGACACCCAAATTTCTAACTCACTTGTAATTGAAGTTTGTGTGCGATTATGCACAACATTCCCATCCGACAGCCTCAGGTTCCCGTTCCATAGATCACGTGCCCTTGGGGTCAGTCTAGCCTGTTTGGGCATAGCCCCCACAGCGTGTATAGTCCATCTCCATTCTCTCACCCGTACATAGCAGTTAGTTAGCACCTCATGCATCATACTGCCACTATTCCATGCGCTATCTCCTCCGTACAGTCCATCAATTCCCAAGAGTTGTGCGACTGCTACCTTTGATGCATGTTGCCCTCCGCAACGGGAGCGTGAGACATCTCACCTCGCAACTTTTGACCTAAATATTGCGCCGTAATTCGACACTGCTAGTAACAGAGCTCCGCCGAGCCGGTACTACACAGGATCTGGTCCGATATCGGGGCAGTCGCGTTTCGAAGACCGTGAATTCGTCACATTGGTACCGCGAGCGTTCATATGGATCAACGACTGCATAAAGCGCAAATTGTGAGATAGAGAAACAAGTGACGTCGTGAACAGCATGTCGTGTGCGATACCGAGTTGCACGCTGTTGCTTCTGAAGTTACGAAGTATGTGCAGGTGTAGCCATCTGAAGATGCTTCTGTGGACAAGACGGGCCTCACCTGCACCACGCAAGCGACCTCGGCAGACTACCGGTACACCCTTTACGTTTACACTAACGAGTGCTGGGCATCAACCTTAATCTTTTTTATACACAGCCATTTCATTTGTATATCCTATTTAACTACGTGCATATTAGGAAGATCAATCGATCCCATCTTAAAACGCGAGACCTCTCCTGAATGAAAATTGAGCAGAACCACGCAAGCGCCCTGTTCTCTCAGCCACGTAGAATACAAGAAATCAGAGAATAGAAAGACACAGGACATGTAACTAGGTGGACGTATATTTTTAGACCCTTACGATGAATATCAAGGCACCACTCCGCCAGTATTCTCACATCATCTCAACTATCAACTCACGATGCACAATAATTGGACATCATACAGTCTGCTCAATACGATACTTTTCTACCATATCGCCACGACTTCCAAACAACCTATGCAATGCTCTTGGGTATCCCAGGAAAACAAGAAAAAATCGCACCGATATATGCAGCGAAAGAGAACTCAACGCCACGACCGTCTTCCAAGCGCGAAACAGTATATCCAAAAGCAGCCAGCTAGATACACGAGAAACTATACATCCCATACCACCTGTCCTCGATCAATTATCCCCACTCTCCTCGCTCCCCTCCCCACTACTAAAATAACTCTGATCCAACCTCAAAATCCACTCAATCTTCTCGCGCTCACTGCGCGCACGGAAAATATACGTATTCCTGCGCGCAAAGACTGCGAAAATATTGTCTTTGTGTGCCGCGCCGCCAGAGCCATTTACATCACGACTTGCACTGCCGTTCAGGAGTCGCGCAATCTGCGGGCTGTGGTCCACGCGCGCGGTTGAGATGTTGACGGCGTTGATCTCGTCGCCATCCGTGGAGTAAATGTGCATGTATGGTTTGCGTAGCTCGACGAAGCGCCGGATCCAACGCGTGTTTGTGGGGTCGGGGGTGAGGAGGAAGGAGGATTTCATGAGGTTTGGGTTTTTGGAGACGAAGCGCACCGTGGCGGTTAAGCTGGGTGTTGCTGCAGGTAGAGGAGAGGGTGAGCGTGGTGCGAATGCGGCGCCGTTGGAAGGGGGTTCGAGGTTCGTAGCGTTGAGTATGATTTCTGCTGGTGCTTTCTTGGTCTGCCAGAGATTGATGACGCGGGTGAGAAGGGCGGTTTGGCGCTCGTCTAGTTCGTCCGATGGTGAAGCGGCGAGGTTAGGAACGGAAAGCGCTTTCGAGCTCAGGACACTCCTTGCGGTTTCGATCTCCGCAATGCGACGACGCCGCTTCTCAATACCGATGAAATCTCGTACAAGGGAGACGCCCCGAGGAGTCCAACCTGCCAGTTGCTCTTCGCCTTTGATGTAATCGTTGCGGGTGTTCATTCGCCAGAGATCGGTAGCGCGCTTGACGGATGTGGGACGGATGGCAACGTTGAAGATGCCAACGGTGGAATGTACGATCTTGACGGTATTCCAGAGTGTGGCGAGGGAGAAGAGCGAGGTCTGCCGAATGTATTGGCGGCTGCGGATCTGGAGGCCAAGGTCGAGTGAAAAGGTCATGGGTTCGACCAGCTTGGACGATGTGACGTTGAAGAGGAGTGTTGCTTGGACCCGATACCTGTCTTGTGTCGCGCGATCGAGGAGTAATGAACCGTGAGCTGTGCTGTCCCAACGTCCCACGAACTTGACATTTGAAGTTCCATCAGCATGATCTCGGACGACAGGCGGCGCCACCAGGTCGATGGGCACTTCCCTCACAGGTGAGTCCAATCCAGGCGCATTGCCTGAAGCATCAACGAGGCGTATTCGACCCATACGCATTGAGCTCACATTCTGCCACTGTAGTGTGTCACCAGAGGTGTGCGTCAGATTCACAACAATGCGACGAGCCAGACCTTGATGCAGCTGATACACCCCAGCATCCATGACACTACTTTGAGTGACCTCAACAGGCTGGTACGTCCCGTCGTCTGTGATCTCGTGGATTTGTATCCGCGAGAAGATATCGTGCGTATCCTCGGTGTAGAACTCCGACTCCGGTAACCGTGCAGTTTTCCGCTTCTGTTTTGGTTTATCTGCAGTATCGCGCATATCGTCCCAGCTGAGAAGTTTGTCAAGGTGTATCTCAGACACTTTTGCAAAGATCGAGACCCGAAGAAAGATGTCTCGGGGGCTGGGATACGGTACACTCATACTGTGCATGCTTTCGAAGCGGACTGGGCCTTCATCGAAGTCGGTGATCCACGTTGTGGTTGTTGCACCACTTTCATCTGATACGCCTGGTAAGAAGAGCACTGCATGTACCTTGGTGCCCTCTCGTTCAGGGAAGCCCACAAATTCATGCATGCCGACGTTAAATTTTAGGGTAGTAGAAGGTGCTTCAGCAGACGAAGGCTCCAATGAAAGGCGGATGATACCGATGGGATTCGCTGTATAAGGAGAGATCACATCAAGACTGAAGTCCCGTACTCTCGATTCGAAGACGGCAGCCAGTGGGACATCGACGTCGCCAATGCGCGAAAACTCTGGCATGCAGGGCTCCGAGAAAGGCGACTCGGGGTTGAAATGTTGCAAATACTCGGGCCGGTTCATGTACTGATTGATCTGGTGCATCCGCCGGACTCGTTGGCGCAGCTTGTCCAGTGACCAAAGATGGACGACATCATTCCTGAAGTCTATGACACGAACACCAACACAGGGTTTTGTTGCACTTTCGAGGCAGTCATCTTCCTCGCCCGGGATCCCCATGTTGACCAGATCGTACGACGAAGGGACACAGTGGCCCACATCTACTATGCAGAATTGGAAAACGACCCTCTTGCCCATTTGCTGGCTCATAATCTGGGCTTCCTTCATAGTCGCTGCGTTTTGAAGAATGGTCTCTGCCATGGTGACGTATTTGCGGCGCCGCCATTGTTGGAAGACCCTCTTGGTCAGGTCCAGCCTCTTATCAGTTTGCTCTTCCTGCGCTAGAGTTTCACTGGCCTCAGTTGCTGATTCGTGTCCCAGCTCCTTCAGGTGGCGCTCGTATTCTTGTTTCTGCTCTTGCATTTGTTTTTCCATCTCAAGCTTTGCAGCACGCAGTTGCTCCAGCTCCACCTTGGCTTCTGCGTCAGCCTTTAGCTTGGCGTGATAGTCTTCCTTTTGTTGATCGACCCTCTCCTGCATGTCATCCCGCATCTCTTGCATTTTCTCACTACCTTCATGTTGCGGCGTTGAAGGCATGGTCAACATAGTATCGAGCGAGAAATTGTCGAGAGTACCTCCTGATGCGTACTTCTCTCGTACAGGGTACGAAGAGGTGGATTCAGTGTCCTCGTCATTTAACCAGATTCGACTCTCTGGGCGCTTCCTAATCTCCCGAAGTCGGTTCAGATCCTCAAACAGTGCATCGAACTCCTCGTCAGCAAGGTCTTCTACACGCTTGTCAGAGCCCACTAACACAGTTAGAGCTTCTCTTCGTGCGTATGAGAACTCGGACTCCCGACCGCGGTGCCACAGTGCCGGTGACCCAGCTCTTGGGCTATCGGTGTCAAAGTCGGAGTTGGCGATACTGATTGTGCTGAATGATCTGTCGTGACCTGGCCTTGGTGCGGGGGATGGAGAATTCAAATGGCTCGGTGTGACCGAGTGACGAAGCAGGCTGGTGCCGATTTCCGCGCGTTCGGCTCTTGCCTCTTGTGGGTTGTTAAAGCGGAAGATGTGGAAGTCGCCTAAGATTATGCGATGCCCACTCTTGAGGACCTTTGGTTTGCTTATGCGCACACCATTGACCATGACACTCGCCGTTTCTTTTGGTATTACGGTGACCTTGCCGTCCACATTCTCGAAATGACAGTGATCGGCTAGAATTTGAGAACCATTCAAGCGTATCTGCGCGGTCTGGCCTTCAATGTCAGAATTGCCGACGGTGGTTGTACCCGGTTTCAGATTGTAGACCAAGCACTCGGTCAAAAGTGGATCATCACTCAAGTTGACCAAATGCGGCATGTTCTTTGGTGTCGTTAGTCCGACAAATCCCTTTTCAATACTGATGCCCAACTCCTCTAAAGCAGCCTCTCGCTCCTTATGGATCTCCTCAGTCTTCAAGAGCTTCTCTTCCCATGTTTGGTTGAGATCTTGGTACAGCTTTTCCGATTGGTTGAGTTGCTCCACGATCTCGGCCTTGGATACCTTCTTGACTGTGCCATCTTCTTGAGTGATTGAAACTATTTGCTTGTCCAGAGGCGTGTCAGGCGCATATTGTTCCTCGGCTATTCCACCGCCTACACCTGACCCTCCACCAGTGAGCTGCGAGCGTAATTTCGAAAGCTCTTCCTTGAGTTCTCTAATCATTCGTGCATTTGGATCTTCGTTTACGACTGCGTGGTTCTTGATCCGCTTGGCGGAGTCAGCATATCGAAGGGTTGAGAGCGTTTCCTCGAAGTTGATGTCGGCTGGTGAAATTGCGGCAATCATAGCCGTCATGCTGTTGCCGCCCAGAGAGTCCTTCAGCAGCCATGTCAGAATAGAGTCGCGGTATGGCACTTGGGTCTTCTTCTTTCCGCTCGACATGTCGGCAAGCGCTGCAATGACACGGCCTAGAGTTGACAGCGACCTGTTGATCTCGGCACCCTCCTTCAACCGCGCACCGGTGGCTCCCGTAGACTGAGCTCTTTCTGAACCAGCCAGATCCACCAAGCTAATCTTTGCAACCCGCTCTCCGCTCATGCTAGTCTCGACATCGTGGCGTTTCTGACTGAGGGTCAGGGTGAAGACGGCGTGTGACCGTGAGGACGTCTCGTTCATGTTGGTCGCGGCGACGGTACGGGCCTTGTTTCCTTCGTCCATCAGGTTCTCAATCTCAGGGAATGACTGCACGACCAATTTGGCCAGGTCTTCAACGTACGGACCCGTGGACGGATGCTCTCGCACTCGCAGGTTGCCCTTGTTCGACGGGTTCAGCAAGTCGCGCACTCGCTCGTTGTAGATTTCCAGGTACGACACCTCGACAGTGAAGCTCAGATTCTTGTCCGCCTGCATGGCCTGTATCCGCTGGAACATATCTTGACAAATCTTTGGGATGATTCCATATTCTTGTCCATACCCCATCATCGAGTATGATTTTCCCGAACCCGTCTGGCCATATGCGAAAATACAGTTGTTGTATCCCTGGAAGGCATTGTCGAGCAGCGGCTTGCCCAGGTCCTCGTGGAGATCATCCTGCCCGGCGTAGTTCGGAGCTTTGCGGTCGAAGGACCAGTAGGACTTGTCGAATGCGAACGTCTTGGAGCCCTCGAGGGCAGCTTTGGCGGCTTTGCCTTTGACGTCGTGGCTAGGAGGTCTGAGGATGGTCTGGTCGCCCTTCATCTGCACGATGCATTGCGCCTTGCGATCGATTTCTGCTACTATCAGCTCTATTACCTCCCCATAAGCCTGTTATATATACCTCGACCATTGAACGGCCTGCATCGCACCACCACCTTGATGTTTCCCCCTCCGGATGCCATGTTTGTGTCTTGCTCGGATGCGCAGGTGGATGTGGAGAAGAGCGGCCAGTGCACGGCTCAAGTAGCTGCTACGATCATGCGCGAGGTTTGGGCGTCTTCATGGCAGTTCGAGGGCATGCGGGGGCAGACGGCGGCTCAGGAGGCGTGGGTTGTGGTTGTACGCTGTTGTGTTATCGAGTCGCGTTCAGGGCAACTTCTCGAGATTGCGCGAATCCTTGCCGCCTTTATGCAGCACCTCCGTCGGGGTGATCCTAGCCAAGCCACCCCAGGACCCTGATCCCCTCCGCCCGATACGAGTGCACAGCTGTGAAAAGGAATCCAAGTAACCAAACTGTCCCTAGAAGACATTCACGCAAAACGCGACTGTAAGAGCCGCACGCCCGGTACGTTACCGGTGACCTGGACCCTGCGTCATCGAATGAATTCGCCAAAAAGTTCCCTCACTTGAAACGAAAGCACGAAACCAGCAACCACAAATCCGACTGCACATCAATGTCCTCCGCCGATATGTTCACGCCTCCCATCAATCGCGCCATGAAGGTGCTGGACAAGAGTTTCTTCCAAAAGACCATCAACACCTCCGCTGCCCGCATTTTCAACGCCAAAGACATCTCGAGATGTCGCAAAGAGCTTACCGCAAGCAACGACGCTCTGCCGAACAACCGCATAGACCCAATCAGACCAGACCCAGAAAGCGAAAGGGTGCAGAAAGGCGGGAAATGTCTGCTGCTGCGGCCGGAGGTGGTTCACAACGGTGAGTCAGCCATGGCATGCGACATCTTGAAATGCTGAGTCTGAACGGCAGGCAGATCGAACTACATGGAGCCCTAAGTTGCGCGACCTCGAGCAAGACGGCACACTGGGAGTCATTCCCTTCCAGCTGCACCTGGACTACGACTTCTTCACTTACTCCCAGATCACGAGCGCCATCATACCCCCGCCAGAGACGAAGAGCGACGACGAGATACCCCAGGGCTTTGCTTTGGCTGGCCATGTCGCCCATCTGAACCTACGTGCGCGATACTGGCCGTACAAGCACCTCATCGCGGAGGTTCTCGCCGATAAGAACCCCATGGTACGCACAGTCATCAATAAACTGGATGATGTGGGAACGGAAAATGCGTTTCGGACCTTCCAGTATGAGGTTCTGCACGGCCCGGACGACATGAATGTCGAACTTAAAGAACAAGGCTGCACGTTCAAGTTCGACTTTGCGAAGGTGTACTGGAATACTAGGCTACACACCGAGCATGAGCGGCTGTGCAACATGTTCAACGAGGGCGAGGCTGTATGCGATGTCATGGCAGGCGTTGGGCCGTTTGCAGTACCGGCAGGAAAGAAGAAGTGCTTCGTATGGGCAAACGACTTGAACCCAGAAAGTTACAAATCGCTCGTGGAGAACATACAAATCAACAAGGTCAGAGACTTTGTAACATCGCACAACACAGACGGCGCAGAGTTCATCCGACGATCCGCTGCAGATCTGCTGAAGAGCAAGCACTCGGTGGCCATCTTCCCCAAGACCAAGTTCTCGAGGAGCAGCCCTGCTCAACAGAAGCCAAAGCCAGACAGGACGCTGATACAACCACGCATATTCTCACACTACGTCATGAACCTCCCAGCCAGCGCGATCACTTTCCTACCATCGTTCATCGGCCTGTACTCAAACGTCCCAGGCATGCCAGCTGACGAGATCAAGAAGCTCTTTGCCCCGCACACGGAGCAGAAACTCCCCATGATCCACGTCCACTGCTTCAGCACCAAGAGCGACGACAACGTCGACGAGACGAAGAAGATCTGCGAAGAGCTGTCGAGGCAGTTACAATACCAAATTACTGCAGACACGCCGGACGTCTCGATATACGATGTACGCGACGTGGCGCCCAAGAAGCGCATGTTCTGCGCGAGCTTCAGACTGCCGGAGGAGGTTGCATTTAGACAGATATGATGACGAGTCTGGGAGTGTTTGTGATCTTGAAGAGTGAGGCGACGAGGCTTGAAAGAACGCTCGAGAAGATAGCAGCAAATAGCATCTCAACATGGCTCATCCGTCGTTTCAAACCCTCAATGTATGAAAATGAGATGACAGTGACATGCCATGACACTTCGACTTTCGAAAACGAAACGAAACAAAACAAAACATACTAACTTGTTTGTCGTCACACCATCTCACCTCACCTCGAAGTAACCATTTCGCACTACATAAACCAACCATCTAGATCGAGATCGCATCTAATCGCCTCACACCACGCACAACCTCTGCATCTGTATATTCTCAACCATGGAACCTGACGAAAACCTCTTCAGCGCCGTTGCACTTCGATTCTCTAGTCTCCTCGGAGCCAACCATTTCGGTGTGGCGTGGCGTTGTGTGGGCTAGACTAATGCAGGGCTTGTGCAGGTCCACCCGTGGTACGAAGGGACGTCTAGATTTATTCAACGACATGCAGACAAACGAGATTGTAGTATTTTCATGTTTGGTTTGTAATAGAGTTGGGATGGGATGATGTGAGATGGGACAGGGCATGGCACAGCGATCTGGTATGTTGATGTGTGTGTGCGTGAGGCGAGGAATAAGCACCGGGAGACGAAAACGTTGTGCCGCGATCGTCAGGGACACTACTTCCGAGCCGCAGTAGTGGGCTTGGGACGCGAGAACGTCGCGACACGAAAGAGACACAAGCAACTGTTTGTTGGGCATTGGTTGTCACAAACAAGAAGATGGTGATGTTGATGAGGCCACCTCTCGGTGCCAGATGTTCAATTCCATTCAGGCGAACTATCTATGTGTACAATCGAAATAGAAAATCACAGCCATGTTTCATCCGAGGCCCGTAAGTGCATTAGTCGAATGATACATGATCCATCCGTAACCCGCCATCTAACATGTGTGTCGAAAACATCAAAGGTATTACCCACCCCCGTCAATTAGCTTTTCGCAATGTGAATGCAGCTCGCGCATAGGCGTCGAATGATCCGTGATGATGCGGTGAAACAAGAAAACAGTCGGTCGAGGCACTTATGCGAGGAAGGCAGCGCCGAGAGCAACGACGAGGCTGCCGAGCGAGACCATGTTGGAGCCGGCAGCACCAGTTGCCTGTGCGGGGGCGCTGGTGGAGGCGCTGGCAGCTGGTCGGGACGAGGCAGGTGGTGTGACGACAGCGCCGGTGGAGCTGGGGATGGTGCCGTTGGAGGGGACAATGGGAGTGACCAGCGTTGGGACGGGCACGATGGGTGTGGCGCTGGGGACAACGGGTGTGGGTGTGACTAATGAAGCTTGTTAGCTGGCGTGTTCGTGATGGCGTGCTTGAGGTGAGCGAAACTTACCAATGACAGCAACGGAGCTGGGCTTGACGACAGCCGATGAGGCGACAACGGGCACTGATGATGGGACAACGACAACAGCGCTGGATGGCTTGGCGGCAGATGGGGTAGCGGGAGGAGCCTGGATCTGGCCGTCGCTGATCTGGGAGATGGGCTGAACCTGGGGAGCAGCGGCGGCGACGGCCGCGAAGATGGCGAATGAGTAACGCATGTTGACGGTGAGGGGTGTTGTTGTTGTTGATAGAGTTGGAAGAGTTGAAGATGGAGAAATAATCGGCTGTTGGGCGCGGATATTGATGTGGATGGGTGGATGGATGGAACGAGGATTTGGGGGAGCGCCCTTGGGCAGTCTATTATACCCACAACAGAGAGGCTGGCTCCTGCCCGCGGTTGAGCGAGCCGGGGGCGTGCGCGCAGGGCAGGGAGGCTTGTGTTTCGGGTAAGCACGTCCCTTCCAAACAGGGCAGTGATCAAGCATTCGTTCCAAGGCACGGCACCACCCAGCACTGCAGTAGAGCCTGCATCCATTGATCCATGAATGAGCACGCCTTCACCTGCCACTCGATGCGGCAATGCCATCGCGCATTCACATTATCAGAAACCGTCCCCGACTATTGTTGGGCAACAGCGCACATGAGGCTGAAGCGCAAGAGCCAGTGCAGCCAACACACGCATTTTCCATCGTGCCACGTCCACCACGCTCGCTTGTACCCTTCCCTTATCGGACACTACGGGAACGTAGCTGCCAGGGGCACACCAATCGCCTGCGCCCATGCAACGCCACCATCCAACGCTCTCGCCCCTTCTGCAGCGCCGTCTTTTGTTGGTGCAACACCGCGCCGCCGATCGAGAACTTTTTTGCCCCAACTATTCATAGCTTTCTCACACAAATGAAAAAAAAAGCGCATCAATTCCACTTCGCTCCAGACGATCGTCGAGCCAATATTCGGGTCCGCTGGAGACTGAACGCGTAAACCAGCCCACTTCACTTCGCATCGCGCCTTCCTTCTTTCTCCCTTGCATGCATGCATGGCGAGATCGCAGAATCGATAACGCAACATCACAACGCGCAGCACCTAGATTACGCCCAATCTCGTTACTGACCTTGCTCAGCGGCTAGCAAACTTTTCTCATTGCCTTTCCCTTCTCGCTTCCCTGCGAATGATAGTTTATCCGCATCGCCGCAGAGGCAGGTACACATTAAATAACAGCAGTCTTGCATACTTTCGATAAATTGCGCGTCTAAGCTGGCGTTGCACGAACCACTCTCCGCAAAACTGGTATTTAAAGCAGGGCCTGCTCTGCCGAACGAATGATCATGACGTTACGCTTTCTCCACACGCGATTCAGCGCGGTGCGCTCGTTTCATGGCTGCCACTCGTTCGCTGCGTGGAGGGTGGCTTGTGTCGGTGTGGGGTTGGTTGGTTGCCCCAGCAAACTCTCGTTGTCTCAGTTTTATCTCGAAGCGGGTGCATGCGCAGATGGGAAAAGATTGCTTGCCGACGGGGCTGATCTGTTGTGCATCATTGCGAAACATGCGTGCAGGGGAGCGATAGGCTCGGCTAGAAACGAGGCTGGGATGCCATCAGGATTTGCTTTTATCGGTTTTACTTCATATGGGCTCAACAGGTTTTCGCGGTCGGAGACAAGGCTGTTTGGATGTTGTGGGATTGAGTTCATTAATTCGTTACGTGCCGGCAGTGTTGCGCGGTGATGTGTGTAGGACGCCCGTTGCTAATGCTACACCCCCGATTTAGTCACTCATGAGACGCCGAGCGACGCATCAAAAGAATACCACCGAGTCGCGAAACTCAGTTCACGCGCTGCTTTTCACCCTCTGTACTACTCCCATCCACGCTCTTCTCATTCCCCGCCATCAACGGCTCCCCACTCCCCAGCGGCATCCCACTCGTGGTGCGCTTGAAGTAATTATGCACATCAGCGCCGACCTCCTCATCATGCTCATTCTCCCAGCCATGTTTCTCTGAAAACTTGGACTGCTGGCGATCAACCCACTCAGCGCGCATTTCCTGGATCTTCATAGCGTAGTCCTTGGCCGCGTCGTAGCCCTTGTGCTGGCCGCGGAAGCGCTCCCACCACGAAAGATGCTTCCAGTGGATCGCGATACCATGGTAGTCGTGCTCCTTGCCCGCGCGAATAAACGCCCAGCGGCGCTCTTGCTCCTTGAGATCTAGACCGGTGGTGTCGGGCAAAAAGGCCCAAGTTAATAGTGCGCCAACGAGGCCGAACCAGGGTACGAAGTAGAACTTTGTCTTTGTGTCGATGTAGTTGTATAACACGGACGCGAGCAGCGCGCCGGCTTTTCCGGCGGCGGCGGAGAAGCCGTGGGCGGTGGCGCGAACAGGTGTGGGGAATACTTCTGCGGCGACGAGGAAGGTGACGCTGTTGGGTCCGAATTGGTTGAAGAATGACGACAGGAAGTACATGGCCTGGAACGCATGGATGTGCTCGGGGCTAGTGAAGTAGTCGTATGCGAAGGCGGGGATGATGAAGAGGATAAAGTCGGCCATGAAGCCGACTATCATCATCCACTTGCGGCCGTAGAGCTTGTTGTCGATGAGGAGAGAGGCAAGGTAGTATCCGCACAGCGAGACGCCGACGTTGATGAGGTTGTACAGCCAGCCCGTCATGACGGATTTGTTGCCCGGAGTAAGCACCTCGATGAACTCGCTCTGGAAAAGCTTGTTGCCGTAGAAAAAGACGTCGTTGGCGAACCATGCACCAGCGGTAGCAACGATGCGAGGCCCGAAGTAAGTGAATGTAAGCTTGAGGGACTGGATGTCGTAGCCCGTAACGTTGGACTTCTTCTTCGACAGCATGAGCTGCTTGGAGGCAGACTTCATCTTGTAGTAACGGAAGTACACCAGCCAGAGCGTGCCGACTGCCGGAATAGCGAACGAGATGCGGTACGTCCACTGAGCCACAGTCTTCGAGTACGGTGGGTTAGACCCTGAGTGAAAAATGAGGAGCAGGACGATTAGGATGACCTGGTTGAAGAATTGACCCCAACCCTGCATCAAGAAGGCGCTGGTGACTTTGCGTCCACGATGAAGGCGGTCGTCCTTGGTAGAGACTTTTCCGGACCCGACGGCGTTCTCCATACCGGCTGTGGCAGTCATGGGGTATTCACCGCCGACGCCGATGCCGTAGAAGAAGAGTGCCCAGACGTAGCAGATGACCCAGCCGTTTTGGGTTACTCCCCATGCAGCGGTGAGCATGAGGAGACCAACGAACATGATGACGGCGTCCTGGATGAGACCATGGCGACGACCAAGCCAGTCACCGAGGATACCGACAAGAATTTGGCCTACGCTGTTAGCATCTTGTCACAAAAAGTGGTAACTGAATAGTACCCACCAACAATGATACCGCAAATCTCCAAATAATCAATAGCTTCCGTCCACGTCTTACTGCAGATCTCGTGTGTTTTCCAACACCTCGGGAACGCAGCTTGAAGCAACGGTCTAACATTGCCAATAGAAAACAACACATATCTACACAACAATTAGCTTTCACCAACACACACACACACACACTCGAGATGAAAACTGACCCTTCCAACCCCAGCCCCGCCCCCGGAATCACACACGTCCTGAAATAATGCCTAATCGGCTCCAACGGATCCTTCTTAAACATATTCCAAAAGAAGCTCGCCTCTTCCCGCGCCTCCTTCGCATCAACGCTCGTAACGAACTTGTACCGCTGGCCAAGCGGCATGTCAGCCCAGTACTTGCCGTTCTCATCGTAAAGATCGTCAGGATGGAGAAGGGCGTGGAAAACGCTTTGTTCGTTTGAGCTCATGTCGTTTCGGATGTCGATGTCTTGTGTAGCGACGTGTTGGCCTGTCATGTTGGGACCGTGGGGAGCGGCGATGCCGTAGTCACGCAGGGACGCGGCTTCGGATGCTTGGGCCATGGTTGGCGGGATTCACTCAGATGTGCTTGGAAGGTGGGGATCTGAATAAAAGATGCCTCCCAGCACTCTGGGTGGTGGTGGCAGCTTATATGTGCGTAGTCGGCGCTCACGATGAGCGTATTATGTGAACTTTAGCGCTAATTATCGATCGTGGGTGTGTGTGTGCACAGCGATGACGTCGGTGCTGGTTGATGGCCCTAGATATTTGGCCGTTGTGGTTGTACCAACGGTCCCTAAGGAGATGCGGTGTGGTTGCAGTGTGGTAGCACGTTCGTCGAGAATGCTTTTGAGTGGCTAGAAATTTCGAGATGGCTTGGGATGACAGACGATAGTGATAGCTGCCGATGCTTCCGATGACAGCGATATACCTCCGGGGAACAATGACTGCGCGGACAAATGTGCGATGATGTCGAGGTATCCTGGTCAGGATCTTTACAGCGAGGTACTGCTGAGAACTGATGGCAGTGGCGTTGTGTATGCGCGAGGCGGATCGCGAAAGAGCGATGAAGCAAGTGCAACAGCGAGTGCACAAGCAAAATGAGACGAAGCTGCTCATGTTCAAATTTGCTTCTGAAGCTTATATACGGAAAATCAGGGTTCAAAAGATCTCCTAGCGTACGCCGTCGCTTCCGGCGCGCAATTGGTGAGCTGGTGTAGTAAAGTTTTGCAGGTCTCCACCCATTCGGGAAACTGAGCACGCGACACCGACCATCCTGACTTACCGGCAGCGTTACATGCTCCGCCTAGTCCGAATGAAGCTGACGTGAACGCAGACTCCTTCCTGTTACTCCACAGCTTGCATTTAGATTGCTAGCAATCCTGGTCGTGTTGCTGTTCCCCAGATTTCCTTCCTCCCAACTTTCCATGATGTCTGCAATGCCAATTCTTGACCGAGGCCAAGGACGGACCGGGCTGAGACAAGCAAGCCCAAGCACACTTTGCAAAGCATGGCGTCAGATGGCATTCCTGGCGCCGTTGACACAGCGTTTGTCCGTGTTCCTTCGCCTGTGCTGGCGTAGGAGGCGACGAAAGCTCTTCGTAGATGAAGTCGCATCCAGCCAATCAAGGCGCGGAACGAAAGAACGTGGGCAGTTTGAGTGGCCAGAAGCAGGCCGTTGATCTGGCCGAAAGCTTTGCGAAAGACAGGGGTTGGGCATTAGCGTCTTCAATCCTCGCCTCATGTTGCGGAGTCGCCCGCCACCATGCCTCTCAACACCGTTTTTGAGGTGGATGCGAAGTGACATCGCGCGTCTTATATCCGAACTGAGCCGAGAATCGAGTTACCAGGTGATATGGTGGTGTCGTACGACCTTGGAGGTAAAAGTTCTCATATACCGCGGATATGCACATAGGTTCGGTACTTACCCACTCTCCCACCTTTCTCGAGCTCAATCTCTCTCAAGATGAGTGATTAGTGTCCAACGCATTCCCATACGTATCGTCGCTAGAAAAGAGATTGGAAGCAAGTTCCGGCTCGGGTTGATGATATATGTTCATGAGTATTAGGTATGTCGCTATCTAATGTAAAGGTATCTATACAAGATGCCATCCAGTGGTATCGTATTAAGCATAATTCCCATGTCGCCGACATGGCACGCCGACAAAGACAGAAAACGTGATATAATGCAGATGCATGCCCAAGGCCAACGCTATGCAAAACGCCGCAGGATGCAAAGATGATTGAACAAAAGAAAAAAGTAAGTCGAACGACAACTAGCCTCTAGTTGAGCCAATTCTGCCAGCTGCAACGGCAACCTCCAGTTCCTCCATCGATCGGACCCTTGGGATTCGTGAGACCCTGTGTACCGTTGATCAAGTTGCCTCCAAAGCCGCGGTCTTCGAATTGGTAACCCTTCTTCGTTGTCTTGTCCTGGATCGTACCGTCGCTTTCCATCTGGTAGCAATATACCTGCTTCTTCATGAGATCTCCTCCATGGCGGTCGAGTGTGATCGTGACTGGGTACGGGAAGCTGCCTGGGCGCCTAGTGGGATCCGTGCCCGCCACAGAGCGCTGTAGCAGAGGCTTGCTCTTTTGGCTACGCGTCCAGATCTGAACCAAAAAGCGGGTCTCAGAGTACGTACATCTCATGGTGGCAGCAGATTTGAGACTTCCACCGTTGACGTCGGCGGGATTGCCGCCACGGTTAGTACCGTTGACCTGCTTCAGGAAGATGGAGCGATCGTAGTAGGTATAAAAGCCGTAGTGCTCATTGTCCTTTCCGCGGTTGAACAGCCGAAGAGGCTGCGTTGAAGGGAATGGCAGGAGATTGGCCGCTGCAGCTGTTCCGTCCGATTCAAGCATTGGTGGCGGAATGGCGGCAGTGATGTTGGCTGGGTCATCTGGATCATCGCGTTTGAGCAGACGAGGTGATGTTTGTCTGGAGTCTTGAAAAGAGATGAACAAAGGAGTCGGTTCACCCTCAAATGGTGCCACATTTCCGTCTGTCGTCTTGCCCAAAAAGACCCTGTCTGTCTCACTGGGAGGTGCCGGGGACGGGGAGGGTAGTGCGCGCATCCTTAGCAAATGGGACCGGATGAAGGCACCAACTGATACGGCATTCGCCGCTCTCTTCGTAGAGGGAGTTGCTTTGGTACCGTTTTCGTAACTGATTTGCAGTTTAAAGTTGGGCTGGTCGGGCTTGTTCGGTTTCACGGACTCCTGGAGCTCCTTTGGAAGCGCGCAGCTCCACAGAGTTGTGGGTGCCATACAGCCACTCTCCTCTTCCACGGCTTCAGGTTGCGCAATAGTCGATATGCCAGTCGGGATAGGAGGGAAGTTTGGCAGGTTCAGCCATCCTGAGTTTCCTCCCTGATCAGGCTGTGTACCGGCGGGCGTGTTAGGTGCGATAGGCGTACCAGCAGGCCTGTCGTCGCCCTTCTTTGTGAGGACGACAGTCAGTGGAATGATGATCCCTAGAAGAACGAGGAAGACTAGGCAGCAACAGCAGCCCCAGAAGCATATACCCTTCTTTTTCTTTTTCTTTCCATCTGGCTTGCTCGCGTTTTTTCGTTGGCCGAGTGAGAAGACACTCATGATGTCGCAGACTTTCCTGTGCTTCTTCTGCTTCTGCCCTTTGAGCTCTGGTGTCGACGCTGGTGAACTAGAACGACTTGGGTGGTCGTAGCTGAAGTGTGAGCTTTTCGTGGCGTGTGTTGGTGGTGGAGCAAAGACTGGGAGGACTTGCGGGGAACCGTTTGTTTTCGAGATCGTGGCTGCTGTGTAGTTTGAGTATGGCGCTGGTGAAGACGTGTGGTTTTGTTGTTCAGCTGGCTGTGTGTTGGCATTCATCGTTTGCGCACCACCGTTGGGTCTTCGATCTTGTAGCTCAATATTGATGTTGATGGTCCGAGGCTGTTCTTCTACTTGGCGCGGCATAAGAACGGTGCCGATAGCTGCTGTGCTTACGATAGGTGACGCAGACATGGCGGACATTGGTGAGGTCACGCCTCGATCAGGAACTGTTGTTCGAGGTGGCTGGTCGGGTGCCATCATGTTTACGTTCGTCACGTATGTTGTAGATTGTGTGGATACTGCTTGTTGTCCGGTGCTTTGAGTTGGACACGCTGGGTCCATGATAGCGGGATGGCCAATGGAAGGAGTCTCTCTGCTCTGGCCATAGCTTGCGGGTACAACTGGCACGGCTGGAGTGTCCCCTTGGCGACCGCTTGGAGGAAACACTGCGGTATTGGGAGTTGTCACGAATGGTGTCGTGATGACGTTCCACCAGCCCTGTGACCGTCGCGGAGTTGGCACCAGAGATGTGTCGATAGTTATGGGCGCTTCGACAGTCTTTTCCCGCAGAGGAGTTTCGTCCTCCTCGAAGACTGTTCCTGTCGACATTATACGATGACTCCTTTTCACATCATCGTCCTCTTCGAAAGCAGTGCCGTTAGAATCGAGCGTGTCGTTCCTGCTGTGACTGGCTGCAGCCGCTGATGCGCTATTCGATTTCGAAAGCACTTGGATGCCTGATGAGTCGGTGACTCCAGCAGGGAGTGCTGGCACTGGCGGAGCTGCAGGGTCGGTAGACTGTGCATTGAAGCCGTAGCGAGAGTAGATGCTTGGTGTGTAGTCGGACTCGGTGAAAGGTGTATCGGGCGACCACACCGACTTCATTGCTTCAGCCGGGGTAATGATGATGCTCGGGGTGACTAAAGTAGCATCGCTGCCTGCGCGAAGGCGGTTTCCTTGGAGTGTGCTGAAATCAGAGATGCTGTCTGTGGGAACCGAGATACCGATCGGAATACGTCGATCCCAAGGCGAAATCTCTTCCCATTTTTTACTGCCCGGTGTGAGAGAAATCGCTGTCAACATATCGCTCTGATCGACGCTATGTTTGGCCCGGTGAGTATGTTCTGGCTGCGGGGTGCCCTTTGTGATTCCTAGTCCCTTGTTTTTCGTTGATGACCTACCGACACCAAACCAGTTCTGCTTTCTTATAGACCCGCTGCTCGACTCTTCTTGCGGAAATACCTGATGTGGCTGGCTTCCCTTGTGCCTTGCGACGCTCGTGTCCACGGTAATACCTTGTCTCCCGAACAAGTCGCGCTTCCGACTCCTTTCACGGGACACACGTGCTGAGTAGGACTTTGAGTTACGTCTTGACATTGCCCGCCGAACAGCACTCTGGGTTTCGATCTCCTTCCGTCCATGTCCTTGTGTAGTATGGTCTCCGTATGTCCCATCGAAGTGGACTAATATATCTTCGTCGTGGTTGCCACGACGGCTTTGGTCGTTTGCTGTCGCTGTTGACTGTTGGCCGGACCGGCCGAACCATGTTGCGTCCATCACGAGTGGTTTTCGAGTTGCTATTTCCGTAGGTGGAGTGGTGGGCTGAAAGGAGGGTGGGGGAGATGGAGGGTGGTTTAGAGTAGCATTAACAACAATGCTGTGTCCTGGAAAGTGTACTCGAAACTGAAACAACGTCCGTTTGTAATGCTGCTCTGTTCTATTGTAGGGGCTCGAAACTTATTACTAGTACGCAGGACAATAGCAATGATAAGAAAAGACAGCAGTGTGCAAACGGCGACACGAAGTGAAAGAGAGACAAGCAAGATTTGAAGATATGAGTCCCTGTGCGAACACGCGACCCCAGGTATTTGGGAGAGCCTCTCCTGTGGCCTTGCCGCCAACCTACCAAACCGCATGCTGAATAGCCTCATTACCCACTTCACTGTCCTGCTGTGTCATTTGCCAGAAGCGCCGGTCACGTTGTCTCGAGTGAAGACTGTTGGTCCCGGCCAGACTTGGGCTGGCCACAGAGTGAAGGTGATTGGAGGCAGCCAGGAGATCTACTACGTAGTGGGCGCCATTACCCAAGCTCAAGGCTGGATAACCGCCCGGGATTCGCTGGGCTGGGATTGTACAACACGATGCGAGATCTGAGACGCTCCAGAGGCAGCACTGGAGGTCGTGGCAGGGCAAATGTTGGCGAGAGCCAGTGAGGTGGAGGAGTCGCGACCTGTAAGCGCCAGCTCATTCCGCAGAGCCGCCAACGACTGGATGATGTGCGTTGCGCCGAGCCGAGCTAGCCGTATGGAGTCGAGGTTCCATGCGACGACCTCCAATCGACTACGTTTGAAGCATGAAGAGAGCAGTCACGTTACTGGCGTGAGGTTCATGGCTTGAACATGCATTAATTTTCATCCTCAGACACGCAAAGTTTCGTTGGACTTCTCGAGATTTACTGTCTTTTCGGAGGCTCCCGCTAACCAAGAAAAGGCTGCATTCAACAGCCACGACCAATAGCGGCCCTAATACCCGAAGCATGTCATTTGGTGCACTGAGGCCAGTCTCGAAAACGAGGGTTAACAACCTCAGACTGTGAATGTGACTATCATGGGCATATCAAAAGCCTCGGTAGCACCAGGATCGTGCAAGAGTGCATTTATCCCGCAGACGCAATAAGCAGGCTGTCGGAGCTTTATAACACGTCTCTCGAGACCTTTTTCACTTCCTTCCCATGACCTCGAGGCTTCTGTACCCTGCGCACCAGACGGGAGCGATGCAGCCATCCGAAGACGAACTATTTTTATGTTCCCACTAAACCAACCATTGGCTAGTGTTCACGTTGCGAACGACAATGTTCCCTACCCAACTGTGCAGTCAGCCGGCGAGGTGGACAAAGACAGCTCATGAATGATGTGCAGAGCGGCGGTAGATCTGCTGGGTGCTAGTCAGGGTGACGATGCGACTCCTTTCAGAGTCTTCCTAATGATTAGAGATGCCAAGGCGACGAACTGGAAGCGGTAATTTTACTTATCGACAAGTTGCTCCTTTTCTGCCGGCACCTGTTCGATGTGCTCGCTGCAGCAATTGTCGACACACCCTTCTCGCCGCTCTTCCTGACAGGTGCCCGTGAGACCGAACAGCAGCCTTGACGTTCCACGGCAGCCCGTCGATCTCTCCCTTCTGCCTCGAGTGTGACGGTCGCGCATTGCCCAGGAGCCGTTCTCGAGCGAAATTCTCCGCCAGCTGTCCACATTGCTTGTTGCTTGTTGCGTGCTGCAGTGCCACGCCCTCGAGATTGGAAGCAGCTACCGCCGCTATATTGGCTGCCATCCCAACCCAGCCTTGCCGACTTTTGTGACTTGACGTCGCAAGCCACACCCCAGCGGCGCCTTCACATTCCGCGCAGCCCCCCGTTCGACCAGTCACGCTGGCTTCTCAGTCCTCCTTCCAGGCTTCTGCTGGCCAACGTCGCCGGCGCTCCTCTGCCGCAAAGCAGCCGCCGAACCTCAACCTCAACCTCCCCGACTTTGCAGACGCCCGCAGCCGACTGGGGACCTCGAGTGGCAGTGCGGGACGCTCTCTGGGCGACGCCCTACCCACCATTCCTGGCACTCCCGGGGTCGACATGTCGCGATCGCCCTCGCCGCGGCTCGGCGGCTGGTCGAGTCCCGGCCTCAGTACGCCCTACGACACCGGCGGCCGCACCAGCCCATTCGCCAACGGCGCGTCATCACACAACGTTACTTGGGCCTCTGCGCAGGCGCGGAGTGCCGAGGTCAAGGGCCACAGCGCCTTCAACCCGCGGAACCAGGGCTTCTTCAGCAAGCACTTCCGGCGGATATCCACGAGCCTGCCCATGAGCTACGGCGACAAGGAGAAGCTGGGCCGGGGGCGGTACCAGAACAACAAGGTCGTGCAATTGCTGAACCGCATTGGATGGAACATATGGCGGCTACGGCGGTCTCTTGGTGTTGTCTTGTTCGTCATTTTCAGCATCATAATGTTTTATGTAACACGTAAGTCAACAACTCCCACATAGTGGCCCGCCACTTACAATCGCAGCCCTACACCGAATGTACAGACGATCGACCTTGTTTGGCGGCGGCAGCAAATACGTAGTCATCCTCGCGGCAAATCAGGGTGGCGGTGTCATGGAATGGAAGGGTCCCCGAGAATGGGCCATCGAGAGAGACAGCGTCAAGAACAAGAAGAAGTACACCAAGAAGTGGGGGTACGAGCTGGAGATTGTAGACATGAGCACCAAGAAGCGCTATGCCCACGAATGGAGGGAGAGCTGGGAGAAGGTCGACACCATCCGAAACGCCATGCGAAAGTACCCGCACGCTGAGTGGTATATACCCTTCACGTTATACAAAAGCTGTCGCTAACAAAGCAAAGGTTCTGGTGGTTAGACACAAACACCTTCATCATGGAGCCATCCCAATCCCTCCAGAAGCACATCTTCAAGCGCCTTGACAAGATTACATACCGCGACATCAACACGTACAACCCCCTCAACATCTCGCACCCCCTGACGGACGAATATCTCGACCCCGAAACGCGCTCGTTGGTCGGAGACGGCAACGTCGACTCGATCAACATGATCATACCCCAAGATTGTGGTGGCTTCAACCTGGGTTCATTCATGGTGCGACGCAGTGTGTGGACCGACAGACTGCTCGATATATGGTGGGACCCGGTTGGCTACGAGCAGAAGCACATGGAGTGGGAGCACAAGGAGCAGGATGCCTTTGAGTACATGTACCAGAACCAGCCCTGGATCCGACCACACGTCGCCTTCATCCAGCAACGACAGATCATGAGCTTCCCACCTGGCGCGTGTGGAGAGCAGGGCGACGACCCAAACATCCATTACTCAGAAAAGGAACGGGATTTCTTGGTCAACATGGCGGGCTGCGAGTGGGGCCGCGACTGCTGGGCCGAGATGTACAACTACCGCCAACTCAGCAACCGACTCAACCGCAACCCGTGGGAGAAGTTCAAGGACGGAATCAGCGACTTCTTCAAGAGCAAGTCAAAGGAGGAGAAGAAGGAGTGATCCACGACGGTTAAGGACACGAACGAGCTGCATGAGCACCGCGACACGATTTCTTGCAACTTTTGGATCTCTTTGGGGCTACCGACCATACTCATGATTTTGCAACAATACCCACCGTGTAGACGTTCATGATATTTCCCCATTTCGAGCATAGTCTGGCAACTTTACTGTATTATATAACTATTTGGGGGAGGAACTGCCACTGCTCTGCATACTAGGGGCGTTTACATTCTTAGGGATCATTTAGGGCGCTGAAAGACTTAGGCGACGTATTGTGAGTGCCAGTGCTACTTGCGAATGCGACCAAAATGAGCATATTACCATTCTTGCTACCAGTACGCTATTAATGACACGATGAGTGCATGTCAGCAGGTCAGGAGTCAGCGACCTTGTATCGATGTGTGAATGACTGGGTTAGCACGGCCTGGCTGCACCTCTTAATGGGAAAATCGTTAACCTTCTTGGAGAAACGAGTGCATCAAGTCTTGCATGCAGGCAGGTGAGCACACCACGAGCTAAGCCACAATGTAGAAGCCACGCGTGCGTCGTGTGATTCGTCGGTAGGTATACACCCACCGGCATCGTCTGCGTGACCCGGGCTGGCCTCTGCAGACGCCAACACACGGGGTCCAGATGTCAGGAACAAGCATCCGTCACTCCTCCGCCTCGCCCTTGATATTCCCTTCTTCCTCTTCTACCCCCAGTCCTCTACCTTCTTCTGCGCTGCGAATACCCCGAGTACGCGCAGTGCAAGTCGACGTGTCTGCCCCACCGGTCGAGACCACAGCTAGCCAAGACGTCATCACCTCCCCTGCAACCGTGCGTCGGCCTGGTAAGCCGGCCTCGTATATAGCGTCGGGCGCGCGAAGCCGTCTTGATCTTATCTCTAGCTGCATTTGCGGCCACGGTCGAGCGTAGGACAGGGCATAAGTGTTGCAGTACACTTTACCAGGCTTCACAACCTTTCATTGTTTCGTCGCGGCCCACCCTTGTTTAACGTTTCGAGGCGTGGACGCGCAACGTGGACGAAGAAGCGAGATCGGAACGCGCCTTGGGTGGTCCACTTGAGCGCATACACATCGAGCACTCATCCGACCAGGCAGACTTCAAGGGACCGACACAACGGAAGTAGTCTGTACTCTTCGACACACGTATCAAGAGAGGCATCATGCATGACCATCGTCCACCAAGGGGACCGAGGCAGGCGGGAGCAGCTGAAGAGTCGCAACAGAACAACCATATCATGACCCCCTCTAGACAGCATTCAGAAGGTATGTGTCTATCTTCATGTCTATTCGCATCCTTGGATTTACTTGTGCACCCAACTATCAACACCATAGGTCATTTGCTGACATCATCCTCGACGTACAGAATCATGGGTCGAGATCGGATCTGGCCCTTCTTCAGCCTCACTCGCCTCCGCCGCCGACGAGATCATCACTACTGGCTTGACTGTCCAGCATGATTCGAACATCCATAGACGCCCGAGGCGCTCACGAGGAGGCGGACAGTTCACAGTCGGCACCGGTCACCGGGTGACAGCTACAGGAGGGAACAGCAGTCAAGAGGAATATGAAGAAAGTGAGAGCGAGTCGGACCGCGTCATGACGTCTTCGAACGAAGGCATCGGGCCGTCACCGCTTAGGCACGAACTTCAAGGCCAGAGTCGAAGCCCACAGTCCGTGGCTTCGTCGGAGACTATGTCGGAGAGGGAGGATGACGAAGACGACGAGAATGCAACGGCAGTGAACTACCCCAGATCACGACGACAGTTTGAGCCACGGCCGAATGCCTTCTCCCATCCGAGCAACCAGCAGCCGATACGGTCACAATCTGGCACTGTGTACCCGCCTCGGCGAAACTCGACGCGACCAGCAGGGGCTCCACGCACGCAGTCATATCCCGAACATACACTCAACAGTGCAGTGCCGCCTGGTCATCAGCCCGACCATGACGAGGCGCTACGTGCTAGTCTCTCTACACTTCTCTCTGCTGCTGCCGCTGTACGTGGCTTACCAAAACCTGGTCAGTCCCGCACACAACAGCCTGGCTCAGCTCGGGTCGACCCTGCAACGCTTCGTTTGGTACCTGAGTCTGTAGCTCTAGGCGACATCGCCGAGGAGTCCTCTGTCAGCCCCTCTTCGCCGCGCACGGCAAGTAGTAGTCCCTCAGACCGGTCCAAGCGAAAAGAAGTACGCAGTAGTAGTAAGGACCGCCGCGCTGAGAAGAAAGCACAGAGAACAGGCCCAGTCATCGAAGAGATCAGCCCTACGCTGCTCACCTGGGTCGTCAGCGCTGGTGTCGTTGTCCTGGTGAGCGCACTCAGCTTTTCGGCCGGCTATGTCGTCGGCAAGGAAGCCGGACATGCCGAAGCTATGGGCCAACTTGGCTCTGCCAGTAGCGAGGCTGGTAGCTGTGCACGAGAGGTTGCATCTGGCGCTAAAGGCACCGGGTTGGGCCTTCGAAAGCTTCGATGGACAGGCGGCGCTGGCATCCGCGCTTGAAAACTGCGCACTTTTTACACTCATCATGAGGAACGGTAACGAATACAGTATGGCATAGCGTATGGTTTGCATGGTTTGGGAGCGAGCGAAATCGGGATACGTCACTTTACTCATCACAGCGGTTTTCCTTCACATTCTAAGCATACACTGGGCCCATTCGAACTCCTCTTCCAGGCGCGATGTTGGCGTTGAAGAATTTGTAACAAGCGGTGGAGTCGTGGTGACGACTTCATTGAGCTTAGGAACTAAATTTAGACCATACTTACTATTTCCCACACCACTATGGATGCAAGTGTATTGGAGACGCTCGTGACGTTTCTAGGTATAGTCGCGGCACAGCCGTCAGCATCGGTGAGAGCATATTGCATGAACGGCACAGCACATAAGTAGATGAACTTCGAGACGGTTAAAACACATCTTGCTCTTCTCACACAGCAAGTGATCAGCTATTCATAAATGTCATTCCTTCAACAAGCCTTCCGCATGGTTTACGTTGTCTTGGTTGTAGTTCTCCTAGTAAGTGCCTTACATCCAACCCTCATGAACAAACACTGACTCCCTCCAGCCGCCCCTATACTTCATCACACGCGCCATTTACCGCATCACTCTACACCCTCTCGTCCCCTTCCCCGACCCAAAACTCCGAGCAATCTCACACCTTCCCCACGCTATCTTCGGCGCCCGTGGCCGCCAACCCTACGCCATACGCGGCCTCCACCAGCAATATGGCCCCGTCGTGCGCATCTGCCCCAACCTATTATCTCTCATCACGCCCAGCGCATGGCAGGATATTTACGGCCACACCGCTAGCAAGAAAATGCGCAAATATGGATATTTCAAAGTGAGACCGGATGCACAGCCTATGCTTACTTCCGAGGACGAGGATCATGATGTATGTATATCCCTACTTCGAAACAATATTATGTATTCTTATGAAATTGGCTTCGCAGCGCTAACGCACCGCCTTCTCCCACGGCTTCTCCCACGCCGCAATCGCAGACCAAGAACCAGTCCTGACGCGACACATCGACCTCCTCTTATCAAAACTCTCAGACGCTACTAGCGCTGATGCAGCTGTTAGCATCGATATCGGCCAGTGGTTCCGCCTTCTCGCCTTCGATATTATCAGCGAATTCGCACTAAACGCACATTTTCAATGCGTTGAAAATGCACAGTACCACCCCTGGGTCGCTTTACTCGTGAAGTGGTTCTGCGCGGTGAGTATCGTGACGAATGGGAATGCTTTTGGTATCCTAGCGCCTGTTATTATAATGTTGTTTGCGCCGCTCAAGCACTTGAAAGGCGTGAAGGAGCATCTTGAACTTAGCGCAAGGAAAGTCCGGGACAGACTGGCTGAGGGGGATGATCTCGAGCGGAGGGATTTGTGGAGCTATGTGCTCCGGAATCGGGGGATAAAACGTTAAGTCTGGGCGAGATGGAGGTTAATGCTGCGTTGATACTTATTGCTGCGACGGAGCCGTTGAGCGATGCGTTGTGTGGGGTTGTGTATTATCTCGCGCAGTATTCCGACGTCAAAAAGAAGGTTGTAAGGGAGATTGAAGGTGCGGGGGGGGGATGTAAGTATGACGACGACGGCGGGGATGCAGTACCTACACGCTGTGGTGTATGAGGCAATGCGTATGTATCCGCCTGTTCCTGGAGGGAACCGAAGCATAACACCCAGAGAAGGGGCTGTTGTTTCTGGATTCGATGTACCTGGAAGTGTAAGTCACATCCCACCAAATTTCCCCTCCTACCTCACCCACTTCTAACCCCCTCAGACCGTCCTATCCGTCCCCCAACTCGCCACCTTCTCCTCCCCCTCAAAATTCTCCACCCCCCATCACTTCCTCCCCGAGCGCTGGCTCCCATCCACACACCCCGCCCGCCCCGCCGTAACGCTATCCGACCGTCAAGAAGCCTTCCATCCGTTCAGCGTGGGGCCGAAGAACTGCATTGGCAAAGGTCTTGCGATGGCGGAAATAAAACTTATTGTTGCGAGATTTGTGCAGCGGTTTGAGTTTGAGTTGAGGGATGATGAGTTTGAGGTGGAAGGGCAGACGAGTCATTTGTTTCTGAATAGGCCGGCTTTGAGGGTTGGGTTGAGAATGAGGGGGTAGGTAGAGAAAGCAACGCGCGGATGAGGAGATAGGTAGAGAAACAGGTTGTAGTTTATTCGTTTGCGAAACAAGTCTGTAAGAGATTAATGTGGAGCGGTTGTTTCGCAAAGCACTAACAGTCAATGTATGTTGAAGGTTGCGATGCTGCTGCTGTTGGGTGTATTCTAGCCTGATTTGATGTCATGATGTGAGCATGCTGGCTTTCCTTGTTTCTAGAAAGTCTAGGATTGTGTTGCGATGGAATACGGGGTACATGCAAGAAGCGATAAGTGGCTTGGTTGTAGTCGAGTCAATGAGTGCGTGAGTGAACGCAATTATTAGAAAGAGGGCGTTCACACGCTGCTAACACCCTACTGCTCGCCCAAAACTGTTTCAATATATTCTAGACCGAGCGTTTCTAGTAATAGCGTTCACTTGTGTACTTGTAGGATCTCCAAAGCGCCGTGTACAGCCACGCGTCAAAAGTTTGTTCCACACTAGCGTCCCATGTCCAACACCAACATTCTCATCTCAACTTCAACACGTCATAACTATGCCTACACAACGCCGAATTTTACAAGAGTTGGATCAAAATGTGCGCCGTGGTCCTAACTTAACGATTGAGCAGCGGAATCAGATTATTGGGATGTTGCGCAGTGGCGCAACAGTCAAAGAGGTGGCGCACGCATATGGCCGCACCGACCGCTGCATCCGCTCCATCCGCCTCAAGTACACCCAAACAGGCACGACAGAGGACAAGCCTCGTTCTGGGCGGCCCCCAGTACTCTCAAAGCAGCAGAAAAAGATCATCTATAGAAAGGTTCGCGCTGCTCCAAAGATGGAGTACTCACAGCTCGCCAAAGAAGCCACCTTAGTGCAGCCTGATGGGACCTCTTTGAAGCCACCCAGCCGCAGCACATTGTATAGGGTACTTAAGAGACGTGGCCTCACCAATTGCCGCTGCAAAACGCGTCCCAAGTTGACCCCAGAGCATGCCCGCAGACGCCTCGCGTTTGCTAGGGAGTACCAACACTTCAGATGGAGGACCCGCACGCTCAAATTCTCAGATGAGTGCTCTGTTCAGAAGGGTTCTGGTAGCAACACAGAGTGGTGCTTTCGTTATAACTGGGAGAAATGGAAGCCAGAGATGATTACTCCCACTAGTACTGGCCGTGCACCTCAGCAGATGGTGTGGGCTTCAATATGGCTTGATGAAAGGGGCCGCCCTCAGAGGAGCCCACTAGTCATTATGGAGCGCGATTTGACTGCAAAAAAGCGTGGCTATAGCGCTAATTCTTACATGGAGGCCTTGACCAAAGGGCTCCTCCCTCAATGGAAACGTTCACAACTGTTCATGCAGGATGGCGCTGGCATACACCGTTCGTGCGCGGTCACTGCGTTCCTTCATGATCACCATATCAACACAATCACCTGGCCAGCTTACTCACCTGATTGCAATCCTATTGAACACCTCTGGTGGGCTCTCAAGAGACGCATGTTTAAGTACTATCCACAGTACAACAACTGGAGCCAGGCTCAGGAGGAGTGGGAGGGCTTCTGTAAGGCGTTGAAGGAGTGCTGGCGTAGCATACCTGGGAAGCTTATCAAGCGACTCATCTTGTCAATGCCTCAACGCCTCAACGCCGTACGAAAGGCGCACGGGTGGCAAACAAAATACTAAATTAATGCGACAATTTTAATCCAAAAAGTATCTAATTCTAATATATAATGGCTGAGTTATAAGGTGTTGAAGTTTGGGGTAAGCATGTTGGTTTTGCGGCTAGCGAGCTTGGCGGAACAAACTTTTGAACTAGTACTGTAGTATATTCTGCTTGTAGGGTCTCTAATTCGCCGTATAATTCTGCTAAACGGTATTTTCGCGGTATATCCGCTCGTCCCTGCATATGTAGAATAAGGCCTTCAAATCTATCATTACGTGTGCATAAGGGTGTAGGTTAGAAACAAGGTCACTTGGTGCTGGGAGTGTAAGCCGAATATTACGTAGGTACTCGCGCATTAGATTGCTAGGGTGGTGTGGCTGAGGCTGACGGCCGACCACCACATTAAGGCTGCACAGATGCTCACAACCTACCAACCATCTACCTCCGACATTGAGAATCGGTCTCTGGCAGCTTAGAACGCAAGGCTGAATATTCCACGACACCTCACGGTATGCATTCCGATTGTTTATCGAATAGACACCCCACCTTTCTCCTGCTCTCAGCCTTCTCTGGCGCCGTGGTTCGAGCGCACGAATGACATGGCGCACGACGATGTCCGTGCTAGAGATAGAATAGATATCTCCGGCGATGATGACCCTGAGCCTCACATATCTGAGGTTCACCCGGACGCTAGATCGTGTCTTCAAGCACCCGAAGACGATAAGAGCGGGTTGTTGGAAGGCAGCTTTGCTAGAACAGCTTTCTGGTCTGCTTCGCTGAGTGCTGCAGTTTCAGCTTTGCGTACGTCCTTCATGGAATATCTCAAAAAGGAAATCACCACACATGTCAAGAACGACTCTGCTTCACCAAGACTGCGCAACGGAAATTGGATCGGGATTCCGCCCTTGTATCATCACAAAAACCGTGATGCCCTTCCAGATACGAGCCTAGCTAGGCAACCCCGGTTTACAAGGTCTATGGAAGTTCTCTACCCTAGTGACCCTTACGTCCTACCAGATGATGAGAAGCTCGTTGTAGAGGACCAAACCATGGCGACAAAGTATGTAGGAATGCAGATGCCCGCGTATCTTATTCCATTCGTCCCTTATCTAGAAAAGGCCACGGATGCTACCCCAGCAAGCACTTCAAGAAAAAGATCCAGGAACATGGACATCCATACCATTCGTGGGTGGCTACATGCCTGCGAGAAACAACATGGATCGCGATGTATGGATCGCCATCACTCCAGCCATCCTTCTACACGCCTCATGCGCCCTCGCTATCTCATTGATACAGAAAACGGTTGCTTGGTCGAGTCTTCTGAAAGTCAAAGATACGTTGCGCTGAGTTATGTGTGGGGCGGAAGCGACGAGTCTGCCTGCACGATTAAATCGAATATGGAAGGTCTCATGATACCAGAACGACTTCGTCGCGGCACAATCACAATCCCTCGTACTATTCTCGATGCAATGCATCTTGTCGAGAGTCTTGGAGAACGCTACCTCTGGGTTGACAGATATTGCATCGTCCAAGACGATAGTGAAGCCAAACCAAGTCAACTCGCGTCAATGGGCGATATTTATGCAGGGGCATTCTTTACGATAGTTGCGGCCCAGAACCTGGACGCATCTGAAGGCTTATATGGTAGTCGACGAACGATGTTGCTGGAACCTACCGCGACCAAAGAAGGCGAGATTTGGAGAGACTTGCAGCAACCAGGCATCACCGGCGACCAAATCATGCTCGATCAGTCTATTCGCTTGATGCGCTCTAAGTGGTTTTCAAGAGGTTGGACGTTTCAAGAAAATTATTTCTCGCGCCGAAAGGTCATCTTTCACGACGATACGGTGAATTGGGAATGCTCAGGTGCATCCTGGCATGAGACACAGGACATGTCCGTTTTGCTTTCTCAGCCTCGTGGCGATGTTGATCTTCGTCCCCAAGTCGCCACTCACAAATCCTCCACTAGTCTGAATGGCTCACCTTGGCCTGACATGATTCGGTACGCACGTCTTGTGACTCTTTTCAACGACCGAGACTTGAAATACCCACAAGATGTCTTCAATGCATTCGCTGGCTGCCTGCATCAGCTGAGTTCTGTTTTTCCTGGGGGTTTCATCTCAAGCTTACCTGTGATGTGCTTCGATGCTGCACTTCTGTGGCAGCCATGGAAGCCCCTGACCAGAAGGCACAGCAAAGCAGCACCCGAACGCGATTCAGTCTTACCTTCTTGGACATGGGCCGGATGGGCTGGTGTTCTGCACTCAGAAAGCTGGCGAAGCGCAGCCAATTACCAACTCACCAACGATGAAGGTTCACAGCAGTGCTCGTGGAGAACGTTCAGCACTGTATGTTGGTACTACTCAGACAATCTGACTTCAAAGCGGCAGATGGTAAAAGTTGCTCGAGAATGCGCCCAGCCAGATTTTACCATGCCGAGAAAAAACCTTGTGCAGGGCTGGTCCTACGCATCTACAGCAGACGGCAAGCATCCAAAATTGGTTCTGCACTCCTCTGGTCCAACCCAGCCTTTCAGATATCCTATACCTATCTGTGATCCACAAAGCTCTCCACAGCCTGTTGTCAGCGCGCGCTACCTACATTGCGTCACCAATCGTGGTTTTCTGAAGCTCGGCAAAACTATTTCAAGGCGGTCGAACCGATCTACTAGATGCCCTGCAGTTGAGCTTAGGTCCACGTTTAGCAAATGGGCGGGTGTCTTGCGACTTTCTTGTCGCCATGAGGACGTTTACGAGATCGTAAAGCGGCAGAACCGCCACGATAGAGGTCTCGTCGAGCTCATTGAGATATCTGCCGGGTCCGTCAAGAACCAGGACATTGAAGAGGTTAGTTTCGACGAGTGGAACATTGCGAGTTGCCCTAGACATAATGGCCTTTACGAGTTCGTCAACGTATTGTGGATTGAATGGAGGGATGGGGTTGCATATCGGAGAGCACTTGGACGCGTCAAGAAGAGCGCTTGGAGTCGATTGGACAAGGAGCGGATTAGCATTACATTGGGTTAATGACACTTGTAATCGTATGCTCTGTCATGACAAAATGATGTTGGGTGAAAGCCACCTCTTTGTAAGATGACTCTTTGTCAGTGCGAAGCTCATAGTCCCACAAGCTCTCTGGAGTGCATAGCATGTAGGGTATCTTCAAGATAAATTTGTAAAGTCAGTCTTAATTTGTGCTGACTTCTGCTGAAGACCTGAAGATTTTATATTTGCTGATCAAAACAACACTTTTACTACATGGTCAGCCACTCTGCTTAGGGGAATGGTGTATTTGTTGATTACATTGCTAGCAAATACCACCTTTCTGGTGTAAATGTGAGTAATTATGATGTCTGTACACTAATACACCCACTGAAACATCAGTCCTCAATATCGTCGTCACTAAGCATCAAGCTCGCGCCCTTTTCCACAAGTCCAGGAATAGCCGACTCTTCCTGCAAGGACTTGGCGGCGATCCCAACCCGTTGCTTCTTCGGCGAAACTCCAGCAGGCTTATCTGTTGCCCACTCCTCGTGCTCGCCCATGGCAGTCTCCTGCGAATCACCCTCCTCGTCTTCGGGGGCGCCCAACACCCCACTTCCTGTGAAAGAAGTGACCTTCTGTATTTCGCGGATCGTGGCGGCGGTGGGAGGCGGTGGCATTCGAGATTTGCGGAGGATGGTAGTAAGGTAGGGAAGTCTTTCGAGAAGCATTTCGAAGCGTGCTGAACCGCCACTGCCGAGCAGAACAGAAGGCGGTTGATCTTCAGGAGCCGATTTGGAATCCCGTGTAGATGGCGACTGCACGAAAGAAATGTTCTTCCTCCAGGTGTTCACCCCGCCGGTGGCTGTAGCGAATTTGGGCGCAAGAGCTGTGGTTGCGAACAGCTCACCGCGCTGAGCACGCAATATCCACATCTCAAGCAGGCCACCAATTTCTTCCTGTTGTTTCCAAATCCGCAGAGAAGCTGGGTAGTACATGACGAATGCATTCCCCTTAGACGCAACAGCCGCAGCTCCCTGCCCTTTGGCTTTCATGCCCATAACACCAGGTGGTGGCGCCAATCGCTTTACGGGACTTGGCAAGTTGAAGAGCAAGCCACGAACGCTGGTCTGAAAGCACATCTCGTCTTGGCGTAGATTATCCGCATTTGTACCCTGAAGATTTCGTCGGCCAGAACCTGCACCAAAGCGGTCTGGCGAAAGCAAATCGGCGTCTGACAAGGCCTCTATACATCCCTCGATCGAGTCCATGGTCTCCTCGCTGTCCGCACCGCCGCATGATAGAACGTAGTTCTCTTGTAAAGCTGCGACAAAGGTCTGCGTGTCGGTTCCGAGCTCATCAATGAGCGTGTCGACGTTGACTTCGGATGCTTTCGGTCGACGGTACTCGGGAAGGAAGTTCGGTGGCTGTGGGACGGGTGCTTCTGTACTCTCCGGAAGACGCTTGTTGTATACAACCCTTCCCACAGCGTGAAAGATGCCTAAGGTGCTCTCGCGCTGTGTGACTAGTTCAAGCGACTCCTTTTCCATCTTTGTTATCGGTATGTCTTTGGGACCCTTCTTCTTCGTGAAGTTGACTTTGGCACCCCAACCTTCGGCATCGTCTCCGCGCAAGCAGAGAAACTCTAGCGAAGATGCAGCGCTTCGGACATCCCCGAGCTCAGCAAGCCGTTGGATGACTTGTGGCCCTACAGTCTTCTTTCGCCCGGATTGTCGAGCCTCCTTTACCACCATCAGATCGAGCGCTTTGGTCATGAACGTCGTTGCGATCGGATTGAACTCGATGACTGAGACACTAGGATGTGTCAGGATCTCAGGTCCAAGCAAGCGGTGCGCCGTAAAACTGTCGGCAGCAGCAGTGTTCGTCGATAAAAGAGTCTCGGAGATGATCATGACAACTGGCGTGACTGACTGCTGAGGGCCAGCCTGGCCAGAAAAGAACGCAGTAGCCGAGACGGTGTTCGCGGCGAGGAAGTTGAGAACAGATGATCGGAACGATTGCACGGCCGAGGATGCACGAGCGAATGTATTTGGAAACTCTTCTACAAGAACAAGCTGCTTCTGTCTGCTGTTGGTGCTGGACGTCGCTTTCGGTGCCGCTGGTGTTGGCTCGTCGAAGGTGAGACTGCCGAATGCGCCAGCCCGTCCAACAAAATCCTCAAATTGCGCAGTCGCGGACACAAAGCCCTCGGAGGTCGATATCGAGCTCGTCGGGTTCTTCCACTCGTGCATGTTAATGCCTAGCTCCTTCGCGAGCAGGCCAATGGTAGCTGTCTTCCCGCTGCCAGCAGGGCCTTTGAGAAGCAGCAATCTCTTGCGCCCATGTTGTTCCAAGACATCTGTGAGCCACGCGCGCACGTCTGCCACCTTCTTCTTGTGCACCGCCAACTCCTCAAGCGACACTGGGCCATACTTTTCGGTCCATGGCCGCCTATCTGTGGTGTCTGGTTGGGCCGGCAAGGGCTGGGACGAAGGGGTCGTACTGCGTGCACCGGTGGATGTTCGCAAGAACTTTTGCCTGCCTTTCACGGCATTGTCGCTGTCTGCTGTGGCGCCCGGATGGACACGCTTGCGAACAGGCAGCGTGGCTGGAGGCTTCAAGGGGCGGTCATCGCCAGAGCTATCGAGGATGTCATCGTCGTCGGCGAGCGGTGTAGACACAGCAGGTTTCTCGGGACTCGGGGTAGGCTGGAGCGACTGGGGTCGGGGAGCATTGCTAAAGAAGGAGGTGATGGGCTTGTATATCGCCTTGGGCTTACCCGGCGATTTGGCTGGGGACTTCTTGGGAGATGGCACCGAGGCTTTGGATGAGACTGCACGTCTTGTCTGCGTACGGGAAGGCTTCGATTCTCCACTTAGCAGAGGGCCCCTCTTAGGGCGGCGTGGAGGCGGTGTGTTTGATCCATCTTCTTCGTCATCGGAGGAGAGCACGACCGGCTGCTTCCGCGCTGCCCTGGGTTTACCCATCCCGCCCCGACTTGATTGACCTGGGCACTATGCGGCGGCAAATTGACATTCTCGAAGCGTGCAGCCAGTGGGAGTTGTGGTCGCATGCGTGGTGTCGTGGTTCCGACACTCAAAGAGAAAGTTTAGCCGGGCCACCACGCGAGATCACGTGGTATGCGCTAGACGGATTAGGACGTGCATCCAACGTGCGCTGGCAGTCCTCTTCCACACCGCCTGCATAATGGTGCATGCCACTACGGGCCGAACGCGCCTCCTGAAGGATCCTGCATGCGTCTGACGTGACACGAATCGACACGTCTGCCTGCATATGCTCAAATTTACTATGTGGGCACAGTCATCGCGTGTCCAGCGGTTTGTTGTCCCTCCAGTTCAACACGATTCAGTTTCGAGACTCCCTCGCAGATTGACTGTTCTTAGGCGCTGTCTGTTCCAATGCTGGTCATTGTGTGCTCATGCAGAAGAGAGTGAAGCAAACTCTGCAACTGAGCACACTCCACGTGCATACAAGGCTGATACGACGGCGACGGCGTCCCATACCGGGGCGCATAGATTAGTTCGCCCATTCTCTAAAGGATGAGCTGGCATCTCCCTGCCGCCACCCTATTGGATCGCCTTGCATTTTGACCCGTGCCATCGCTATGCACACCTCTCCAGAGTCTGCATTGCATCTTCCTCTATATAGCGCCTAATGCGCGTGCTTGTTGGCTTTTACATGTTCTCTCGTCGTTGTGCCACGCAAGCAGGCCTGCAGCCTCGTCTTTGCGACTGTTCAAAGTGCAGATTGACTGGCACACAGTAGTTATTGACAGCCTTTGGTGTTCCTTCCGCTCTATAAACAGGGTCAATCGCGGTCGCAACCATGGCAAAGAAGAAAAGTAAGAAGAGCAACCAGAAGCAGGTGGAGGTTGCGGCTCCACCTGACAACTCCAAATCGACAGCAGCACCAGCAACCGAAGAGCCACCAGCCAACGAAGCTGCGCCTGAGGCCCAAGAGCAATCGCTAGCACCGCCACCCGAAGCAACAAGTGACGAGCTCCAGGGCGACGGCTCCACATCTGTACCCGAGGGAACTCCTGGGGATATTCAGGATAAACCTGGAGAAGACGAGGCTCCAATGGTTCCTGATAGTACGAAGAACGGCGAGATGACATCCTCGCTTGAGCCTGCTCACGTGGACGCAACTCCAGCGGTGCCAGAAATCATGGTCGCTGAGTCGATCACCGCGTTGGAAGAACAGATACCAGTAGAAAAAGCTACACTTCACATCTCGCCAGACCAACCACTGGTAAATGATGTAACGAGTTCATCACAGCCGACTTTACCTGATATCACTGAATCGCAAACACTGTCAACCAGCGCTCATGTATTGGCGGACTCCAACGTCGTGCCAGAAGACGACGTGCACCTCCAACCACAAATGGAGGTGGCACCCGTGGTGCAACCCGAAGACTCTAGCGACGTAGAGTTGCAAGCGCCTACCGCCTCGGAACCCCCAAGAGAAACACATCAACCTCACGACGTAGAGGATGTCAATGTTGAAACTCATGAGGCGATTGATCCAAGCGAGGAGCTCTCAAAAGTGGATCCAACCGCAACGGAGGACATTGACGTTGATGCGAAACAACCAGATCAGTAATTATGCCTATTCCATACCAGCTCTTGATTTTTACTAATCAACAATAGACAAGATCCTCTTTCAGACCCCACTACCCAGCCGCTGCCTGACGAGGACATTCTCCCCCCAGTAACAGCAGAAGAACCACACACGGAACTTTTCGAAGATGTAGCTCCAGCATCACCTGTCCAAGAAAGGTCTCAGCCTATCGAGCCTATCGAAAATCCTGCACCGGTCGAGACTATCTCCGCGGTAGAAGCACCGCTCCAGGACGATGTACTCGTATCATTACCTTCTGATATCCCGTCTGCTATGGCAGAAGAAGCCCCTACAGGTGAATCATTGCCCGCGTTCGCAACAGAGCAAACCTCGCAAAGAAGTCTGGCCCCCGATTCGATACCGGAAGCTACCTCGCTAGAACTTCAACCGCCTCCCTCAACATCAGAGCTACCTATAACGCCGCAAATACAGCCTGTCACAGAACCCGAATTAGCTGACTGGGACCTCGCTCCATCCAAGAAGGAAACATCCAAGCAACGGCGCAAGCGTGAAGCTGAAGAAAACAGACAGCGCGAAGCTGAAGAGCAAAGGCAGCGTGAAGAGCAAGAGGCGCTCGAACAGAAGGAATTTGAGCAGTACCGAATCGACCAGGAAAGGATGGAGATGGCAAGGCTTGAAACAAAGCGACTCGAGAGAGAAAGGGCCAGACAAGAGAGACGGGAGAAAGAACAGGCTGAGCAAGACAGGCTTGAAAAAGAGCGGGATGAGCAAGAAAGGCTTGAGAAAGCAAGGATCGAGCAAGAGAGATTTGTTCAAATAAGACTCGAACAGGAGAGGCTCGAGCAAGAGAATGTGGAACGCGAAAGGCTTGAGAAGGAAAGAATCGAGCAAGACAGACTCGAGCGGGAGAGAGTCGAGAAAGACAAGCTCGAGAGCGAGAGACGTGAGAAAGACAGACTCGACAAGGAGAGGCTTGAGAAAGACAGACTCGACAAGGAGAGGCTTGAGAAAGACAGACTCGACAAGGAAAGACTTGAGAAAGACAGACTCGAGAGCGAGAGGCTCGACCGAGAAAAGATCGAGCATGCTAGACTGGAGCAAGAACTGATCGAACAGGCCAGGTTGGAGCAAGAGAGGCTTGATGCGGAGAGACGAGTAGAAGAGCGGATTAATCAGGAGAGACTGGACAGGCAGAGACTCGAGCACGAAGCAGTGGCGCAGAAGAAGCTCCATCAAGAAGCTAAAGCAACTGCAAAGGCCGCTGAACTGGCCCGTGAGGAAGCCGTCAAAGCTGAAGCCGAAGCCGCGAAGGTCGTGAAGGAGCACGAAGCTGCTGCTGCTGCATCTGCGGAGAAGGCTGTCGGGGAAGTGGAACAACACGCTACTCCAGCGCACCTACCACCAGGAAGCATTCCAAGTCCTGCATCCCGGAGAGAGGTGGTGCACGAAGTTGCGGCAGAACCACTGCAACTTTCTACGCCACCTCCAGAGGCCGTGTCACAACCACCTGCATCATCTAGTGTGTCCAAAGCCAACCCTGTCAACCGTTTACCAACACCCGCCGCCTCTGTGGGTCGCTCCGAATCGCCTCGTTCTATAACTGTCGATGTTCCGAAGCCCAGAACAAATGCATCACACCCCGCGAATCCACCTCTTCAAGCGCACCGATCGGAGGAAGCGGATCGTGCTTCCCACAATCGACGCACGGCAGGCTCACCTGCCATGCCAGCGCCAAAACCTCAAGCTGTAAGCCAAATCATCCAAGATAGCAGACCGCCAGCTCCCAGCCCTCCCGTGGCCAGAGCGCGCCCGCGACATGTTCCTGCTTTTGATTCTGAAGACGAATCCGACGCTTCTGTCTTGGTCCGGCCTAGACGCCAATACAGAGGCGGTGAAGACTATCCACGTGACGGATCAAGTGGGTCCACAGCGGGACAAGGGTATCCACCTCCGCCAACGCATCACCGTAGCGGCTTCGCCTCGCGTGTGCCACCGGAGCCGCCATACGCCAACGCTCCTCCACCGCCTCAACCACCAGGATACCACCCTGGCTACTACCCGCCGACAGCCCCACCACACTACCAAAATCACAACTATCGTATGAGTCAGCAGGGCTACTCTCATCCCAACTCCTACGGTCCCCCGTCACACTCCTCTTCTTCTCCCTACACCGAACAATGGAACTACCCATCCGGGTACCGTCACGACAGCCCACCCCAGCGCCATGACACCCTTGTCACTAGGGACTACCCTTTGGGACTTGCTCCACTAGATACACGATCGGCACTTGGAGACGATCCCGGTGACGTATTTTCGCGCATTGCACAGACTATCCCAGACATACATGTTTTGCTCGCGCGCTACAAGGAGACACATAGCCAGCTCACTGTGAGGGAAGAGTTACTTCGCCGATCGGCTCTTGAACAAGAAGAGAAGTTGCGCGCGAAGGACGATGAGATTACGGAGCTGAGGGAGAGAACCCGTAACCTAGAACATAAGTATTCGACAGAGGCAAGTCGGCTGCGCTTGCAGATCGGTGATTTGGAAGAGCAGGCTAGAAAACTTCACGAACAGTGTGCTGAAACAGAGAGGTCCAAGAAGGAGGCCGAAGACACCAAGGCTGCACTCGACGCAGCGATGAAGTCTTGGGAGACACGGTACAGAGAGTTGGAAGAGGCGCATGCGGCACTGACGAGGACCTCCGCGGAAGACAAGGCGACCTTCGATGAGTGGAAGTCGACATATACCACTAGGAACGACGCGGAAAAAATCGCACTCGCCATTCAATTTGATAGTAGGCTCAAGGAAGCCAATGTCCTGGCTGAAAACCAAAAAGAAGAGGCGGCCGCAGCCCATGTCAAAGAGAAGGATGAGCTGAGATCAGACCACCAGAGACAACAGCTCGAGCGTCAAGCGAGCTTTGACCGGGTGCGCAATGAGCTGGAAACCAAGCTTGGAGCTGCCCAGATAGACCGCGAGGAAGCTCTCAAGCATGAACGTGAGAGTCGTGAAGTCTGGCTGGTCGAGCGTGAGTCGCTCATCAAGTCTCATCAGGATGATCGTGAGAGCATCCGGAAGGGCTGGGATGAGCAGCGCGATCTCCTAGATGCACAGTACCGGAAGAGCAAAGACGAGTCTGACAAGGGTTGGATTGATCTTCATGCTGATGCAACCAGGAAGGCTGACGACCAGAAGGCCATGGTCGACCAGCTGATCAAAGAAAAAGAGGATTTGCAGAAGAGGTACAACGCATTGAGGGCTGAAAGCGAGCAAGAGAAGGCTATCATCAAGAGCGTGGCCACGAATCTTGAGTCTGAGAAGATGAGGCTGGAGAAGCTCATGGAGTGCTATGGAGACATTGCGGAGATCAAGAGCAAGGGTGACACGTACTAGTAAGTTCATTTAGTCTTTCGTTTGTTCAGTGCCTCTCCCAAGCGTGTTTGCAAATCGTGAGTGTTGGCTCAAGAGCATTTGAAACCTGGCCGCTGCTAGCATCGTTCGCGAAAGGGTTGTGTCTTCTGCAAAAGCACCCGAAGGCTCTCTGGCGGGGCTGTACTGTAGCTTAGGACGTACTGCCTCGCTGTTCGTAGCCTTTGGTCGTTAATGCAATGCTTGTTTGCTTCCACCGTTTTGCATCTTTCCTCCTTTCTTTTTCCCCGCTAACCAAACATCCAGCTCGGTGTCGTTCTCGCAACTACAGAAACAAATCATCGATCTCGCCACCACCCATTTTATCCACCTACCCGTTCGACCACCTTCAGAGGACCTAGCTCAGGTGCCATCCAATCTCCCTTCTTTCCTCGGAGATACGATCGCATCGCGGTATGTCCATCACAAAGTTCAATATTCATTATCGTCCACCTAACACTCCTCCAGACAAGTACGAGCTGCTTACATAGCGCACACTGTATCGAAACTGATTACGTATCGTGTCTTTGGTCCTTTCCTCTTTAGCCTTGGCCGTCGCTACGACAAGGCCGATTCATTGTTCTCATCAATGAGCCACCACATCCGTGACAAGAGCACGCGGAAGGAAGCAATTTGGCGCCAGCAGACGTTGCTCGCAGCGTTTACCAGTAGTGGCGCTAAGCAGCGCATCAATACCGCTGCAGGCACCGTGGTGGAAGAGATTGTTAGCGCGATTAAGCACTTTGCTGACCCAAGAGAAGAGGAAGGCATCAAGATTGCAGTGAAGAGAATCGTGAAGACAGCCGCAGAGACATGGCGCTTCGCAAGGCTCGAACGCGAGATGATCAATGCCACGATGCCTGCCTTGATGGATGAAGAACATCAGTTCACAGGTCCTGAATATTGGCCATCCTACGATTCGTACAAGCCCGAGGGTACGCTCATCGGGTCCTTGGTTGGCACATCGCCGCCCTCCGACGAGCAACCTCAGCTTCTCTTGAGACTCTTTCCAGTTATTTGGCGCGAATCGAAGCACGAGAACTTCCACGTCGACGGCGAGAAGCCCGACTCGGGTTGCATCTATCATCATGGATTGGCTTTGTACGACGATGCAGAGCCTGTCGTGCAAAGGATGGAAGAGCTGAAATCTGCCGGTTTGCCCACCCACACCACTACTATATCTCCGACGATTGCTGAATCTGGCAAGTTTCCTCCACCTATCGTCCCACCACCACGAGAAGCTCTTCCACATCCACCAACAATGGTTGAGGGAAGCAGTCGATCGACTACGAAGTCTGTACCACACTCTCCAACCGAGTTTCTCGAACAATCCTCCAGCAGGCATACCACACCGCCGCCGCCCCCATCTTCGATACCGTCACTCGAGGAGCCGCCGCTTTCAAGGCCCGTGAAGGCTTATAAGCGTCCAGCTCCGGGACCGATTGACTTTGCGTCTCCCAGGAACATTCTTGGAATGGCTCCAACCGTCGAAAGCATGGCGGCATCAATACCTCCTTACTCCAGGAAGTCATCTGAAGCACCATCCGCCTCTAAAACAAGAGAATCCACCATTCCTGAAGCCTCAGAAGCAGTTATCGCACCACCACGTCGGCCACCTCCACCTCCACCCGCAGTTGGCCCAGTTGTGGAGCCACATCAACTCGCGCCTGATGAAAGCGGTGTGTTCCCCCATTTTCCCGAGCCTTCTCCAAACGAAAGCCAAAGTCGAGACCTCCCAACCCCACCGCATTCGCGTTCGGGCACACCGGAGGAGCGACCAATGTCCCCGCTCTTCGAGGCCATCGACGAAATCGAGGCCCTCGAGACTCATCGGAGCCGAAAGCCATCGACTTCCATATCGCGTCGCAAGTCAACACATAAGCGGCGCTCCAAGGAGTTGAAGGACGAGCTACCAGAAGTCACTCCCACAACCGAGCGACCTGATACCTCACGTCGTACTAGCGGGTACGCACTGAGTACTCGTAGTGTCAAGACTATCGACACTGAACGGACCGACAAAACCGACCGCACTGAACGGACCGAAAGAACAGAGAAGACCGAGCGCACCGAAAGAACGGACAAGACGGACAAAACGGAACGCGACCCGAAGAGTCGCTACATGTGTGAGAGCCGCAGCGCAGCAGTAAAGGCACTGTACCCAAACAGCCCAATGGCGGGTCAGAGCACGAGCAACAGTGGCTCGAAGAACTCAGTCTCAACTTCCAGGAAAAAGGACCGCGACTCGAAAGAGTTGAAGCGCGAGAAGAGCATTCCGGACAACTCCACTTTCATTCCGGACAACGGCACCTGGGATACCAGCTCGAACCGAACGAGCGAGGGCACAAATACCCAATTCTCGACTTGCTAGGCAGTACTTCAGTAAAATGAGGCTATCTTTATCAGATTGCGATTTGCTCTTATATACCAGGCGTTCACAGTAGCATGGGTTTGCTTCATCTTATTGGCATAGCGTCGGACATCGAAGCATTGCAGGAGTCACGGCTACGACATACACGGTGCATGAACATGGACTACGGCCAAGAATTTGACCAGATACAGCATTTTGAGTAGCGAGGCGTTTAGCTTTTTTGAGTACTTTCTAGCATGAACAAGTTGTTAATATTTTCGATAGCATGTACATTACGCACTTTCAATATCGTCCAAGTTTACTTCATTGCGCGCATCAAGTTACAGTTTTGACGGCTTATCAAATACAAACAATCCTCTTCCTTTCCTCTTTTCATCTTGCCAAGCCCATCCACTCCTCCCTACTACCTCGCTCTTTCCGCCACCCATTTGCCTCAACGTCTGTTCATCACCATGATTCGCTAGAAACCTCTTCCCGTTGCTTTTCAACCTTCCCACGATATGTCCTCTCAACGGACATCCATCACGCGCAAATTCGACAGTGTACGTTTCCACCACCGCCTCGCCCTCCGCATCCACCGCCAGCTCCGGCACTTCCATATCGTGCAGTACCTCCGGCAGTGGGTTTGCAAGCGGATACGCGCCGTTGTCTCGCGGTTCCTTGGAAAGCACAACAACGTATTGATAGCTCAGAACGCCACCATTACACAGTACTAGCCCCTTCTTTCCTCTCCCTGCGCGCAACTGCCTCGTCATTTCCGTGAGCGCGTGCATACTGTAGTTATTCCCCGCGCCGCCAAAACTCGTCAAGCCACCCAACAACGTCAGCGGCTTCTCGCCGTTCGTAATAGGTAATCCGAGATGAGCTGCTGCAAGCTTCGGCACGATGGGAAAGCAGGAGTATATGTCGATTAGATCCAGTTCGGAGGGCGTCGTGTTGGAAACGGACAAGGCGGCGTCGATGGAGCGGGATATGCTAGGCGAGGAATGGAAGTTGGGACGCAGCCAGAATTCGGAAGAGTCCTGTGTGCCGGCGGCGCCGAGAGGGTAAATCCATTTCGAAGACGGAATGCCCAGGGCTTTTGCGGTTGTTGTTGATGTGAGAATCAGGGCGGAGGCGAGATTTACCGTGTTGAATGCGTTCATGAGTAGGGGGTCTGATACTCATTAGTCCTGCTCAAGGGCCTGAGGTGCTACGTGAGTGAGTAGGAAGTGTTGCTTACATGGATAGCATATCATTCTATTCCTTCCCCCAACCTTCCCAATCACGTCTTCATTATCGTACTTCCCCTGGCCCCACGCATACTCGTTGTGCTCCGCCACTTTTGAGAACTCGGCATACAACTTCGTGCCCTCGTCATGGTTGGCTTTCAAACTCTGCCCACGGTGTGCACGGAAGGCGTTCTCATATAGTGGGTATACGTGTATCGGAGCACCTATCTGATGTATAGCGCCAAGATCTGTCGTTTCGTCAGACGAGGATAGAGCTTGCCACAGGGAGGATATGCTACTGTTCCCTAAATCACGGCCTGTAGGTGTGAAGACAGAGTCTACAGCTTGAGAAGGCGGTGTCCAACCCGGTGGAGGAAGTTTCTTAGCTGCTGCACATGCAGATACTGTGTATGTTGTTAATACTCTATAACAGGTATTTGGTGTTGTGAAGAACGCACGTGACGCCAACGCCTCGCCCCCAGTAATAACCGCAACCTTGCACTCCTCCCTCCCTATCCTTTTTGCAGCCTCATCAAACAACTTGCCAGGTTTGTCGCCTCCGTGCTCGGAGTATCGCTTCCACTTGATACTCTTTTCAACGCCTAGGTTCTCGGCTACTGAGCCGGGCAGGTCAGGATATGGCCACGTCCAAGTCTTGACCACATCGACACTGTCGATCAAGGCCTGCAGATCTGTATTTGATGAGGGCGAGGCGTCGGCTATGGCAGCCTGGATGGCTTCAAGGATCAGTGTAAGGGGTTCCTTTGCATCGGCGATGGCGGTGGAGCGGTTCTTGATGTCGCCCACGCCGATGACGATGGGCGTTCCTGACATTATGAATTAGAAGGTGCAACTTTTGAAAGAAATAGCGTACAAATGTTTGATATGACTATTGGAAGGCACTCGATTCTTCCTGCCCAGTGGACCTCAAGTATAGTCTATGGTACAGAGTCATGATTAGCGTGAGAGCGGCCAGTTTACCGAGGTACTTTTCACGCCCGTTGTACCGTAGAGACTCGCGATAGAGGATCGACCCCCACAAAAGGGCCTTCTTTGTTAGCTAATAGTGTCGCTCTCCTGCTATGTTCTGCCGCTCTTTCCCGCCTCTTAATGAGCTCTTATTAAGATCTTGTTTGGCTCGTCCATTCGGCTAGACTAAGTGGGTCGATCCTACATCGTGAGTCTCTACGGTGTGAGGACTATGTGCATGTGCAAAGGTATATATTTTGATGATGATCTAGCTATGGATGGGATGGAGGGTAAGTACCCTCTCCGAGCACGGGCCATGCCAAGCGTGCATGCATGTGACATACGGTACGCGTAACAAACTCCGACCCAACCTCCCCGCATGTATATATTCCTAATTATTTCAAAAGTGACATCTTTATGTGCTGAGATTTTTCCGCATCTACATGCAGTGTATGGTAGCCTCGCCACAGTGTCGCGGAGTCAAAGCCAACGCTCCGTCGCAACAACAGTCACATTCAACGATGAGATTAAGAGTTCAGTATTGCGAACATGAACCAATATCCATGAGATTCGAAGGTTGGATGAGTTATGAACGAAGCTTTGAACTGATGTCGATCCTTCCAAAGTTGAGTAGCATCAGCCAGAAGAGTACCTCTATAGGCAAGGAGGACAACACCACCTGGACAGGTTGCAAAAAGAGGCGCGAGAGCCGAATGGAGCCGATATCCGATTGATGTCAAAGAGCAGATACAAAACGTGGTTGTAGCTGCGAAGGAGAAGATTTGAAGTAAAAGCGCATGGCTATAGTCGCCTTTCGAAAACTTTCATTCAGGAAAGTCAACTTTACGGCCATTTTGTGGACAGTTTGTCATCTTTCAATTTCGGAGCCAAAAGGCAACAGAAAATGCCAACTTATGAGTGGTGCCTCCAATGGAAGCGATCCGAAAGAGATGGAAATACCCATCAACCATGGCTCAGGGTCGGCACATCTGCAATCACAAACTCGGACACCAACCTTGGTATCGGAGTTCCTAATCGCACCAATATACGAAACGGAATCTTATTTAAATCATTATCAGGACACAGTCGCAGGTTTCTTTTCTGTTCTCGTTATATAGTATTTGCAATCTCACCACCACAATACTTGTTGGCTGGCAACATCCACTTCACCATCGAGATGTGATCTTCTCTCACCCTTGCAATCGCGGCAAGACTTCTTGTCCAATGCTGCTCCGCAGAATGGCTACTACCTCAGGCACGTAATCTCATCTACATCGTGCCTGATGGCTTTGGACCATCCTCGCAGGTCATGGCACGGGACTATGTTTCGATGCTTCAGAATGGCGAAAACCCTGGGACACCAAGGTCTATACAACTAGCGGCCGATGAGATGCTACTTGGAAGCAGTAGAACACAGTCGAACAACAAGATGGTCACAGATTCAGGCTTTCGGATGTGGTACCAAGACTTACAACGGCGGTAAGATAGCCGTACTATAATAATGTTGCTCAACGCTGACATATCACAGCTATCGCCGTCGACCATGACGGTCAGCCAGTTGGCTCCATTCTCGAGGCCGCGAAAGCAGATGGCTTCAAAACCGGCCTTGTTGTAACAGACAAAATCAACAGTGCCACACCTGCGTGTTATGCTGCACATGTAGCGAGTCGTCGCTCAAAAGATAGAATCGCTGAGCAAATAATCGGATACTCACACCCTCTCGGTCCCCAGGTTGATCTCCTCCTTGGAGGCGGTCGCTGCTCCTTCAAGCCTAAGTCTGACCCTACATCTTGCCGCAAAGACAATATCGATCTCTACGGCTACGCCAAAAGCAAGGGCTACGGTGTCGCAGTTAATCGCACTGCTTTTGATGACTTTAACAAGAACAAGTCAAAAGTACTGAATCTGCCTCACATCGGCCTCTTCAACGACCGTAAGAACTCCTGGAGTCCAACCTCTAATACAGTAGATATTGACATAAATTAGATACCATGATGTACGAAATCGATCGTAGGCGACAGCCAGAAAAAGAGCCGTCGCTCCTGGAGATGGTGGATACCGCATTGACCTCGCTCAATCGCGCTACTCATTCATCTGACCGCGGGTACTTCCTCATGATTGAAGGTTAGTAATAGACCTACAAATGCATGTCCTATATTTGCTGACGACGTGTCCACCCCATATAGCATCGCGTATCGACCACGCGGGCCATGAGAACGTTCCTGTAGGCCAACTTCACGAGGTCCTCATGTACAACAATGTAATGAAGCACGTGCGCGAATGGATCGACAACCACCCCGACACTATCATGCTATCCGCAGCAGACCACGAGTGCGGCGGCCTCACGCTCATCAAGCGCTTCAACCCCCACCCTCTCAAGTACGCCAACATGACGTCGCACTATGCGGCGAACCTCAGGATAAATTACGACGGCACTGATCTTCGCTCCTATGTAACGGACACCGTCTTTCCGGGCTATGGTCTTGCCATCCTCTCCGCTGAGGCAACTGACAAATTCTTCGCTTCTTCGTTCCCAACTTTCGCCCCCCTCCTCAGTAAGAAGATTGGCATCGAATGGTCCACTCATGGTCATACTGCGATAGATGTTACGCTGTATGGATACGGAGCTAACTCGACTGGCACCGTGTCGAGACATGATAGGCAGGCAACTGGGACAACACTGATCTGCCAAGGTACATTGAGGGTGTTTTAAACGTGAGCATGAGCAGGGTCACAGAGAATTTGAGAAAGGCGGGGAGTGCGTGGGTTGGGCAGAGGGACCTGAGCAACGCTGGCTATGCTGATGAGCATTAAACTAGAAGACTAGAATTGACAAACCTGTGCATGGGGCAAACCGGTTCATCTGGTCTTTGCAAAAAATATCTTCTACTGCAATAGTGATCAATTCTGGCATTTCCGATCGTTTGATGGAATGTAGAACTACTCCACCACTCCGTTAAGCACCTGCCACTGGGGCGCTATGGTACTGTGGAGCCGCGACCTTAAAATTCTCACACCCAAATGTCTGTCTGCTTGGAACTGTCTGAACTTCGCAACTATAATAACATTCTATGTTCTTCTACTACAAACTCGCTCACCGTCTACATACCATTCGCTTACATGCAGCCGACTCGACATCAACCGGACACGAGGCACTCCATAGTACCTACCTTCTCCTTCCAGCCATCTACAAGGCCCGCCAAGCGCGCGCGTAAACCGAAGTAGCCCTCACACCGCTAAACGAGGTTGACTGCTCCCAAAAGCTACCGCGCAGAAGGGTCAACTACTGGCTAAACACCAACCATGGCTGTAAGATCCGTGCCGCACGACACAACACATGGCAATTATCCGGCAACGACCAAAGCTCATCGCGCCGCAATAGGACGTAGATGAACTGCGCACCGTTAATGTATGTTGTGTTGGGCGTCATCACGCAGACTAAGCATCACAACGCACAACAAAACCTTGAATTCTCGCACTACCATCCAAGCCCTCGCTTCCACTTCTTCATTTTCCAAACCCGATCCCACCCATACCCCCGCCATCAAAATGCACTTCACCCTCCCGACCCTCGTCCTAGCCGCCCTCACAACCCTCGCAACATCCTCGCCAACGCACCTCACCGCGCGCGACACCTGGGTGCGAAGCCCCATATCTAAACCGCCCATGAAGCATACACTAACTTCGTAGGTCGGCTACGCCTACACCACCAACGGCGGCGGCGCAGGCGACCTCGTCGCCAACGGTGGGTGCGTCAATCTGCACAATCAGGCATCATTCGTGCGCATGCAAACTGGGTATCGGTGTCGATTTTACCGGTACGTAATTTCTAGAAACAGGTCAAGGATGAATATGAAGTGAGGAACGAGCTGTTAACGTGCATGGTGTGATCCAGGAGCTCGAATTGCGGATCGCAGATAGGTGGGAACGAGGGGCTGCAAGGGAACGCGATGCAGATTCAGGGCTTGAGTGAAGGGGCGTGGTCGGGTACGTGCTGGTGGGGATAGGATGGGGTGGAATAGCAGGAAGAGAGAGGATTATTGGTTGTGAACTTTGCGTATGAGAACGGTGTATGAAAGACGGAAGAGTTGATAACTTTACATCAATCGAATCGTACAAGTGTTTGCCTATACAATCATATACCGCTGCCTAATACAAATGAGATATTGAATCAAACCCAAGCCGTTCTTTCAATGCTTGTACAAAGCTCCATGGATTCCAATGAGGAAAGAGACGCCGCCCACACGCCGCGCTGTGCAGTATGTTTTATCCACCCTATTAGTGATTCTAAAGAAGTTCCTTGACCACAATGTGCGCCGCGTCGCAGACAAATTTGAGTCGTCAATCATGCGTCTATTTCGCAAAGTGAAGATCGTATCCGAGCCACTTCCTCGATTGGACTTGCGGAACAGTGAGACCTGGACTGCCGTATGTAAGTGGCGCAAAGAAGATGAAGCTCCAGAGAACGACCAGTAGGATGACGCCAGTGGCGATCCAGCTGCCGAGTTGGCTTGTGGTGGCCATGCGCTCGCGCACAGGGCGAGACTGAGTCCGGCGGTGACCTTTGATAGCAGGTGCTTCGGTGTCCAGAGGCTCGATGCAGAAAATGAATTCGACGAGTGCGCCGGTTACCAAACACGATGCGAGATGGGCCGGTAGATAGTGATGCAGGAAGAGTTGACGTCCCATGATATAGAAAGGAATGTAGTGGGCTGCCCAGGTGAGGAAAAAGAAGCCAGTAGAGTTGTAGAGACGGGAGCGTGTACCTGCAAAAGTGTTAGACTTTGCGACAACTGTTTGAGAAGATATGACTTACGCTCATCAAGTGCATCCATGCCACGGCGGAGGGCTAGCTGATCAGCGCCGATGATGCCAGCAAAGACAGCAAGAAGCGAAGATGCCAGCCACCAGCCAAGGGGATTACCCAGAAAATAGATTTGTTCACGAGTGTCGTTGTGTGTCCAGAAGGAGACACCACGAAGAAGGAATGGCCACGAGATTGGCTGGGAGGCGTACGGGTGCGAGCTGGTCAAAGCGTTGTTGTGGTAGAACATGGCACGCTGGAGCTCGATCCACTTCCTGAGGAAGCTGAGACTCTTGACCTGCTTGACCTCCTTGACATTGCGAGGGTCTTCGACAGCCAGGGATGGAATGTCATCGACATACCAGACGTTGCTGGATTGTTGAACATTCTTGTTGCCGTTGATCTCAGCCTGCTTGTATGCCCAGTCAGGAAGAGGCGAGGTGTGAGTCCACATAGCAACCTTGGTAGGTACGTGAACAAGCTTGAAGTGGGAAGACATGGTTTTGAAGTCACCCTTGCCCTTCTCAACCTTGAGCTCGAATAGTGTGTCGTTGTAGCGTCCTCCGGTAGCTTCTTCCATGTTGACGGTGGTGAATTCCTGGTTGGTGGGGTAGTATGGTGATGCAACATCGTGTGTCAGAAGAACAGAATCGGTGATCTTGTGGCGCAGACGGACAACATCGCCGACCTTTACACGTTGACCAGACTCACTCGCCAGAGGGGTAGAGGGGAGAATCTGCCAGTGGTTGTTGGTGTCGTTGTGTGGGTATCCAGTGACCTGCTGGCCCTGAGACGAAACACGGCCATCATCGTATCGCAGTGGATAGCGGTCTACGTGACTATGGAGATAGACCTTGGTCTCCTTGTGGCGTAGGGTGATCTCGTCATAGTAGTTGATTCCAACAGACTGGAGAGTCATCATGTTGTCGCTCAAAGTCTCCTGGAACTCTGGGGTCATGAAGTCATCGCCTGGTCCGGATCGAGACAGGATGGAGAAATGGACTTGGAACCAAAAGAGGTAAAGGAAGAACGGTACGATGATCAAGCCAACAACACGAGCAGCAAGATGCTTGCCGAACTCGGGAAGAGACAATGCACCTTGACGACGTTTGACATCCATGAGGTCCCATAGATCAATTGCAACGGGTACGCCAACGGAGAAGAAGGTGAAGACACCGACGTACTTGATGGAGATGACACAGCTCAGATTGACACCGGTCAAAAGCAGCCATTTCCACCATTTGCGACCAAAAGGTTCGTGCCGCAGCTTGTAGAAGCGAATGTACGAGAGCACCGAAAGCGCCATGAAGAAGATGAGGGAGGCGTCGAGGAGGATCAGACGAGTCTGGCCGATGTGGGCGTTATCTAAGAGCAGGAGGCCGGCTGCGGTGATGCAAGCTGGTAGCGAATATCCAGACTCCCACATGATCAAAAAGACGATCGGGACCGTCAGCGCGCCCAATGAGGCGGGCATGGCGCGGTATGCGACATATGGGACCTTGTTGGTGATGTACGAGTCGCCGATGTTCTCGAACAGAAACTCGCCTTTGTATCCGACTAGCCAGCCGGCGAATGCGAAGAGAAGTTTGCCGAAGGGAGGGTGGACGTCGAAGAAGTAAGTCCGTTGGAGGTAGTACGATGCGAACTGCGTCTCGAATTAGCCTCAAGCCCAAGCCAGCTACAATGCCATCTGGGTATACGTGGATGGGGCATAGTAGTAGCCAGCTCGACTTACCTTGCCGAAATGTACTTCATCAAAGACCACCTGGTCGGGATGCTTGATATTCCAGAACCGGGTTATGAAGGCAAGCACGGTAATGACGGAAATGGCGAGCTTGTAATCCCACTCGGAGCCCTGCTGCTGGGGCTTGTATGGCTTGGCCTTCTCGAAGACGCTCGCAACCTTGTCGGAGACCTTCTCGGTGAGTGCCTCGACATTTGGTGTAGTCGGGCGCTTCTTGTCCTTGGTGGTGCGCTGCCTCACCTGGCCGCTGGGTGAAGACATTGTGTTATAGCTTGAGGCTGCCTAGATATTGATATTAGCATTGGTCGCAGAGTGGCAATTGCGAAGGCGAAGAGTACGGACCTGACCCCAAGAAAACGTGAAGTCGAAGAGACGAGGGGATGGAGAGTTGCAAGGACCAAAGCTGGAGTTCGAAGATCTGGCTTCGCGCACGGAGCCCCCTATTGGACCCTGACTTTACTGGCTTAGCTCCAGCCTTCACATGCAGCCAGCCAGCTCAAGTGAAATAGGAGTAGGTAAGCTTTAGTTTTTCTAGCAAACACGTGGCCGGCTGGTGTTACCTAAATTGTTCCATCATTTTTCGGACCGCCAATGTTGATCCCAGGCACCCAAAAATGACGTGGGCGGGTCCACAGTCACCATCCTACACACTAAGTCCATATCCGCTATCAACAGCTTATGTACACTGGGTTACTTTCAATGCCCGTCTGATTTCACTGAGCCTTCTTGCCCTTCTGCGCCTCCAGCTTCTTCCTCTGCGGAATTCTGTATGAGGTCTCGTATCCGTACAATGCACCGGCGCCAAAAACCATTGCAGCACCGACTTTCATCATCCCACCCATCTGATTGCCAAAGATCCAAATACTCAACAAGAAGCTGACCAGCTTTCGAATGTTTAGAACAATCGTGACGGTGACCGCAGAGGTGTTGGCGCTGAGAATGTTGACACCTGTAATGCAGAGCAACTGCGTGACTGCGTTGGCGGTGAGGTAGATGACGTGTTGTGACGTTGATGCAAGAGTCTTGTTGAGCGATGGCGGAAGCTGGGCGGCGATGCTGAGGGGAACTTGAAAGGGCTCTGAGGCTTGCAAGCGAGTGAATTGGTTGTACAGCACCGGTGCGAAGCCAGTAAACATTGGGATGGAGAGGAGATGTGAGTAGAACAGGTTGGCCTGCCAGTCCTTGCCATGCTCCCGGTAGATGTCTTCGACGTAGGCACCCATCCATGCCGACAGTAGCTGAGCGGCAAGAAGGATTGCAAGACCAGCTTCGAACGATCCACTTGTCAAGTCGACTTTTGAGCTGTTTGCGATTTTGCCCTGCAGTCATCAGATACCATCCATATGTGACCACACAATTGTGCTTACTTTGGACTGCGCATCAGCCCATGCTGATACCATAACACCAAAAGTCAAAATGGCGACAGAGAACACCTGCAGAGGAGTATATCTCTTCCCTCGAAGCCATCCAGCTGCCATGGTGGTCACACTACCAAAACTCCTAAGGATGATGTGGACCGGAACAGAGATGTTGAAAGCAAACGCCCAGTTGTTCATCATGTTGACTGTGAAGAACAGTACTGCGCTCACGCACCATTTGCGAAAGGGTACAGGTGATGACCTTAGGAAGTAGCGACCGTTGGGGTCAAACTGATAGTGCAATGTCGACAAGCAAGTAAAGACGAATTGGAAAAGCGTGATGAGAAGGCCACTGTCGGGCTCCTTCCTAAATGTTGTCAGCCTGGATTGGGTCAGTGCAACAACTAGACGGCTTACTTGACGATAGCCTCGAGGCAATAGACCTGTGAACGTGTCAGAAAAATTACGACTTAGATGATGGCGATCTTACGTTTGCGCAGCAGCCGCCGAAAATGAGCGAAAAGCTACTGATGATGGCAGCCATTGTGCTTGACGTCGGGACAATTGCGACACAATTTTGTGGTGTACACCAGATTACACAACGAGGTCACTAAGCAAGCTATTTGAAGTCAGCGTGTGAATGTATGCCAACAGCAGTGATTGTTGCTGTTTGACGAAGGAAACATTTATGGGCACAGTTATGACCTCAAGCTAAAAGCCATGGAAGGATGACAAACAGGGTAGAATTCACTTACAAAGTATGAAAATGCTAGATGTCGAGAGCTTGTGGTACTATCATGGTTGAACAAGCTAGGATGACTGGAAGGTCGATGAGACCGAGGCCGGTGACGTGGAGACTTTGAGCCTCATGCGGACACTAGCGGCCATTAGCCGGATTGTGCGTAGGGCTGACGGGGGTGCCTGCGTCCTCTGAAGCCTGGTACAACAGGGCTTTCGTAAGCCTCTCAACTCAATTTTCTTCGCAATTTCTGGTGGCTGCTACATTAGTGTGTGCCGTGTAAACCAGATTAAAGCGAGCACAACGCAATTTGAACAATTGCAGAACGATGATAGTGATTACGATATCTTTTTTGGATTCTCTGCACCACCCAGAGTCATTATTGTGGTTGTATCATTCTACACTGTTATGCTTTCCATCCTTTCGCAATGCACGTCGCGACATCAATCATCAGCCATCATGTCACACCGGTCAGCGACCCTCTACCCTCCCGACGACACCGAGCCGGTTGATGCCAAAGTTGAGAATAACAAAGAAGGAATGAATCGACAAGAACGCACTTTATATGCTTATATTCATGGATGCCTGACTGTTATCGAACTCTTATAGAGCTGAAAAGACGAAGAGCTATTATATGTTAGTCAACTACCACGCAATCAGTAATCGAGCTGTACTCACGTTGTTTGTCGCTGCTATGGCAATGCTGTCTTCAAATGGATGCCAGCTCATGTGCAAAATCTTCTTGTTGAAGTCGATCTGATCCGCATCCGTTTCTTTCCTCATTCGCTGCCCTTGACCAACAGCACCCGCAGCCGGGCTGCCCGCTCTTGACCCACCTTTCTTACTGGTGCTGCCTGTGGGGCTCGTTGACGAGTTCATTGGCGTAGGAATGCCAACCTTCTTGGCTTTGAATGCCGACTTGTCTGCCTGAAGCACAACCTCCGTGTCCTTCTCTGGGTCTGATGGGTAGATCATGAAGTTGTTGTTGTAGCTTCCAGTCATGACGTTCTTGGCATCGCCAGAGAAGACCACCTCAAACTTATCAAAGATACTATCGTTCTCATATGTGTCGCACAACCTGGGCCGGAGGTGCTCGTGGATGGGGATGGTCTTGACAGGGGTCCGCTCCATGTTCACATCCCAAATCTTGACGGTTAGGTAGTCCCGGGAGAGGATATAGCGCCCGTCGTGTGAGAATCGTACGTCCGATATGGAGGAAATGATTTCAGAGAAGAACGAGCGGGAGGATGGATCTTCTTCTTGTTCGAACTCTGCGTAAAAGGTTAGCAACTAGCCCCATATGACGCCACCAGAGACTTACGTTTTGCATGCTGATCACAGAGGGCGCTCTCTCGCATGTCGGCCAACTTGATAGTGCCCTTGGAGCTTGCGTACATAAACCAATTGCAGCTGATTGGGTGGAACTCTGCAGCAGTAATGACCTCCGTCAGCTCTTCCATGTTGGCAGGCTTGATGTCGACAATGTTGAAGCTTTGGTCCTGAATATTGAGGTTCCAGAGATTGATCCTAAGATCATCACTGCTGATGAACGTCTCCCCATCGCTGTTTACTGATATGCTATTGATGTGGTAGGCGTGTGCGTTAGCGTATGTCTTCCGCGGTACGGCTGCGACAACGGTATCGTGGTGTGTGAGCCGAGGAAGCTTGAGGTCGGTGGCACTACGAAAATGGGCGTTTGGGTTCCTCACGGGCCCGCCGCCACCAGCAACACCACCTCCTGGGGTCAACTCGTGCGATAGATTGTTCTCCGCCACCACCTTCAATGATTTCTCGAAAACCTTCCACAGCTTGATTGTCTTGTCATTTGTGGATAGCAGGTAGTGTGAGGCGTTTTGGCGGCGACACCATTTGATCTTGTTGATCTTCTCTTCGATTTCGAGGGATTTGAGGTAGTCGAACTCGGGTTCGTGCGATTGGAATTCTGTGTGGAACTTGTACTCGCAAGTTTTTTTCTAGTGAGAGTCAGTAGGCACGCGCACAGGGGCAGTATCGTGGGGCAGCACACCGTCTCGTTCCTCTCGAACAACACCACGCGACCTCCCTTGTCGCCTGTTGCGAGGTAGTTGCCAGTCTGGTCGAACTCGACAGTGGAGATGATATCCGCTATATCCGCAGTCAGTGTTTGCTATTATTGGGGAGAGGCAGTCGCGACGCCGGCAACGAACCTTCTGTTATGTCTTCGACATCTCCTTTGTCGCCGAAGCACCTGTGGTTGTCAGCAAAAGCAATAGCTGACGGCTACAGCAAGCTGCCAGCAGACTGCAGGGATCGCAAAAGAGCTTCGACGCACTGTGTGAACTTCCACGTCGTGGGGCTGCCCTCTGCCTCGACCATGATGCCGAAGTGGATGCTTGCAGAGCCGAAGGGTTTGATCAAATGCAGCTAAGACCTTCTGCGATCCTAGTACAGCGAGGATATACGGAAGGTGCTCGGAGTGGAAGCTATCGAGCCGTGGTACGGCGGGGGTGGAGTGGCGCCGCCGACGTCGAGGGTTGGCAGGCAGGTAATGCTGGCGGGCTGGGGATGATGTAGGTGCAGCGGTGTGGGGTGGAGAGCGACTGCGGCGACGGTCTGCGGGCGGAATGAGCAGTAATGTGCTGAGAGATGGGTCCGACTCGGGGGCGGGGCAAGTTTGCGGGCGGGAGTCGACGCAGGGTGAATCAGTGCAGTGCAGGTACAAGACAAAGCCGTCCGTGTAGTGGGCGATTTGGGTACGTGGGGTCTGATGCTGCCCGCCAAGCGCCAGAGGTGGCGCCTTCCTCTGCTCGGCTAGCGCATGCGACTAGCGCACACCATACCATCGATATTCCACTCGGCTATCAGAACTTCTTCGACAACTTCGATACTAACCACAGCACATCGAACTCATCATGTCCCACAGGAAGTTCGAGGCCCCTCGTCACGGTTCGCTGGCGTTCCTGCCGCGAAAGCGCGCTGCCCGTCACAGGGGTAAGGTGAAGAGGTGAGTTTCCGCGCCCATGGCAGCCAGAAAGTTCGACAAGAGACTGACGGCCATTGCCAGCTTCCCCAAGGATGACCCCAAGAAGCCCGTCCACCTCACCGCCGCCATGGGCTACAAGGCCGGTATGACCACAATCGTCCGTGATCTCGACCGACCGGGTGCGAAGCTGCACAAGAAGGAGATCGTCGAGGCCGTCACCGTCATTGAGACTCCTCCCGTACGCATACCTCGATTCAGCATGCAATTGAACGCAAGACACTAACTCAGCGTAGATGATCGCTGTCGGTCTTGTCGGCTACATCGAGACTCCCCGCGGTCTGCGCTCGCTCACCACCGTCTGGGCCGAGCACTTGAGCGATGAGGTCAAGCGTCGCTTCTACCGCAACTGGTACAAGAGCAAGAAGAAGGCATTCACCAAGTACGCCAAGAAGCACTCCGAGAGCAGTGGCTCGTCAATCACCAGCGAGCTCGAGCGCATGAAGAAGTACTGCACCGTCGTCCGCGTTCTCGCCCACACCCAGATCCACAAGACCCCGCTCAAGCAGAAGAAGGCCCACCTTATGGAGATTCAAATCAACGGTGGCAGCATCGCCGACAAGGTCTCATACGGTCACGGTCTCTTCGAGAAGCCAATCGACATCAGCTCCATCTTCGAGGCCAACGAGATGATCGACGTCATTGCCGTCACCAAGGGTCACGGATACAACGGTGTCACCTCCCGATGGGGCACCAAGAAGCTTCCCCGTAAGACGCACAAGGGTCTCCGCAAGGTCGCCTGTATCGGTGCATGGCATCCTGCTCACGTGCAATGGACTGTTGCCCGTGCCGGTCAAATGGGTTACCATCATCGTACCTCCGTCAACCACAAGATTTACCGCATTGGTAAGGGTGACGACGAGGGCAATGCGTCAACCGATTTCGACGTGTCCAAGAAGACCATCACCCCGTAAGCTCTACCTAAGCGAATTTTACGAGACATTGCTAACATTGATCAGCATGGGTGGCTTCGTCCGCTACGGTGAGGTCAAGAACGACTTTGTTCTCCTCAAGGGTAACTGCCCCGGTGTCAAGAAGCGTGTCATGACTCTGCGCAAGTCTATGTTCATACATACCAAGAGGAGTGCGCTCGAGAAGGTTGAGCTCAAGTGGATCGACACCTCGTCCAAGTTCGGACACGGTGCCTACCAGACCCCGGCGGAGAAGAGGCAGTACGAGGGTGTGATGAAGAAGGACATCCAGGCCTCCTCGTAAGGGGTTGGTCGTGGCGGCTATGGAGTTTGCACTTTCTTCAAAGGTCCTTAGGCGAATGGAATAGGTTTGCATGGGTACCGGTCATGATGAGCAACTGAAGAAAAATTCAACGATTCCCAATTCATTCAGCCTCCTTCCAAATGATATGAGTGCCCAGGTGTTGTGTTAAACGTGTCACATGATAATGGCAACACACAGTACACATCAGTTTGGCTATGGAAACTATCAGCGAACATACATCCAAGGGCTACATTAAGTTGTAAAGCAGATCCAAAGCTTGAGATCCCACAACATGTCACAACCAGTTGTATAGTTGCAGCGTAGTACCAAGGTGTCTAAGACCTTAAGACACAACTAAGATATGAAAAATGCAATATTGAATAGATCTCTGTGACAAAAGTCGATTTAGTATAACCATGCAAACGGCGGTGCGCTCATGATATCAATTGGTTAACAGATAGACATTGTCTAGAGTCAGGGTCGCCTTCGGAAAGACTTGCGGCGGTTCATGACTGGCAAAGGGCAACATTGTGCCATGTGATGGTCGGAGACATGTCTATGACGCCGACGTACCTTTTCGACATCTGCGCTTGCAATTGCGGCAAACAAAATCGGAACAGACTGTCGCCTTGGTAGATGAGTCAACTATGCAGTCTAGTACGTTCGAAGATACGGGCAAATGAGGATTCATGGCCTAAAATATTTTGGAGTTTCGAGGTCGCGGAATGTGTGCGCTCTCTCGGCACAGAAGAGACATTTGATCACAGACGAGATGTTTGTAGCATATAGCTTAGCCACTAAACTTGTAACTACCTTATAAACACTCTGGACGATGTGCTTGAAGAGTGTGGTCGGTCTAATACATCAAGGTAAGAAGAAAAGCCGGGGTCAAATGGAAGCGTTCCGGGTGCAGCTCGTGGCAACCGAGGCTTCGCCACGCCCAATTAGCGTGGCAGGAAGTCGAGTTATGTAACGGTCGCAACCTCCATATTCCTGACGTGCATCAATACACAAAGTACTCCCACCACTCCGCCCGCCTCTCCACTCTTTGGTTATCGCAACCATGAGCTGCCTCAGGATGGCTCGAACTCAGTTCGCCAGCCAGGTGCGTTCTTTCCAATGTCTTATGCACTTCGCCTCCTACGACGAGCTTCCACATGTCCGGCATCCTCCGCACAAAGGCGTGTGCCACATCCCACGATGCTTTGACCCGGTCTCTGCAACGTGGGGCGGCGTCTCAATTGCTTTCCTGAGGATTATGTGGATGTCTTGGCATGGGTTGGAGCACATATCTGGCGCAATTGCTAACCACTTGCACAGCTCACCAAGAGCATCCGCACACCATCCCGAGCTTTCTCATCGACCCGGCCGGCGGCACGCATATTCGGAACCGGCAATTTGAGAGCAAAGGAGGCATCTGGCTTCATTTCCCAAAAATACCCCGTCATCGACCACGAATATGACGCTATCGTTGTTGGAGCCGGAGGAGCAGGCTTGCGAGCAGCTTTCGGTCTGGCTGAAGCTGGATTCAACACCGCCTGCATATCAAAGCTCTTCCCTACCCGATCGCATACCGTCGCCGCGCAGGGAGGCATCAATGCTGCACTTGGAAAGTGAGTTGTCATGTTGTAAGAGGACAGACGGAAAGAAAGCTGACAAAATCGTAGCATGCACGAGGACGACTGGCGATGGCACATGTACGATACCGTAAAAGGTTCAGATTGGCTGGGTGACCAGGACGCTATTCACTACATGACAAGAGAAGCACCGCAGTCTGTCATTGAGCTCGAGAACTACGGTTGTCCATTTTCAAGAACAGACGACGGCAAAATGTGCGCCTCCTACTTCAGCATTATTTCACAGCATACTGACATCTTGCAGCTACCAGCGTGCGTTCGGTGGACAGTCTCAGAAGTACGGCAAGGGCGGACAGGCGTACCGATGCTGCGCTGCCGCTGACAGAACCGGCCACGCTCTCCTCCACACTCTCTACGGTCAATCGCTACGACACAACACCAAGTACTTCATCGAATTCTTCGCCACCGACCTAATCATGGAGGACGGCGTCTGCAAGGGAGTCGTTGCGTACAACCAAGAAGACGGAACGATCCACAGATTTATTGCGAAGAACACGGTCTTGGCCACTGGAGGATACGGACGTGCCTACTTTAGCTGCACATCTGCACATACGTGCACTGGTGACGGTATGGCTATGGTAGCTCGTGCTGGCTTGCCCAACCAGGATCTCGAGTTCGTTCAGTTCCATCCTACCGGTATCTATGGCGCTGGTTGCTTGATTACCGAGGGCTCTCGTGGTGAGGGTGGTTACCTGCTCAACTCCGAGGGAGAACGATTCATGGAGCGTTATGCGCCAACTGCCAAGGATCTTGCCTCCCGCGACGTCGTCTCCCGATCAATGACTCTCGAGATCCGTGAGGGACGTGGTGTCGGACCTGAGAAGGACCACATCTACCTCCAGCTTAGCCATCTGCCACCTGAGGTTCTCCACGAGCGTCTGCCTGGTATCTCCGAGACCGCTGCCATTTTCTCTGGTGTCGATGTTACCAAGCAGCCCATCCCCGTCTTACCCACCGTCCACTACAACATGGGTGGTATCCCTACGAAGTACACTGGGGAGGTCATTACTCAGGATACTCAGGGTAAAGATCAAGTCGTCCCAGGTCTATTCGCTTGCGGTGAAGCAGCATCCGTCTCTGTTCACGGCGCCAACCGTCTTGGCGCCAACTCCCTCCTTGATCTCATCGTTTTTGGCCGTGCCGTTTCCCACACCATCCGCGACAACTTCAGCCCCGGCCAGAAGGCTGACGCTGTCTCAGCCGATGCTGGTGCTGACTCCATTGCCGTCCTCGACAAGATTCGGACATCCGAAGGTTCCAAGTCCACCGCCGAAGTCCGCCTGGCCATGCAGAAGGTCATGCAGACCGATGTTGCCGTCTTCCGTACCCAAGAATCGCTCGACGAAGGTGTCAAGAAGATCCACGAAGTCGATAACACATTCGCCGACGTCGGCATCAAGGACCGCAGCATGATCTGGAACTCCGACCTCGTCGAGACGCTCGAGCTAAGGAACCTGCTCACCTGCGCCGTCCAGACCGCCGAATCAGCCGCCAACCGCCAGGAATCAAGAGGAGCGCACGCCCGTGAGGACTTCCCCGACCGCGATGACGAAAAGTGGATGAAGCACACGCTGTCGTGGCAGAAGCAGCCGCACAGCAAGGTCGAGCTGGGGTACCGGAAGGTCGTGGGTACTACGCTAGATGAGAACGAGTGCAAGGCCGTTCCTCCTTTCAAGCGTACCTACTAGAAGCATTTTGGCTTGGTTTTGGGAGCGTAAGGGATTTTGCCCTTTTGTATGTATAATGGACGAAGTGATTGAGGCAAGTAAAGCAATACATTTCTGGAAACATCACGATTCGTTCTTTTGAAATTGTTGTGCAGTTCCGGAAGTCTACATGTAATGTCCTTGTTTAAATGAGATCGAAATATGCTCACTCAGTCATACTAATTGTATCTGCATGTGTAGGATTGCATGTTAGGTAAACGTCTTTTCCACATCACACAGCTTAGTGCATTGTATATGTGGGAGCCTGGTGAAAGGAACCCCTAGAGTGAAAAGTATGGTGATGGCTATTTCACTCGTGAATGGACAAGTACACATCTACTGAATCACGTTTGAAAAGCTGGATTCTGATATTGCCCAACTCTGACGAAGGGCAATAATGCTATCATAAGATACTCGTACATGCTCGGTGCACCAAATCTAATATGCGCCTGTCCCGCACCAGCCCACGAATGCAGTTTAGTTGTACTGCATGTACGTGGCGGTGGAGTTGAACTTCAAGTTGCCCTTGATGACCTTGTCGACGGCGGCCAGGAAATCCTTCTCGGTTGCGACCTTTCTCCTCGCGCGTATGGCGAACATGCCTGCCTCTGTGGCTACACTCCTCAGCTCGGCACCGGTGCTGTTGGGGCACAGACGCGAGATAAGCTCCCAACGGATATCACGCTCTACACTCATGCTCTTGGCGTGGATGCGGAGAATATTAGCGCGGCCCTCCATGTCGGGGAGCGAGAACTCGATTTTTCGGTCGATACGGCCGGGACGCATGAGTGCTGGGTCGAGTGTTGAAGGCCTGTTTGTGGCGAACATGACCTTGATGTTTCCACGTGCGTCGAAGCCGTCGAGCTGTGTGATCAACTCCAACATAGTTCGCTGCACCTCATTGTCACCTCCCGCGCCGTCATCGAAACGTGCTCCACCGACGGCATCGATTTCGTCGAAGAAGATGATACAGGCCTTCTTTGTCCGCGCCATCTCGAATAGTTCTCGAACCATGCGTGCTCCCTCTCCGACGTACTTCTGGACGAGTTCTGAGCCGATGACACGGATGAAGGTTGCGTCTGTCCTGTTGGCGACGGCTCGGGCGCAAAGCGTCTTGCCGGTTCCTGGTGGCCCATAGAGCAGGGCACCCTTTGGTGGATCGATACCGAGGTTGACAAAGCGCTCTGGCGATAGCAGCGGCATCTCGACGACCTCTCGTAGCTTCTCGATCTGCTCTTTGCAGCCTCCAACGTCTCCGTATGTGACATCAGGCTTGTCCTCGACCGTCATCATCGTGACCGAGGGATCGATCTTGGGTGGTAGAGGGAGCAGAATCTGGTACTTGTTGCGGTCGACGCCCACCCGCATGCCCTCCTCGATATCTGTGGGCGAGACGCGCTCTCCGAGGTTGACGACGAACTTTGCGATCTGCTTGACGTTGATGACATATTTGCTCTTCTCCGAGTCCTTCTCGTCCTGTATTATCTTGGTGCATCGTGCGACTTGGAGGGGCTGCTCTTCTTGCATTCGTTGCCGGTCGGCGGCGATGTCCCAGAGATGTGGTGGTGCGAGACCGGTATCTGATTCCTGTTGCATGTGAGTGTCTGGTGCATTGAGCCGGTTTCGGAGTGCTTACCTTGACGCCAATCTTCTCGTTTATTGTCTGCTGCTTGTCTTTGATCTCCTTCTCGAGCTTCTTCAGCTCCGCGCCGTAGGGTGCTGCGCCATACGTCTTGAGCACTTGAATGTCTCTGTCACATGGTCAGCTACTGCCGGCGCCTGGCTTGTCTGTGTGCTTACTCATCGGTAAGAGGTGTGATTTTCTTCTCCTCGACCTCGTCGTCGGCGAAGTTCTTCTGGTACTTCTCCCAGCTCTGGCCCGTTGCGGAGGGCATGTTCGCGGTGGAGGCTGCGGCAGTCGGAGTTAAGAGCTGAGTGTACGCGGTGATTGTATGTGGAGATGTGTGCGGGTTGCCGAGGTAGTAGCTGTGTCCAGATGTGATGGCGGAGGCGAGCGAGGGTGCGGAGGTGAAGGTGGTTGTTTGGTAATGGCCGGCAGGTGTGACATGGAAGGCGACGCGGAGCTTCGGCGGTTCGACAGCCTTGGCAAATCGCGCCCGCAAATTAATTCACGACGCGAAAGCTCCAAACAGACCCCGCAACAGCACCCACGATACCCCTCATTCCGACTCTGAATTCTCGCATAGATCAAGATGGCAGCACAAATATCAACCGGTGGCGGAGGAAATGCTGCCTTCAAGGTTCGAAGCGCCCGCTCGGAGCTCTGAAAACATGGATTGACGCAGGCTGCAGGACAAGGAGAAGCCGCGAGCTGTTCGTAGCGCCAATATCATTGCTGCAAGAGGTACAATACAATCATAAAACTACAAAGGAGCTGCCGCTAACTCGAAGTGAACAGCCGTGGCCGATGCGATCAGAACTGTATGTCACACCATGCAAGACAGCGCAGCTCATGACTAACGTGATTCAAGTCTCTGGGACCAAAAGGCATGGACAAAATGGTACGCTCCAAACCACATGTTTAGTGAGAGTATGGACTGACACACTGCAGATCCAAACTGGCAGAGGCGAGACCATTATCACCAACGACGGAGCCACCATGTTGAAGCAGATGAGCGTTATGCACCCTTCCGCAAAGATGCTTGTCGACCTCGCACACGCACAAGATATTGAAGCTGGAGATGGCACGACATCGGTTGTGGTCATTGCTGGAAGTCTGCTAGGAGCCGCTGAGCGGTTACTGGGCAAGGGCATCCACCCGACCGTCATATCAGAGGCCTTCCAACGGGCGGCACAAGAAGCGATAACCATTCTTGAGGGCATGGCCATTCCCATCAACCTTGCCGACAGACAGACCCTCCTCAAGACTGCAACGACCGCACTGTCATCCAAGATTGTCGCGCAAGAACCGAAGCTGCCCATCATGGCTGTAGACTCAGTACTGAAGGTCATCGACCCCAAGACTGCGGACAACGTCGACCTCAAGAACATCCGTATGATCAAGAAGCAGGGCGGTACCATTGAGGACAGCGAGATGATTGACGGACTGGTGCTCAACCAGCCTGTGGTCAAGAGCGCAGGAGGGCCCACAATGAAGGAGAAGGCACGGATAGGTCTGATTCAGTTCCAGCTCAGTCCGCCAAAGCCGGATATGGAGAACCAGATCGTGGTGAACGACTACAGACAAATGGACAAGATCCTGAAAGAGGAGCGAACATATCTGCTTAACATGGTCAAGAAGATCCAGAAGGCAAAGTGCAACGTTATCTTCATCCAAAAGTCCATCTTACGAGACGCCGTAAATGACCTTAGTCTGCATTTCCTCTCCAAGCTCAAGATCCTGGTCATCAAGGATATTGAGCGCGACGAGATTGAGTTCATCTGCAAGAGCACCGGCTGCAAACCCATCGCCGACATTGATTCCTTCACAGAAGATAAGCTCGGCTCAGCGGACCTCGTCGAGGAAGTCCAAGCCTCCGGTGCACGGTACGTCAAGATTTCGGGCGTCAAGTCCGTCGTCAACACCGTCTCCATTGTCTGCCGCGGCGCCAACACCCTCATCCTTGACGAAACCGAGCGCTCTCTGCACGACGCACACTGCGCCATCCGGTCATTAGTCAAGAAGAAGGCCCTCCTTGCCGGTGGGGGCGCCCCAGAGATCGAAATCGCACACCAGCTCTCCCTCCGCGCCCGAGAACTCTCCGGCACAGAGAGCATCTGCTGGAAAGCGTTTGCGGATGCGATGGAAGTCATCCCCACCACTCTGGCCGAAAATGCCGGTCTCAACAGCATCAAGGTCGTCACGGAGCTAAGGCACAGGCACGCGCAGGAGCAGCGAAACGCGGGTATTAGCATCAAGAGCGGGGGTGTCAAGAACGACATTGCAGAGGAGAACGTGCTGCAGCCACTGCTCGTCAGCACCAGCGCTATCGAACTGGCAGCCGAGACAGTCAAGATGATTCTGCGTATCGACGACATTGCGCTGTCGAGGTAAAGCGGAGGAGCGTCATGCGTGAGAGCAGAGCAGAGCAGAGCAGAGCATGCAGATTAGCTCAATATCGGAGAAACTAAAATACCACAAATAATGAAGAAGCTATTGAAGCGGCCAAAACGTACCTCTTTTGCTCACCCGCACTAACGCATGTGACGAGTGAAAGCATATGTAGCTGCGAATAGCTCGCTCGCTCCTTCTTTCCTGCGAACGCTTGGGGGCCGCTCAAGCGAGTGTGTAGTGACGTGAAATGTTGTGCATCCAACGCATAATGTTTCAATTTCCACATCCTTGTCCTGGGTTCGAACTGACACGTGCAGCTGCAGAAGCGAAGCGAGCGTCCTCTATACATCTGCGCCGAAACGCTGGTTTGGCATATACTCATCCGGACTACATATCCGAAAGCAGCGATGAATCAGGGAATGGTATTGGTGGTCTGTGGTGAAAGTGTGAAGTGTTGAGTATACAACTAGGTGTTTGTGGGATTCCGCGTATACACTGCAGGGTATGTCTTCGTTTAGCCCTACCTTACCCGCACATGTTCCACGTTCGTCCGAAGAATTACAGACAAGGTAGTAGTACGGTAAATTTAATTTCCGAGGCTGACGTGTGATGGGAACAGGATGTTGCGTTGAAGGCATGAACGACTTGTCGAATGTGGTGAGGTAGTGCGAAGAGGGGATGGGTGCGTGGGGAAGAGGTATGCAGAACGGGAGTATGGAGATGGGGTATATGTGAAGCGAGGAGAAGCGAGTATACGTCGGGAAGCTGGGGGTACAGCACGTCTGTGGAGGATTCGTGGGTGGGGAGGTAGCTCTCGTTGCCATGCATTTGTTATTTTGATGACTTGGTACTTGGTGGAAGTACATTCTCTAGACTCTCTACTTCATGTCAGCAGCTCGAAGACGCTGGAACTTGCAGTAAGCTGGACTTTCTTGCGGTGCTGAGAACTCCTGCATCGTGCAGATGCAACTTGTTCACACCAGTGGCGACGTGCAGCCCTCTTTCAGCCGTGCTGCTTGATTAGAGCGACATGCAGTGTTCTAATGCAGACAATCGAGTCAACACATGTGTGCTGCTTGTATATCAAATGCGAGGGGATATCTCGACGTGGGGTAGTGTGAGAAGTCGTTCCATCCGCGGAATAGTCCAAACATGCGCGAGTGAATATGTCGACAGGAGTATTCGGCATGTCCTGAGGGATGCACACTTGCAGTACAACGTTCCTAGTAAGCTTGCTTATTTGCCCGTAGTGTCCTCTTCTGGTCTGAAATGTCGTACCTTATCGCAACCCTAATCACCATCTCAAACACTCATACATCCTCACAACCTCCGCCCCTCGACCCCAATTTACACGTCTAGAGACGCTCGTTCCCACCGGTGAAGCTCCACAGCGACCCAGGATAGTTCACTGCGGCAAATCTTCTCATCGTGGTACACTAGTCTCCACTGCCGTAGCTGGTACGCTACGTTTCACGATATCGACCGTCGATTTCGCCTTCCGCGCGTGCAGGAAGCCGCTGAGAAAAGTTCTGTCGTAGCCACGTGCGCGGTAAGACATCTTCAGTTTGATTGTAGATCGTTCTAGACATGGAGGTGTATGGCGCACTAAACGATGGCGACCCAGTGGTTTGAGTGCTGGAGCGTTCCATCAGCGCAGCTTGGTATGTCAAGTCGGCAGAATAAACTGTATGGTCTTATCGTCATCGCTACTTCTTTTACTGGCTTAAACATGCCGTGTCCGCAGTAGTTGACGCGTGTTGATCAATCAGGCATCCGGACTATTCGCCGATCATCCGCGTGGGGTGTAGTACACCTGACCGTTAGTGTACTCGAGCTAGACGCTGCTGTGGCATGATATTGACAGTAGTTGCGTTCTGACTCGTCATCAAGGTGATGCGATTATTCTTTTCCCTACTCATGTAGTGTGTCTTGCGAGTCTCAGATCTGTGCTTCAATGTTGTGACGGTACGTACGCAGCCCGTTAGCACCCCGCACGACTCGAGCATATCGACTGCCGTGACATGTTTATTCGAAGCTAACCACCACTTGTCGAGTAGTACTGCAGCCATGGTGCATGACGGGGACGGAAGAAAGAAAGAAAACCCTGCAATATGTCATGCAGTATGCGTCCGGTAGAAACGGTGGCGCTGGAAACAACCAAATCCGTGGCGCAACAATGACATGCCGCCGTTTCAGGAAACACGTCGAGCACATTCTGTGACATCTGCACAGAATGGGCGAAAATGTCTTGGCGGGGTGGTAATTTGTAGATTGTCATGCAGGTCCTGGTCAATAGTTGTGCCCAGACATCACAGGTTGAAGTGAGACCCAGCACATGATTTCCGCCGAGTAAAATGGAGTAGAGCCACGTTGCTGGCAACAGAACTGAACTGTTCCTGACGGTTGTGGCGGTCTTTGTTGACAAGATGGCAAGGGGATCCCTGACTCTTCGACTGACTCGTTCAGACTACTCAGGATACAGCGAATGTAGTCAATGCTAACCAAATTTAGTCGTCTACTCCTCAAGGATCAGGGAAAGACCCAGTGTACTTCCGGTACCATCAGTTCCGACTGGGTTCAGTATCAGATTTGTAGCCAAGGATGACCCCAAGCCATTGTAGAACGTCAATGACTCGAGCTATCTTCCTAGCTAGGTCCGGCGACTTGAACACAGTCACCAATGAATTGCCAATATTTGCTGACTCTGGGGTGGCTTGAAACGATGCAAGTAGGCATGAAGGTGAAGATCTTACTATGACAGACATGTCTTACGACTTTCCATTAACGTTGGGGGGTATCAATCTCTCGTTATGTCGCTAAGCCGAAAAAGAAGTGGCTGGAAATGAAGGAAACGCCTCGTTCATGCATGATGATCGTACATTGTCGTAGCCGTCGCTGGTGGCCTGACATCAGGAAACGCCCGCTGAAATGCAGCAGCAAGGGCCGAAGAGAGAAACAAAAGAAAGTAGTGTGGCAGAAGTGGAAAAAGTAAGAAGCTCATGGTCGCTAGTCGTGCAGTGCCCAATTCGGCCCGTCGAACATTTCATCGGCGCTTTTAACTGGAAGAAAAAGGTTTGGTCTGAGTAGATCGCAGTGCCGTATGCTCTTCGAGTCGCGCAGACTGCCTGCATCATCGGCCCTTTAGGCTAGCTCGCTTCAGCATGCGCGTAACGAGGTTACCACGAGGTTTGGGCTTAATGTAGAATGCGCCCTTGGTGCCAGTCATATCGTCCGTCAATACAAGGTCCTCCAGAGCCAGAGGGTCATGCTTGGGAGCCTTTGGACTTGAGGGCTGCCAACCGTACAGCTGGTCATCATTCGCGCGTAGATCCGGACGAGTCAGGGTCATCCGCAGCGTCATCTCGCGGTTGACGTTGCCCTTCTGTTGGGTTGGAGACGGTGCCGAAGATTCGTCCGTGGAAAGCTTTGAGTGCGATATCTGGCGTGAATGCAAACGGAAGGAATGGCCGATGCTTGATGGCGTCGTGGGTGATTCCATGTCTGCAACCGAGTCTTCATCAGACTCTAGGCCTTGATTGTCGCTGCTATGATCCTCGAAAAACGATAGTTTGCCGTCGCGCAGGAACGTCTGCATGTCGCGACTGAACTTGCGAGAATGGCTGGCGATGGGCGGCAGCTGGTAATGAGGGGTGACGGTGTCGTTGCCTGATGTGGACGGGAAGCCAAACTCGATCGCCTCGTCAAACTTCTGCGGAGAGGCGAGGTACGTGCGCAGCTTCTTTCTCGCTTCTGGGTCTCGGTAGTGCGTGGCCTCAGGATCGAACACTGGAGGGGTGGGTGTCTGTAGAGATCTTCGCCCGGACAACGACGACGAGTGGTGTCGCTGGTGAGTTGGTGCAGGTGCAATGGCGAAGCCTGAGGGATTTCCCATGATCACCGCGGACGATGACGAATAGTGCATAGATGAAGTCGTGAGAGACATGGTCCGTCTGACATCAGGCCTACGGCTCGATCTCCTCGAAACGGGTGGACTCATGGCGTCGAGGTAGAGTAAGCTGCTGTCGGTGTCTCCTTCCTTCTCTTGCATAGACAGATTGAATGATTCTTGGCGCGGGCTCACCGACGAGACGTCTGACAATGATCGTGTGCGTAGGAGGTTCTGTTCGGAGGTGCTGTTGGGGTCCTTCTTGAAGCCGAACTGGAAGTCGCTAAAGCGTTGTTGTGCTCGCTCAAAGGTGTGGTCGCAGGGAAGGAACGCCTGTTCGCACTTGCCGAGTAGCGCCTCCTGTTCCTCGCGCGAGTAGTACAGCTTGCGCAATTTGTCAGGTAAGGAAAGGAAAAACTCGACTTCGGCCTGGGAGATGTCGAGGCCTGACAGCACGTCCTCTGTCTTAGGCGAGCGGCGTTGGGATCCCAAGGTTAATGAGGGGCGGAAGGGGATCGATGAACTGCGGGAGGAGAGCGAGCGTCCAGAAGCATGTTGGCCGTCAAGCGAGTCTTGTTGTTGTCGGATCTGCAACTTTTCTAATGAGGAAAAGAACTTTCTCCTGCATGGACAATCAGCATAAAATGTACACCTGGGCGACTCCTGCAGCCAGTGCGATAGATGCGGTGTGTGATAGGGGTGCATCCATCATCCATCGCCTGCATAACTATTGGAAACCACCCCACCATGAGCTGGTACCTTGCAGATGGGCTCGACTCACTGGACTTGATGGGGCAAGGCGTCAAAATCCGACTGCTGTAGCGGCGGAACAATCGATTTCGCCTTTTTCCTCATGGCTGTGGTTCGACGGCAGAAAGCGGTTCTGGCGTGACTGAGATAGCCAGGGCTGCAGCATAGGTAGCGTCTGCGACGAAAATGACGCCTCGGCCAAGAGGTGCATCCAATGTAGATTTTAAGCTGCGTTGCGCGTGCTTTTTGGTGATCGTCCGGAGCGATCGATCCGCCGGCGGCAGTGGGCACGAAGGGTTGAAGAAGCAAAGGATTTGAATTGCAAGCCAGCAGCGGCGAGACGGCTGTAACAGAAACACTGCGATGGCTTAGGCGCAAGCATACGACAACACGCACTTAGGGCGGCTGCATATTCGTACGGGAGCCCACAGCTGCAGCTAACGCGCCGCCAGAGACGCGACCTTCACTCCTCATCCTCACATACGGGCCCTAGCGAGTGCCAGTAGTGGCTCCGCACCCGAGAGTCAGTCAACGCCACACGCGCTTGCGGATGCAAAGGAAGAGGTATGGCATCCTGGGTGATACTCTCCAAGGCCGTCTAAGAGGCCTTATCGCGTCACGGGCGGAGGCAGCACAAACAACACCACCGCCGGGGGCCAGCCAACCCTGCAGCGCTGCACATGTGGTTGTTACACAACGACGTCCTCCCCGCTCTCTCCACCTTTGCCCGTCCGCGGTTTCAGGCTCTGGTCGCTCAGGGACAGGACTTGAGTGGGGCGGCTAGCGCCATGCTTGTCTGCGACACACCGCATTTGCAACATGCTACCCGGCTTATGGAGACGATGGAAGCCCCGATATCACCTTCGTCTGCCATCGAACGCACGTTCCCGTCCTAGCTCCTCGGTCAATCTGGCTTCTCGACACGCGTACCTGGCAGCCAGATGGCTGGGTCAAGACCTCAGCCAGCGTGGCACACAATTAATCACTCCACAATTTTGGTCCGACCGTGGCCAGCAGCGAGCATGCGCTGTAGAGCTGAGGACATGCACGCTCCATGCGGAGCCAGCGTACAGCAGAAACACTGCCTGTGCTAAATGATGACTTCTGATTGCTGCGGCAGAAGCAAGGGTATCTCAAGAATACATCCAACACCCGACCCTTTGCCGCTTTCCCGTGTCGCCTATCGATAGGTACATTAAGTGGGCTTACGCCATACAGGGGCCACTTTACGCTCCCCCAATTGGCTCCAAATTCATCAATTATCGGACTCTCAACCCAAACTTAGATTATCCTCGCCGCCGTGTGTATCTGAGGCAAGATATGCGATTTCCACCGGTCGAATAGAGTTCGCGATGATCCCCCAACCCAATCCCGAGCGTTCGGCCAAAACGGCTAAAAGCTAGATCGATGTAAGATCCGGTTCGCTTCGCTCGTCGAGGCAAGATGTACCCTCTTTCAGACTCCAGCAATGTCGTAATAGAAGTCGTCGTCCAACCCCTCTCGACTGGGGAGTATAGGCTCTTCAAGCCCCACGTCTTCAAAACGAACGTTAAGCAGGCGGATCTTGAGTCCGTAGTCGCCAATGAAGCTGACCAGCTTATTCGTGTCTGCGGTAATTGGCTGTTGATTTAGCAACATCAGCAGTCCGTCAAGCCACTCGGACGCGAGTGTATGACTTTGGGGATGCAGTTGTAAGAGCACGGATTCCTTCCGCCCACCGCCTGACCCGCCAGAGGTCTGTCGTGAGTGGTTGGCATGTGGCAAATAACCATGTATGGTAATCTTCGTTGAGGTTGACGCCCGCTCGTGGCCAGGCAGGGTTGTGACCGTACTGTCAGACGAAGATGTCGACGGGGCCGACGCCGAGACATTGCTCACGACCGAGGACACGATGGAGAGATCGACTATGATGTGCGTCAGCCACGGTGTCAACGTAGGCCATTCGGCACTGCCGGGCATGTTACACTTACTTTTATCGTACAAGGCGTCCAGCCTAGGCTCTGCACTGGACTTCTCGTCAAAGTCAGCATAGTGCAGATATCGTCGGTTGTGCGACAGTCGGACAAAGCGCCACGCTGAGGGGACCGAACGACTGAGGGACTTGTTGGTCACTGGGCCCGCATCTAAGCCGTAGTTCACACCAATTGGGAACCACGCGCCTTGGAGCAAGCACCTAATGCGTTGTTCCTTGACGAACTGAAGCGCCTCGTGATTGAGCTCATCCCGCACTTGCCTAGTGGTGGTCAGTAAAATATAGGGTCAAGGAAAGTCAAGAGCGTACCGCAGGTGGTGGCCCCAAGCGTCTTCGTAGGTGAGTTCGAGCAGCTCCATCTGGAGCTCTCTGAGTCGCTTCAGCTCAAACTCTGTCAGCTCCTCCTCCACATCTTTGATCTCCTTGGTCCGTGGCGCTTGGCCCACAACTTGTTCGATCAGTATCCGGACTAGCTCCTCGATCTTGTCAAAGTCCTCGATCTGCGCACCTGCAACCTTCCACAGCCGTATGAAGGCGTTCAGCCCGCTTGTGTGCAGTCGTGACCAATGCAGGAGGAGAGGCTTGAAAGCTCGGTCAAAGTTGGCCCGAGAATCAAGAGCTGTGTATCTGTGCGACTCTGCGTCGTCTTGCTTGTCTACCTCAAAATGCTCGTAGAGAGTCAGGGTCACAGAAAGACTGGCGCGCGCAACTGGACACCGTTGCTCTAGAGGTTCCACTGACTGTTCCAGCAGTAACTTCTGGAAGCCGTCCTCGTGCTTGTAGACAAAGTCTGTCAGGTCCATTAAGCCCAGAAATCCAGTCGTGTCAAACTCCCAGGCCGGCGACTCGGTATCGAAGCCTAGCCGCCTCCATTTCACGGGGTTTTGCTTCTTGCTCCCTTTCGGGTCTATGTCGGACTTGTCCGAGATGCTGGCAGTATGTAGGCCTCTGATAGCCCTGCGATGTTCGGTTTTCTCCAGATCCACCTTCTCTTCTCGCCACTTCCGAAGCAGAACCTTGGTCAGAGACTGGAAGTCCAACAGCGGGTGCGCCAGATCTTGTATCGCCGAACTCTGCATGAGCCCGTACACGCTCTTTATCACACCCAGCTCCTGCAGCTGCTTTATGAACTTGGGCCATTCGAAGGCGGCGTCGTTTGCGATAGCGTCGCGCATCAGCGCATTAATGAGCTGGAGGGAGTTTGCGCAGAGCGCATGGTCGGCGGAAGTGATCTTTTCGACGAGCGCGGGGAGAAACTGCGGCTGGGTGTCGACGACCGGCTTCAGTCGCTGGAAGCCAGTGATGCCGGGCTGGGAGTTGCGGTTCGAGGGGTTGCCGACAATGGCTGCCAGTACCGACATGGCGCCTCGATTGACATTGACGAGTGGTTGTGCGACCACGAGGTCGACTATCTGAGTAGTTTTTATTAGACCCTCACACGCGACGGGGCTTCACCTTCACTCACCCTCACTATCAAATCATCTGTTACATGGTCCCAGCCCTTGTCCAACTCCAAAAGGCGCGCCAAAGACGTCAGACAGTAGGCGAGAGTGTTGCCCGTGGAATGCAGCGCCAGGAACCGGAGCTTGGGAAGTCCTCCCTCGTATATGAAGACGTCGGCGAATGAGGGGTCGCCTATGGCATTCTGCAGCTTGAAGACTGCCATTTTCCGCACCGACTCCTCCTCCGCGCCCAGTCGTGCGACCAAGTCGGAGACATTGACGCTATCCATGCCTCCAACGCTGTCGTAGATATTGCTAAAATATTAAGTGGTTATGTATGGGTCGCAGGCGCATCCCCGTCACCTGATAAAGTACAACATCGTACAAATATCAATTGCAATATCAACAAATGTCGTCAGTCGTCCCGCCGTGTTTGACCCTTTTGCGTTCGCGACATCGGTCCAGACGCGAAACATGGGCCTAGCGCGGCACGTGAAGCGTGTTGTGGGGTCTGCCAGGGACTGGCGCCTTCCTTCCCTGACTTAGACGGCGCTAGGCAGGTATAGGCAAGGATCTCGATCCGACGGGGAAACAACACCTCCATCTATCGTCCTGTCTTTGTTGAGCCCTTCCAACTCTCGTCACTCTTTCAATCTTCCATGTCTGTTGCGTTCCAGCGTTGAGCTTCACGATACCCGTTTGCTTCGAGTCATTATCCGCTTTGTGTCCCGCTGTTTCGCCGCCGTCCGCGCTTTCCGCTGTTATTTCGCTGTCAACGTCCACCCACCGCTACTCGTCGTCACCGCGACACCCCGCTATGGTCTATATTACCTCCGACCTCTTCGGCAGTGCCTCCACTCACGGCAGAGGGGACACGGCTACGCCAACATACTGGACGAGTATGGCAGACTCGCCGCACCCAGCAGGCCTCGGCAAGAGAAAGAGGCTGGAAGGCGACGAAGGACCCAATCCGTACGCAAACATCTCACCTTTTGATCGCAGCACGAAAACTGACGTCTATCAAGTAGCTGCATGCATCAACAACGACCTTCCCCTTCGAGCCGCAGCTACGCCCGGTTACACGCCCACAACACGACGTCCTTCGAGATTAACCGCAACTTGTCATACCCAGCGTTTTCAGCATCACCTTTATTCTCCGCCCTAGAACGGCGACCAGTCAAACAAATAAAGCGCCTAAGCCCTAAAGCCTCGCTTATCAAGTCGACATCACACCTAATGGACGTCGACCTCGATCTCACCCCACCGAAACCCGAAACACATTCACACGCCGTTATCGACCTACGCTCGTGTCACGCCTGCAAATCGGCGCCGAAACGAAGAAAGGATCTAGAAAACTATTTGGACTGCAGGAGGTGCGAGGGACGAACATGTTACATATGTGCACGGCAGTGTTTTGGGGGATGCGGGAAAGCCGTGTGCAAGAAATGTATAGTAGAGGTTGGAGAGGAGGGCGACCCGTGGTGCCTGGACTGCTACGCACGAAACCTGAACTCTTGAAGATATTGGAAATAGTATATATGTGCAATTGGCGTTCAATCTGGGAAGATTCAGCGTACGATACCAGTAATAGATGGAGAATGTTGAACAATGCTACTTCATCACGCTTCAAACACTAGAAGTTGTTCTAACACTTTAACCAAGGGACGGCAAATATCAGATATACTTCAACGGCTTGTATACCCTACCCTACCCACGATTCTCAACATCTACATCTTTAGTCAGTGATTTCCCCCCTCGCGGACATTGTGTACACTGTGAAAACGCATCTCTCGATCGTGTATGGTGTGACACTTCCTGGTCAATCTATGCCTTGTAGTCCGAGATAGATGGCACTGCTTTGGTGGGTTGCATCCTTGTACGAAGTTGAGCGAGAAGCACCAGGCACTCTGGATTGTTGATTGTGTTGTGTTTGTTTCGCTCGACGTTCAGTGTGTTGGTTCGTGCTACGGCAGATGCGTAGGAGGGTTCGTCCAACTTGGGCATCCAGGAGGCAGTGTTAGAGAGCGACCACATTTTGCAGATACTGTCCTCGTTGGATGGCAAACTGTTGGCAAGAATTGCTACTATATCGACACTGAGTAATGGTTGTCGTACGTAAGAGTATATACTAACGCCATGCAACAAATGGCCAGCAGGTCTATCTGCATATGCTGTATCGTGTCGCATCTTGAATATGACCAAAGCTCCTCGTCGCCAGGAGTAAGATGTAAATCTGCCGATGAGACCAGCATTGACGCATAGCTGCTGTAGTGCTAAATTTCATTGCGGGCTCGACAACTGGTTGAAATGGCCACCCGTGCGCGAGGTGGAAAGAAATGCCGGTTGTTCATTGACATCTGCGTTCACATGAATCGAAAATGTGGAGTTGCCCACTTGTGTGATTAACATGTCTGTAAGGTCTTGTGTAAATAGACCACGGTCGTACGCCACGCTGAATAGTAGTGCCGGAACATTGAGTTTGTGCTGGCCACTCTTGATAGGGAGGAAGGTAAAAGCTCTGTAAGGGTCGTCTGGTTTATCCTTGGTCCCTGGCTTTTTGTTATATTCGAAGGTGACTTGTACACCAGTGCCGCCTGAGGATATGAATAATTGGGTATGCTCGAATCGAAGAAGGCCATGTCGATTCCAAATATCTCTCGCTTGTGGTGTGAGCTATCGAGGAGGGTAAGTGCTTTTCGTCAAAGACCCTGTGCGCATTTATATGGCCCATGTAAGACAACATACAACATATGCGAGATACTTTTCGCGCGTCGCGGTGTGGGTGACGCTGATATATATGTCGCACAACTCTTCCACCTAGAGATTATTATATGATTGATGACCCTCCTTCTCGGTTATGACGTACCGTGCTGTGATCATGAATGGCTTTAGCTCGTTCCGAAGGAGTGTCGAGTCCTTGAGACTCAGCACTAGCTTATAGGTTAATCACCTAAAGCTTACGCGCGTGGCTTTCTTGAGACTCAGCGGTGTAAGTACGGATGCCCACCAGATGAGATGTTGGCGTATTTTTTGCCCACATGTCGTGGACGTTGTCTAATATGTGGTATACAACAGTCACAAATTCTTCGAATGATGATCGAATTGAATCGTATGATTTCATTAGTGGTTTGAACGGATGTGCAGGCGCGGCATGGGTCATAGCCACCGCTTGGAAATGCGACATGAGCACCATTCGAAGAGCGAAACACAATGCGTTACTAAGGCTTATATCCTGTTAAGATTGAACAAACATACACTGACATTGCCTTACTGGTACGGCGTCGCGCGTCGCAGGATGTACAGCCCAATAGACATGCGTATGCGTGTATGTGGGAGCATAGGGCGCTGGATGCTTCTGCGCCTCGTGAGGATGGTGGCGGCAAAAAGGCGAGTCGAGGCGAGACAGAGAGGGATCGTCGTCTGGTGGTGTTGAGAACTGGGATAGGTGGTGTGAGGGGTGGTGGGATGGGAGGCAGGTACGGGAGAGGTCGAGCCACTGAGAGAGCATCACACGAGGGCGGTGAGAGTCGGGATGACTGGCTGTAGTGAGGCGAGGCAGGCCCTGAGAGGACTACGGTATCCCGGGCGCCGGCATGCCCAGGTGGGAAGGTCTATCTAGGTATGCCCATCCGTCAGTATTTGGCGCTAAGAGGTGGGCAGCATAAAAGAAGGCAGGTGGACACAAAAGCACTTGGTTTGCAACACCTACCCCGTCCACGGAAGCTTGCAACCCTACTATCCTATGCTCTTACTCTTCGCAACTCGATTGTCTCGCGCTAGGTCCACTCTACAATTATGGGCGAGCCCGTTTCCAATAAGGGCCAGCAGCTAAGTGAGCCTGATGGTGGCGAGGGCTCAAGCAGACCATCCAAAAAAGTCGCAGGTGCAAGCCAACAGGCGGGGCGTAGGCAAGAGCAAGGGCAAGGGCAACGGCAACGGCAAAGACAATGGTGTGTCTTCATTGGCCCGGGCACCTCCAGCAAGTGATACTCGTGAGATTCGGTTGTACTGGCGCTCAGCAGCACCGGGACTAATATATGAGCAACTCAGGATTCTGGTTATCAAAGCGCAATTGATCCAGCTCTTCTCGGCACCGAAGCCCAACACCCGAGCAACGGTGATCAGCCTTCGGGTAGCGGTGATCCGCCTGCAAACAGTCAGCCCTCGAGTGACATCGACACTCCTTCTGGTTCCGAGACGGTTTCTGGCCCAAACTCCGCGAGGTCCAGACTGCCATCAGATATGAAGGCAAGGGCAGACGCCGCCACTGTACCCGTGTCCATGTGTACGGCGGAGCTCTTGGAGGCGCTAAATTAGCCAATCCGCTACTCTCTCCGATCCGACGAGGACCATAGGCCCGCCCTGTTGGACGGCGTGAAGGAGGGTCTGCTTGTCTACCTCCGGGTCGTCCTTGACATGCAGTCAGATTTAGAAGGGAAGAGGTTCGATGACCAAGTGGATGTAATGGATCACATATCGGAGCAATGGAGGGTCGCTCTGAGCGACGTGACGCTTCCACACCACGACATCTATGTGGCTTGGCGGTTCTATGTTTACATGGCGAGTACAATGTTCTTCTCGGTCGAGCCCCGTCACCCTCACATGTCGTATCATTTGGACCTTGAGGACGAGATATTCATTCTGGTGTACGCCATGCACGCTCATCGGATCCGTGTCATACGTGCGTATGCGCCATGATCGTCGCCGCCTTGACCGTCGCCACGGAGGGTCGGAATCGGGTTACAGTACATGGTGAGATGGTGGAGAGAAGGAAAGAAGATTGTCATCTAACGGCTTGTTAGTGATAGACGTCAAGTTTAGGGTGGATGCGTACATCTTCAAAGTTATGCAGGATCATCCAATCTTTCAGTGCAACTATGCAAGTACTTTGCATTTGACTGCGCACCAGAAATCGAACGATGCGGCCATGCTTACGGCAATATGCGGTGCATGATGGAGTAATACAGTCGCCAGTACTCAGAGTAACCTTTCCAGACGGTGAGTGCTTCGGCCTTATTCGATGAGGCAGTAAGGTCTTCAGCGAGCTGGCGCATCCTGAGAACTCCGACCACCATTTTAGTAACACAACAATAATTACACCAAGACTATATGCCTCGTTTTAGCTTTGACATTGTGTTGTATCGTAACATACATCTAATCCCATACACCACCTTGCAAATACCTCACTCCTCATCCTCTGTATCAGCCTCCTCCGCCACACTCCCCGTATCGCCACCCTTCCTATAGTTTACATACGACCCATCTTCGACAGCGCTACTACGCATGCTACTCCTTCTCGTACTCCTACTAACCACACCGGGGAAGATGCGTGGCTCGCCGTCCAATGTCGCGCTGCTAGTTGTGCGTGTCAGGCCCAGGGCTTCGCCGTCACCCTGAGACTGCTGAGGCTGAGGCGCAGACATTGTGCTTGGATTGATAGTCACTGTTGAGGAGCGGCGAGGGTGTTCGAAGCCGCTGTCCCTGGTGCTGGTCGGAGAGGTGGGCATGGTTGCCATATCGGTCGCAGACGCAGACGGGTTCAAGCGGGCTTGCTGGACGGGTCCGAGGGGGCCGGAGATCGCGCCTGGTGGGAGGCTGGAGAAGTGACCCTGTTCTGCCATCTTTGAAGTAGACGCAGTTGGAGAGCCAGGATGTGTGGCCTGCAAAGACTTTGGTGTCTGCGGTGCTTCAGCTGTGGGTTGGAGGTTAGACATGGTGAGGTCGTTTCTGTTGGTTTGCGCGGCGCGAGTGTAGCGGTCAATCCTATTGGAATTAGTTATTTGATGCCAGAGAACAGTTAACGAAACTCACATGGCAAGCTCTTGCATTAATGTCTCATGCCTAAACGCCTCACGGACGCTCGGCACATTCGACCGTGCCATATCGTTGCCTGCAACACCGGGGAGGTGGTAGTTTGCACCCAGCCACTTCTGCTTAACAATGTGCTCGAAACCACTTTGCTCGACAGAATGCTTAGCAAGCTCGCACATATCGACGGCGCTCAGCTTGTAAATTTGTGCAGCGACGGAGTACTCCTCGATGAGTGGCTCCTTGGTGAAGGCGAACTGGAGCGGATCGTCAGTTGACAACGATACGTTCAAGCCTCGCCTGAAGTAACTCAGGAATGGGTTGCGCTCATAAGCCAGAAACAAGGCGTTGTTACTGAGCGGTGACATGGCAACACCAATTTGTTCAAGATAGAAGATGTACTGCAAAAGGGGCACCTTGCGAAGCAAGAGACCGTGACTGATGCTGTGAGAACAGAGCACAGCAGCGGCCAGATGATCGGTATCTCCAGCTTCTCCGCAATGTGGCCGTAGCAGGAAAGTACTGAAGCCACGTTGCTTTCTCCAAACATTCAGAGAAGCGATGTTAGCGAACAAATAGTACATCCAGTAGCTGTACGGTGGGTTCTGCTTTGTTGCCCATTCTTTGGGAAACGGGAACTTCTTGTAGACACGACGTTCAATCTTGCTCTCATCGTCGACACTGTCGAACCCAATGACTCTTTGCAGGAAGATGTGAAGCTTGGGGTGGCTGGTTGGATCTCTTGTGACTTCGAACAGCGGTTGGAATACATTAACAATGACTTGCTGGAAGTTCTCCATCAGACCAGTTGCCTTGTACACATCAAACAGACGTGGCACCTGGATGAGCCAGCGCACATTGGGCGAGAAGAGTTTGTTGTCGATGACCCAAGCAGCAAGCTTGTCCCACTCCTCAATGTCCCTGCCGTAGATTGAGATGCGCCATTCGGCAAACTGATATTTGCTTGATTCCAAATCGGAAATGACCTCCTTTGTAATTTCTGCTAGATATCGGCCTCTGATGAAGTTGTCTGTCTTGAGAAAGATGGTACGTAGGCGCGATTCACCAACAGGATTGTACTTCAAGTTGAACTTGTCGAAGCGATGGAAGGAATCGGTATGAGCCTGCTGCTGTTAATGAATGTTCCACGAGAGGGATTTTCGTTACTCACATGCATGTCGAGCGTGTCGATGCTCAGATCGTAAGCGGTCAGGTTGATGGACTCGAATACTTCCTTTAGGGTGAGATGCTTGCCGTCACGAAAGAGCACCACCTCATCTGGCGACTTTTTCATTTTCGACTTGATGAAGCGCAGCAGATGCTTTTGGTTCATACAAGCTGAGTGGTGAACGTGCGTGTCAACTTTTCGCACGTTGTAAAAATCTCGATGCGGCACCTTCTTGCTGTCGGCAGTCTCCTGATACTCGTTCAAGAGATAGTAGAGATTGAACTTCCCTTCTAGATACTGGAGTCGTCTGAACGCGAAACTCTTACTCGGTCCATCGGAAGAGATCTCTAGGATTGAATCCAGATCAATGTAGAACTCGCGCAGCGTTGGAATCGCTACAATAGGCGTATCGAGCTCTGCTGACTTTGCAGTCTCGTAGACCTGGTACACTCCGCCTTCATCCAGGCGAAACGACATCTCTGACGAGCCGGGAACGGGGAGCAGGTCGTCTAGGTAAAAGTCCTCTCCAATATTAGTACCCATCTTGCGGGGCGGTTTGGGCGGCTCTGTGGGCTCCAATATGCCGCTGTTCTGCATGCTGCTTGAGGCATTACGACGCTCCTTGGAGAAGTCGTTCCAGACAGGCTCTGGGTGAGGGGGGTATATGCGCCACGCTGGATCATCTTTGGGGTTGTCGAAACTGCGTTGTAGCGACAGGCGTATATACTTGTGGCGCAAATCCAATACTTTCTGCACATTTGTGTATATGGCGCTCAGTTCAGCAGTAACGCTTGAGTCTGTGATTGCGAAGCCTCCTGCTCCTGACCCAACGCCGACGCCGGCCCCGGCGCCATGGATTCCTTCCTCAGCGAGCATAGGTTTGGGTTCGTGAGGTAGTTCAGGGTGCTTTGTGTGGGCTCTGGCCTGATGATCGGCTTGAAGATGAGGATCTGCATCGTCATGGCTACTTTGAACGTTTGCACCGTGCGATGTCATATGCGAACGGGGTTCCTGTGACCTGTCTGCGTGTGACACGCCGATGGGAAGCGTGGACCGATTGACCTGATGCGCGAGACTGACGTTGCTTTTCCGCGAGCGAATGCTGTCAGCTCTGCTCATGAAGTCGCCATCGGTGGTGCCAAAATTGGCGGGGAACGTCTTCGCCCGCATAGCTGGACTGTAACTCTCGCCAGCTTGCGACCCGCCATACTGAGTCTCCCATTGGTGCCGCTGATAGAACTGCTTTGCCTCGGTATGGCTCATCTGTTTCTCTGCCGTGTAATCGTAGAAGGCGGTCCGTCGCTGCTTGTCGCGGGGCAGCATGCCGCTGTCGTCTTCTTCCACACTTGTGCCAGCTGGTGTCTGTGCAGTTGCACTTGTGCCATGGTCCGCTTGTGTGCGGCGAGAGCTGCTTGCTCCTGGCTCAGAGGACTCGGGACTGAGCTCGTCTTCCTCAGAGGAGGATATGTGATCATCGTGGGCGGTGGGGCCCAGATCTGGGGAATCCTCCGGGTCTGCTGAAAATGCTCCTATTGACTTGTCAGCATGCAATTGGTGAATGGTTGAATAGGCTATGTTACCTTTCAGCATGATTTTTTGGTTTAGGGGGAGAAGTGGGTGTGGCTGTAGTGTCACAGCTACGAAGGATACTTGAGCGACGCGGACTACAGGTGATCGGAGGTCCCCGATCCCGTGCTACGCTTAAAAGTCATTATTGTAGGAACGTCATCGAGCAGAGTGAATATCAATCAAGAGGGTTCGATTGATGCGGCAGGTCTCTACGATATGTACATTGCTGTTCTTGTGTCCTCCTTCTGATGCTCATCGGTATGGAGGCAGGATTGTGCAGGCTAGTCAGGCATAAAGAAGCCAGCAGACGCATGACTCGCCATTTTTATTGATAGCATCTGGACTCATTTCGTACATGAGGACTTGCTATGTCAAGCTGGAACATAGCCAGGACTTCACAAACCGCTATGATTGGGTTTAACGCCGTTTTAAGTACTACCCAAAAGCCGGACTCTTCGAGGTCGTCATTGAAGAGCCAGCGTCGTCACGTGCTGCGCGTGGTGGATGGGCTAAGCTAAATCAGTCAATTGTTTTTTACGAAGTAGCGCGGTCTCTCCAAAACCAGTAGCCACCGCCGGAGCATTGAGATTTCAACCGTCGTTCCTCCAAATTCGCATCCAACCTGAAAATGTATGGTATACTCGCGGTACAGTACTTCTATATTGGCTAATGCGTGATAAGGTTTCTTCTCAGACGTGCCGCCGTTCGTGCTATCAGCGCAACACCTTCCAGGACTCTTCTTGCGAAGCCGCGATCAATCACCACCTTCACACCTGCTGCTTTCCGCACACGGCAGCAGCAATGGTCAGTAGCATTCCAGCGGAGGTTTGCCAGCGACGAGGCGGACAAGAAGGACGCTGCACAGGCCGCCGCCGCTGATGTGCCCGAAAACTTTGCGCAGACTGCGGCAGAGGCGCCAATGGAGGACGGTCTGACCCCAGCGCAACAAGATGCACAGGCAGAGCCGACCGATGCCAAAGCCACGATTGGCGTAGATGCTCTGGAGGAGGTTGCAAAGGCTGCCGACTCGAGCGCCCCTAGCACCGGGAAGAGGTGGGAACGCCGCGAGAAGAACACCAACCCGCCGACTAAGACGCTATACATCGGCAACTTGTACTACGAGGTCACCACCGACCAGCTGAAGAAGGTCTTCTCGCGTTTCGGCGAGGTCGAGAACGTCAAGATCGTCTACGACAACAGAGGCCTCAGCAGAGGGTAAGTGTGGCGGACATATTCCAAAGCCAGACACTAATCAGCTTGCAGATTCGCCTATATCGATTTCAAGGAAATTAGCGATGCCCAGTCGGCGGTTGACAACCTCGACATGCAGGTCTTTGAGGGCCGCAACCTGGTCGTGCAGTTCCACAAGGCCAAGGAGCAGGGCAGGTCGCCTCGCTCCGGCGGCCCCTTTGGAGGCTTCGAGTCCAACCCACCGTCCAAGACGCTCTTCATTGGCAACATGTCCTTCGAGATGTCTGACAAGGACCTGAACGACCTCTTCCGCGACATTCGCAACGTCATGGACGTCCGCGTTGCCATCGATAGGCGCACCGGCCAACCGAGAGGCTTCGCCCACGCAGACTTCATCGATGTTGCTAGCGCCACCCGGGCCAGGGAAGTGTTGAAGGAGAAGGTCATCTACGGAAGGGAGCTACGCATCGACTTCAGCAAGTCGACCGCATCCCCGCGGGAGCACAACAAGCGCGCGGACTCGGGTACTCAGGAGTAGGGTGTGAAAGTTGGATAAGTCCGGTTTCTGCTGCTTCTACCGTGTCATAGGTAATGTGTCGAAGACTGGGAAAATGCATGTATCATAGTAGAGGAGCGTGCTGGCGTTATCATCTCCCCTTCCGCTGTACATTTCACGCTGGGCCGGATGGAGTTTGTTCCAAAATCTAATGACATTCGCCCTGTGGCTCTGTACTTGTATTGAACGACCGAATCTTCAGCATTTGTGCTCACGTGAAAGTCGCGCGTGTGCCTGGGTGACATGCAGCGGAACTGCAATGCGACCTCGGCTTGTGGCGCCCCGCTACCCCAACCCTGCTGAGCAATAAGTCGAGTCGGAACCGCCTCACCACGCATGCACTTCACATCCAACTTTGTACCATAGAGCTCTCTCTTCTTTCTTCGCGACCACCTCTCCTTCACCACTCAGACCAGCAACTGCCAGCGCAATGTCCTTCCTCGGCGGCGCAGAGTGCTCAACGGGGGCAAACCCGCTCAGCCAGTTCACCAAGCATGTGCAAGATGACAAGAGCCTGCAAAGAGACCGCCTGATCGGACGGGGGCCGGGCGGTATGCATGAAAGCATGCGCAGCCAGCAGATGGGCGGCGGCTCAGATGGCGTAAGTACTAAGAAGGCATGTCAGATAGGACAATGACTGACAAGACGGTGCCAGATGATGAACGACTTCATGCAACAAAACGCGCAACTACCACAAGGGCCCGGCCCCGCCTCGCCATTTGCCATGGAGCACATGCGGAGAGAACTGGAGCGCGCACAACACAGCGGATCGCCAGCTTGGGCAGCCGAGTTCGACCCGGGCATGCAAGCACCGCAGATGGGGCCGACGATGCAGGAGCGATCGGCCGGCTTCAGCCCCGCCGACTTTGCCAAATTCCAGCAGATGAACCCGAACGCGCGGACGGCAAGCCCCACGACCGCCGACCAGCCCGCCATGATGGGCGGGTACCAGCGGCCCATGTACGGCATGAACATGGGCATGGGCATGGGCGGCATGGGAATGGGTATGATGCCGCAGAACTACTCGCAGCAGAACTTCCAGCAGCCCATGCAGAACTCGGCCAAGGGCAAGGAGCGCCTGGTCGAGCTGGACGACAAGGACTGGGAGGCGCACTTTGCCGAGCTGGAGCAGACGGATCAGAACCTCGATGCGCTGGACGCCGAGGCGAACAAGCACATCGAAGCGGAGCTGAATGAAATGGACAGGTCAGTAGTCGACTTCGACGACTTCGAGTCGGTGTGGAAAGGCATCCAGGCTGAGACTGAATTCGCTAGGCAACTGGCCAACGAGGAGAGCTTCGTCGAGGGACACATGGGCGACCTGGACCAGTGGGAGGGCTTCGACGGCCTCAATACGCACACCGTGCGCGACCCTGCCATGGGCGACTATCTGTTCGAGCAGGAGAACCTGTTCAGCAACGTCACAAACCCGTTTGAAGAGGGGGTCAAGATTATGGAGGAAGGCGGAAACCTCTCCCTAGCCGCCCTCGCCTTTGAAGCCGCCGTTCAAAAAGACCCTAGCCACATCGCAGCCTGGACCCGCCTAGGAGAATCGCAAGCCCAAAACGAAAAGGAGACGCCCGCTATCCGCGCACTCGAACACGCCCTCAAGCAGGACCCCTCGAATCTTGAAGCCCTCATGGGCCTCGCCGTATCATACACGAACGAAGGCTACGAATCCACCGCCTACCGCACCCTCGAGCGCTGGGTCGCCACAAAATACCCCTCCCTCATCAAAGAACCCCTCTCCTCAGACGCAGAAATGGGCTTCACAGACCGCCACCTCCTCCACGAAAAAATCACAAACCTCTTCATCCAAGCAGCTCAACTCTCCCCATCGGGCGAGCAGATGGACCCCGACGTACAAGTCGGCCTCGGCGTGCTTTTCTACGGCGTAGAAGAATACGACAAGGCCGTCGACTGCTTCGGCGCCGCCCTCGCCTCCACAGAATCCGGCGTGTCCAACTCGTCATCACAAGTTCACCTCCTCTGGAACCGCCTCGGCGCCACCCTCGCCAACTCAGGCCGCAGCGAAGAAGCCATCGACGCCTACTCGCGCGCCCTCGCCTTGCGCCCCAACTTTGTTCGCGCACGCTACAACCTCGGCGTATCCTGCATCAACATCGGTTGCTTCACTGAAGCCGCACAACACCTCCTCGGCGCGCTCGCTATGCACAAAGTCGTCGAGCGCGAGGGCAAGGAGAAGGCGCGAGCTGTTGTTGGCGACGGCGTGAGTGAGCGTGATTTGGATAATATGATTCATCAGAATCAGAGCACAAATCTTTATGATACACTTAGACGCGTGTTTGGCCAGATGGGACGCAGGGATTTGGCAGATATTGTCGGGCCCGGGATGGACGTGGAGCGTTTTCGAGGCGAGTTTGAGTTCTGAATTAGACTTTGATAGAGGTGTGTATATCAGGGGAAAGGAAAAGTTGGAGCATGCAGGGCATAATGACTGGCGTGCAGAACGCAGGGTCAGATTTTATGACGATGAAGGCGAGTTGGGGGATAGTTGTTGCTTTGGCACGAGGACGGTCGAGGTTGGACTCGATCGCGTGTGGAAGTTGCATGGTGGCGTTTAGATATGCTTGTATATATGTGCGCTTCATGAGCGCCGATGAAAATGTTACGAAGATTAGACATTCATCGAGATATTAATTCATAATGGACTATATGATGTGAGTAAACACCCATCTCGTCGCCATTATATTAGTAGGGAACACTCGGCACCCTCTCCGATCCATTGCTACGCTGGTAATAATTGATAGCCCCAGGTGCCTTCGCGCAATTAGTCAAATACGTCGGCGCCGCGCTCGTCGGAATCGTATTCCCCTCTTGAGGACGTCCATACGCCTATACATTATTAGCACAACACATCCATCTCACCCACAATCCATAGACTTACATATTCATAGTACCAAATCTCGCTCAGCGCCGTGAATCCCGAATCGGTACTATTCGCCGCGCGCCCCGCAGCTGTAGTGTTATACCTGGGTCCGTTACATCCGATAAACGGCACGCCGCCGTGGTTCTCAAATAGCACGTCTCTAATAGTCGCGTACGTGTACCCCGTCTTGTTCGAGGGCGTGATCTCTGCTTCCTCGAGCCACTTGAACGTGGGAAAGCGCTTGTAGTACTTAATCGCCGTCTCAAAGAAATCAACCACATCCTCGTGCAAGCGGTACTGCGGGCCGTAGCAAGGGATATTGAAGGTAGAAAAGCATGTAGCGTGTTTACTGAATTCGTGGGCCCAGAAACCGGGGTTGTCTTGGCGCCATGCGACCCAGTATGCGTTCATGTACTCGAGCAGATCGTAGCGGCCAAAGGGCTCGAGGAAAGTGCCGATGTTAGAGCCGTTGTAAGGCGGGACGAATGTACCGTTTGGCAGACCCGTGGTGGTGTTGGGCGAGGGGATGGGGTCGTATTGGCGGGTTAGGTCGCAGTATTGCGTGTAGGTACCGTTGCAGAAGTCTGGCCAGAGGCCGTGGAGGGTGAACGTATCTTTGGGGAGGAGTTGGCCCTCGGTTTCGCCGCCCGTGTAGGTGTTCCAGAACTGTGTGGTTAGGAGCAGGCCGCCGAATGTTTCGACACAGCAGGAATCGACTTTTGAGGGGTCGGAGGAGGGGCAGGAGAGGAGTGGCTTTTGGAGTTGGCAGGTGTGATTTAATGCACTTTGGCCTGGGTAGAGTTGAGCGGACGTAGAGCTTGCAAGCAGAGCTGCGGCTCCTATCTTGACGACCGGGATACGCATCTTGAAGTAGTACAGAAGGACCAATTGACGAAAGAGATGATCGTACAGTACCTGGCAGCTTTCCTGGGACTCGGGACCTTTCTATCTTTTAATGTTGGCCACTTTCTCTCCACGAAATACTTTCCTGCGGCAGCTCTTTGCCCCATGTGGAAGGTGCGATGTTCACGACCCCAGTAGGCGGCGATGAGCGATGCGCGGAGCAGTACCTGCAGGTAAGCTAGGGTGTGGGCATGCTCTCACGTGTGCTCTTCATTGGACGATAAGAGGACAAGGCTACGCAAGCCGCGCCGTGATGCTTGTCTCGATTGTGTAGAGCCTCCGAGGCGACGATGACAACCGCATGATTTGACTGGCAGATTGGTGGTAAGCTCCAGTCACAGTCTGGTTGTGCTTAGATTGAGGAATGTTGTTAGTTGAGGCGCTCGTAGGATGATTGAGTCTGGAAAGGGTTGAGAGGAAGGGAACGTGGGTGCTCGATAGGCGAACACTGGATGGGAGCTTCCGCCTCTGACGTATGCAGCACATCGAGCGGTTGTCGCTTGGAAGAGGTATCTTGAGATTGAGGCTTTGACATTTATGCCTTAAACATCTGCAATAATGCTGTACTTTGCTGGTGGTAGAGTATTGGTGAATAGGCAAGCCGCTGTATGGATGTAGCTTGCCGGTACGTCGGTCGAACTTGTGTTCCGCAAGGCAGCTACAACTGCCCGCTAACTCCGTCAAGCCTCATTCCACTTTCATCATAACATCACCACTTTTATACCATAAGCCCAACGCGATGCCTCCAAAACCACTCATCCAACGCGCTTTTTTAGGCACTTGTCAACCGCCAGAGTTCGCAACATGCCGCTCTCCAGTTCCGTGAACCCTCTGCCCCCACGTCAACCTCCAGGCTTCACGACAGCCCACCACAATGGCTCAGGCTTCAAGAACCCATGGCCCTCATATCAAAACTCTACAATCCCAACCCTCCTCAAAGCACGTTGGAGCATACCGAAGAACTTCGTCCCCGTACCTGCCGATCGCCTTGGTCTGGTCGAGGTGCGCAAGCCGGACCTCGCTGCACAGCCAGACGGCTTGAAGGCGACGTGGATAGGTCATGCTAGTTTTCTTATTGAGACGAGCAGGCAGAAGGGAAGTGACAGGGGAATGAGGATATTGCTGGATCCGGTGTGGAGCGAACGAGTCGGGCCTTATGGTATGGTCGGTCCTGTCCGCTTCACCCCACCACCCTGCACCATCGACGAGCTACCCGAAATCGACGCTGTATGTATCAGTCACGACCACTACGACCATCTCGACTCAGACACTCTGAAGAAGCTCAACGCGAACCACGACGGTAATCTACGCTACTTTTGTGCGTTGGGCGTCAAATCTGTTCTTATAGGCTTGGGTGTCGGTATCAAGGCAGAACAAGTCACGGAAATGGATTGGTGGGATGGTACAATGCTTGAACGCGAAGGCGTAGGGAATGTGGAGTTGATCTGCACACCTGCACAGCATCGATCCGGTCGCGCGCCTTGGAACTTTGACGGCACGCTGTGGTGCAGCTGGGCCATCAAAGAGCCTGGCGCGGAGGGTAAGAGACTGTTCTTCGCAGGCGATACCGGCTACTGCCATGTATCCTCAGACACTGAGTACTCGCACCACAACGCTCCTCACCCCCCGTGTCCTGCCTTCAAAGAGATCGGAGAGCTCTACGGCCCGTTCGATCTCGCACTCGTACCCGCAGGCTGCTTCAAGCCACGATCCGTTTTATCTGGACAGCACTCAAGTCCAGAGGACTCTTTGGCAATTCACAGAGATGTGAAGAGCAAGAAGAGTATTGCGATGCATTACGGCACGTTTCGGGGTGCTTTTAGCGCCCAGTATGAGCCTGTAACTGAACCGGTCGAGCGGTGGAAAAAGGGCGCTGAGGTGGAGGGACTTGAGTGGGACAAGGAGGTAGGACTTTGTGACATTGGAGGAACTGTTGTCGTCTGATTCAATAAAATAAAATTGCACCATCACCATTTTCTGTCCTCGTTGCTCTTGGGCCTAGAATACTTTCGCTCGCCAACCTTGGAAAGTTGAAGCGGGTTGATGCATGTGATCGAGATTTAAGCTTTCTGTACTAACCTGCTAGCGCGACGCCAGGGCTAGATCTTCGAACAATTTCACAATACTCTCTCACGAGCACTACTAAACCATATCGCTGCACGAACGCACAATGGCGAAACGAAAGCGCCCCGAGGACGATCAAGAGCCGGTAGATGTCGGCCTAGGCGCAACATTAGCCCACCTGCGCGGCGAGGCACATCCAGATACCGCGGCAACAGCAGGCGCCAATGACGATGAAGGTTGGACTGTAGTCGAGTCAAAGAGGAGGCGAAAAGAGCACGACTCTAAGCACAGAAACGGTCATAGAGATTCGAAGTCGCACCACTCCGAGCGCAACAGTCGCAGCGCCAGCAGAGATGCGGATCGCTCGCGCAATGATCGAAGGGACAGACCCGATGATGGAAGCCGTTCGCCTTCTGGTCCCGCGCGCCCTCACAACCCCTTTGCGTCCAAGCATGAATCCGATGGACGCACAGCCCAAGAGAACCCTTTCTCCACACGCAAAGATCGCGATGACAATGCCACCTTGAGCAAGGAAGAGCGGCGTAAAGAGCGCAAGCTGGATAGGCACTACCCTGCTATTGAGCACTCCCATCATGCCCGACTCTCGGGGCATGTAAGGATCGGGGATTTACAAGCGCTTGCGCTCTACCTGCTTGCGGACGGAAACGCACCACAATGGGTGTCAGTGCGCAGCCGCACAAGCATTCAGAAAGTTGTCATGCTGATGGTTCCCGGCCTGGACCTGGGCATGTTCAACGGCAGCATTGCATTAGAACCTGTGTTGCCAACACCAATACCAGCCGATGAGAACGTAGAAGTGGATACTTTGCCAGATGCTGCAGCCTCAGCTAAGGACGACGCAGAGCCGAAGCGGCTGCGCATCTCACCTGATGACTTCTACCCAGCTACACTCCGATCGAGTAGGCTGCCAGCTGCCATGAAGCCTCTTGCTGATATATTTGAACACGTCTGGCCGATTAAGACTCCAGGAGAGCATCGTAACAACCAATACAGCAGACTACATTCGCCCATCCACACTATGCTAACGTCGCAAATTCCAAAGTCACAAGATGAGAAGAACTTGAAGAAGAAAGGCAACCACAAGGGGCCTCTGCCCCAGAACTCGAAGCACTGGGACAACAAGCGCACGCGCATCACCGAATACATTGCGAGTCTCACAGATCAGCAAGAAAACGAATATGTACTTCATCCGACCATGTTCACGACGCCAGAATCGAAGGCAGCTGCGCTTCAGAGAAGGATAGATGCCAAGCAGAGCGTCGATGATGGGTGGGTCGATAGCAATGTTGCTAGCCTTGAAGAGGGAGAGGTACCAGAGAACGAGGTTGAGCAAGGCAGCGTAACGGCTGGGAAGCGAGTCATCTCGGTCGACTGTGAAATGTGCAAAGCAGAGAATGACGAATTTGTTCTTACACGAGTAAGTCTGCTCGACTGGGATGGGGAGACGGTGTTGGACAGACTAGTCAAACCCGATCTCGCCATCAAGGACTACTTGACCCAGTACTCTGGTATCACAGCCGCCATGCTCGAGAATGTCACAACCACCTTAGCGGACATTCAGAAGGATCTATTGAAAGTCCTCACACCGCGCACGATCCTCGTGGGACACTCGCTAAACTCCGATCTCAACGCCATGAAAATCACACACCCGTTTCTGATCGATACTGGTATCCTCTACCCACATCCTCGCGGACCGCCTTACAAGCAGTCACTGAAGTGGCTGGCACAAAAGTTCCTTCACCGAGAGGTTCAAAAGGGTTCCAAAGGACACGACAGCGTGGAGGATGCGCGTACGGCCCTTGATCTTGTCAAGCAAAAGTGCGAAAAAGGCCCATCCTGGGGAACTGGTGATACCAACGCAGAGTCTATCTTCAAGAGGCTAGGACGCTCAACACGACCTAAGTCGATCAATCAGTATCGCAACGGCGCAGTGATCGACTGGGGCGAGCCAAATCGAGGACATGGCAACCACGCCAAGGTGTCCATAGGATGTAAATCCGACAATGAGGTTGTTGAGGCCGTCGATCTCGCAGTGAAAGGTAGCGCGATAGGAAAAGAGGGTACGACTGAAAGTATCGACTTTGTTTGGGCTCGTCTGCGCGAACTTGAGCTTGCTCGAGGCTGGTGGGACGACGCGAAGAGCGCTGATATTGAAGCCATCCGTCAAACCGCATTGGAACGCATAGGCCTGTCAAGAGAAGACACTGAAATTGATGTGGAAGTCAAGGGTTCCGAGCTCGGTGACGCCGTCTCCAGGACCGTCAAACACATTGCGCACATCTACGAGTCTTTGCCACGCTGCACAGCCTTTATAGTGTATAGTGGCACAGGCGATCCTCGAGAGATCCGCCGCTTGCAAGCTATGCAGCAGCAATACCGGCGCGAGTACCAGACTAAGAACTGGGACAACCTCAGTGTCAAGTGGACGGATACCGAGATTCAGGCGTTGAGCAAAGCTTGTCAAGAGGCGAGGAACGGTGTCGCGTTCATTGGAGTGAAGTGAGATGATGAACGTATTTGTGCGATGCTGTGAAACAAAAGGAACATTGGAAGTAGGACATGGTGCTTCGAGAGCATGGAGCGTGCGGACGTAGTACAGCGTACAAGGTCGCTTGTTGTGCCCGAGGTAGGGCTGTGGCGTATAGCATGAGGATTTGTAGGTGTCTCGGAGGGCATGAACCAGTGTTCGGAAATGCCAGCGCCTAAATACGTTCAGGCCGTCAACGCAGCTTACATGCGTTGGACGCTCTTTAGGCTCGATCAACATCACCATGTCGTACAATCACGTTATTCCGGCCGATATCGAGGCAGCTCTGATACGAGACGTCCATCGTCCCCCCTTGCAGAACAGCCAATATAGCGTTCCGCCGCACCGCATCGGCTGCACACAAAAGCAAATAGCTCGAGATATACCTCGCACTAGGACAGTCATAAAATTGTGATGTAAAATTGCATGTGCTATCGCTCTGTCTCGGCTCCCATTGGCCGCGTGCATGTTAGGGTCAGCTATAGTAATCAAGGCTATATGGAAAGCATGACAATAAGCGACAACTCACAGCGGCCGGCGTAATTCGCCTACAAATAACGTCAGGTCGCAGCTAAATCAACGTTCTGGATCGCATTGCAGGTGAGCCGATGCTAGCGTGCCGCGCTTGCGACACGGGGCGGCCTTTTCGTAATAGAGTGCATCTCTTGAGAAGGCGCGCTAGGCCTCAGGTAGCATAATGCATGCTAATCTTGAAATAACTTCCTGCTAATTATTGCTCTCGACACCCTTTCCCTCTCTAACTTTTCACTCGTCCGCAACCAATTGGCCTGCCTGCTCAACCGCCTGACTGTGCCGTTTGCTCGCGTCGGTCGATCTTTCTTCATCTTCTTGCATTCGCCGCATACCTGAAACGGTACGGCGATTCGTTTAGTACCCGAGTTCCAGCAATCTCGAGGCACGGCTGGCGCGTCTTTTGTCACTACTTTTATCTGCGCCTGCGGGAGACGGTCTTGATAGACTCTTGCGCAGCAAGACCCACCTGCGCGCAGCGTGCGAGGGATTAACCTCACTCTGCACAACGCCACATTACAGCTGTTGAACTCTGACAGCTGCATTTTGGCTCGTGAGGTGTTCCAGCATCCGTAGAAAAGGATTTTGTGTACCTAGCAGCACCCTACTCAGAGCCCATGGCGAGCACGAGACGGCGTTCCCGTGCTGGTGACACGACCGGTCCAAATCGACATCAACGCTCCGCGTCCCATGCGACATCAATCGTCGAGGAGCCAACAATAGCCGCTCAAGTACCAACGACGGCGGAAATCGCAGAAAGCCCTGATGAGAGCTCAACACGTCCGCAGTCGCCCATCAGTCAATCGACCAAAGGCTTCTGCAAGAACTGCGGTAACAACATCGGCGAATATTTCAACCTATGGCACAAAGTCACAGGATCCTACTACGTGCCCGCTTTACTTGGGTCATACAAGAGTCTACTGAAAAGTAGCGGCAAGCAAAAGGGAGCCTCTCGGGGCACAGCAATAGAAGGATGGTAAGCCGCACAAGCTCTTTATCCCTCGCATGGAGCCATTTTTTCTTGCATTCGTGTCACAGCTCCATTTCCGCAACCCAATAATGCCCTAGCAAGTATGAGCTTATCCCGGCCGCCAATCACCAGGGTCTGAGCATTTAGATTTAGGCGCAGGCGCGCTAGTCTGCCCGAACCCAATCTCCCGTCACTATACACTTATCATCTATTAAACCCCCTTCTGTCCGTCCACACATGTACCGCAAGTCGTTCATTGCTTGCTGACACTTGCTTGACAGCCAAATTCAACCGAAATCGTGTCCATCGCCCAGCTGCACCGAAACACCCGTTGGGTTCACCGTTATCGAGGGCAAATTTCGGTAAGCATATCCTTGATCGATGCACGACTTATTGTTTTTCCTTCGTCGATCTACACACGCTTGAGATTCCGGCGATTTCTGTTTCATGCGTGCTGATGCATGGCACACTAATCCCGGATTATTGCAAGCTTATCGCCAGCATTTCATCATACTGCACAAGAACTATAATCCAGTCCCGACCCCTCACATCTCTGCCCCTCTTGCTTTTACAACGAATTCGAATACTATACTGACTATTTGAAGAGGACGGGAGTTCTTCAAACTTGGCAGAATCGAGCTGCGATGCGAAGTGTCGCCCGACAAAACTATTGTGGTAGATCCGATAGAAGACCCAGCATCAGATCTGTTGATTGAGGACGATTCGGACAGCCCATCGCCTGCTCACTCTGGAGTGCCTGTCGTACCAGCTGTAGACGCTATGGAAATCGACTCACGGCCACCGCCGTCTCAACACACTGGACCTCATCATGTGCATTCAGGACAACATCGCGAGCACCATCAGCGTCCTCAGCCTTTGCAGCACATGGAAGGCAACAGGCAATCATTGCCGCCACCTTCAGCTATGCGTTCTCCTACAACGCTCGCACCCCTACAAACAGTACCACCAAAGGCACCCAGCAATCCACTACCGTCGGTGTCACCGGCAATGAGGCCAGTACATGACGTGTCATATGGTACGCAACCAACGTCAAGAGAGCCTAGTGCTGGTCTCGCTGGCCGAAGGGACTTTCCATCGGTCGCATCTCAGATGCGTTCCCCGAGTGAAGTGCACCAGGTCAACGGGAGCCAATATCCTCGCTCGCCTGCGGAAGTAACCCTTGACGCGATCGAACGTCTCCAAACGCAAATATCGCAAAACAGCGGTGCCCTTGCCGCCCACACACGAGACATTAGGCGAGGAGAAGAGTCTTTCCAGCAGCTTGAGACTTCCCTACGACGCGAATTTGCTGCGCAGGTGCAACGTCAAAGTGTGGATATTCAGCGCGTCGATGAGGCTGTGGCGAGACTGCATCTGGAAATGCAAACAATGCGTCAAGCACTCGAGGCCGTCAGTCATGAGCTCGTAATCACCAGGACTGAGGTGCAACGAGGGGCAGCCACACCGCACGCGCAGCCGGCAAGTGTCCCAGACTCAGCACTTGAGATGATGGCACAACAAGTCGCTGTTATGTCTCATAAGACCACTGAACTCGATAATCTGAGGATCACCATCGAGATTATGAAGAAGAAGATCCATCGCCTAGAATCGGGGTCAGCACCAGCTCCTCAGTCGACTCAACAGACGCCACAACCCTCACAAAGTATTCCGTCATCCCATGTCCATACCACTGCCTCATTTAACAATACTCCGGCCACAGTATCGCAGGACAGTCCTATATTCCAGACGCCGTCAAATCCTCAGACCTACCGCTCTTTTGGGCCTCCTCCTTCAACTATGCCCGAAACTATACACAGGCCCGAGCCTACGTCCAGTCAAAGCACTGGCTGGGCAAGCGTAAACGCGGGCGTCAAGCGTATGCACCCAAATGGTATCGAGTCACCACGCGAGGGTGCTATACATGTACCTGGGTCTCCCAAGCGCCAAAAAGTGGCTGGTGCTGATCCTCAAGCCAGTTACGCACCTTCGCAGGGTCGCCAGCCCCAGCATTCTTTCGAAAATAGGGATACCGGAAGTTCAGACCCAAGGATGCTCTCACAGCCACCTACACTACCGACACAACGCTCGATACCCGAATCAACATTGGCTTCCCAGACTCAACAGTCAACGTATGCTCCATTTGGCACGCAAGATGGACCATCAGACGATAGCTGGCGACCAGAGTCTCAGCGCAATATCGAGCATCGTCCGCGGGGTAGGGGTCGAGGTGGAGGGCCCGGGAGTCGAGGAGGTCGAGTCAGAAAAAGCATGCCAGCGCAAGTTCACCAACTTGGCACACCGGAGTGGGAACGAGAAGATTGGCATGGCGTTCCAGACTCACAAGCTGGCCCAGATGGATTTTACAACCACGTCGCACGTTCTGGTCGCGGCATAGCACGCCGCGGCAGTGGAGGTGGCGGCGGACGAGGAGGGTACGCACAGAGCGAGCGTGCTGCCAGCTTAGGTTCGCAAGGCGTTTCACCAGGGTTCGGCATCGGTTCTCCCAATGACCCTTATGCACATACAAAGAAGACGCGCTCAAAGCCGATCCGTAATGCAGACGGCGTCTTGATCAGAAAGGATGGCCGCCCAGACATGCGCTCACAGTCTTCAGCCGCCAACCTCAGGAAAGTTCATGCACGCAAAGAAGGCGAACTATCTACTCAAGGGTCGCCTACTGGGTTCACTCCAACCCCTCTCCTGTACTCAGCTTCAGCCGATGCGCCTGGTACGCCAAGTCCAAGCGGCTATGCGCACCCAGATACAGACGCTCCCGCAAGCGTTCAGCAAAAGCACAGCGCAATCATGGGCAAAATGTTTCCAACTGGCGTAGACCAGTCACGTAAACAGCACGACTACGCCCGCCAGGTCTTTGAAGAAGATCACGATCACATAGCCCATCCTCGTACCCAAAATCATCCTCGTATGGATGCGGCCCAGGCGGCGATCAAGATCAAGAAGGAGAAATTCGAGCAGAACCGAATTGCGGAGTCCCAGAGTCCGAATGATGGAGATGTGGATATGGATCACACAGAGGAACAGGAACAGGAGCACGAGGAGGTAGAGGACACTCCACGTGAGCAAAGCGAGCAGTATCACGACGCGCAGGCCCAAGCAGAGCCTGGCATGCAAACCACTCAAGAGCCGGTGGTCCCAGAAACACAGGCTCTGGACCCACAAAGCTCGTCAACGCTTTCAGCTGGCACGATGCAGGCTTCCACGGGCTGAAAGTGGCACCTCTCACAAGCGCGAAAAGCTTATAAAATTTCACGGTCCTGCATTTGGGCGTCTCTTTTTAGCGCAATTGGCGTGCATGCATGGATAATAGTGGTTTGTTAGATATCCCTCCTTTCAAACAAAGAGTATAATGTACACTGCAACAATACTCCGGTCCACGCGACATGCGATATCGCGATCACGTCTTTGGATCCTCCACGTGCTTTTCTCACATTGCGGTTCATCTATGCTCATCTGCGCACAACTACCGAACCACACCCACTTCGACTGCCGATGTGGGATCGCTAATGGGTCACGTTGTTTAGGGATCGTCTACTTGTGTTGTCGCCAACGCAGATCTAGTGCTTACGGGGTAAATGTAAATGTAGCGATATGCCTATAACATATAGCGATGCTAAGGGGCCGGTAGTGGTGCTTGGACATGTGTGGGTTTGGTAGCGAGATGTGCTGTTCCAGATGTGCAGATTCTGGTGCGTGTTGGATCTATTACTTTGCAACGTTTAGCCACAGCGTTGTTAATAAGATTGCTTGTCTGGTAGGTAGGATGTGCTGGTATTGTGATGCGTCCGTCTCGTAGTGGGTACTGAGAGTGAACAGCTGCATCGCGTTTGCACCTGACGCTGGGTCGAGAAAATCGTGAACATTGTGATGAAATAAAGACGAGGCGAGAGAACGAAAGCTCGATCTCATCCTTCGTCGAAGCGTTGTTCTCGAGAGAAACTTCGGGAGTTATTGGCAATAGGGCTCGCGGTGACTCTGAACGAAAACACTGGAATGCAAAAGATAATCTAGGCTAGAAATCCGTGGGATTTGAGCAACCAGGGTCACTCGAACTGACCGGTTTGCGCTCACCAATATGGTTGTTTGCGTTTCTGGCTGTGTTCGTGATTTTGGTTGGGTGCTTTCAGCTGTGGAGGCAACCGTTAGGCAGCCAGCGCCACGATATCCAGCCGCACGCCTAATAATACTTAGCTCCACACACATGCGACCAATACGCAAGGATATCGCAGCATGTTTATCTTCACATTCGCTTTCGATACGGTGAAGTTGTACAGCAGCCTTCCACTCTTCTAGGCAGAAAGCTGAATTTCCGGTGAGTCTGCCTAGAGATGGTCCAGTATATAGCATGCTTCTTCCGGACCATGAATGCCATCATTACGTCCGCATCCCCCAAACACATCGATCCGCACAAGACACTTTTACATGCCCGAGTCTGCCGAAAGCGAGTGGACCATTATCGACCCCACTTTTACCACGACAGAAGCCCAAGCCATGGCTGCCACCAACGATACCACCGCAGCTCCAGCTGAGCCCAAGATCGAACTCAGCATGAATCCCAAGCCCATTCCTGCTGAAGCACCCGTTGACCAGAAGGAAGAGAAGGAATCCCCAACATGCACATGCGACGCCAGTATGCCCAAGCTCGAGCGCCAGGACAGCATCGAATCCCTTATTTCCGTTGATGACGACTACCGCCGTGCTCCTCGTCGTGTCTACCCAAACTACAACCGAAATTACTCGCCATCTCCGATTCGTCGACGCGCGCCCGGCGTAAGAGTCGCACCGGCTCTGTTCGACAAATCCAGTCACTTCCTGGAGTCCGTAGGCAAATTCGATGGCACCGTTGATCTTCCTTGTCCATCTCGTGGGGCAGTGTACCTCACCACATACCCCTTCACCGAGAAGGACGTGAAGAAGTGGGCATGGCTCTTCTCGCTGAACGTCGAGGACACGTTCTTGGAAGAGGCTTCGCGCGGACGGAGAGGTCGCGCAGGAGAATTCGATAACAACGGCGACGACGTAACCTACTCCACAGTCCGCCGCGCGCGTAACGAGTTCCCCATCTACGATGCGATGACGATCGATATCCCCTCGGTTTACTTGTCCCGTGCGCTGGATCTTGAAGTCGTGCCGGAAGACACGGCCAATGTTAGCTATCTCATCGTCACGCAGAACCGCCACCGTCTTGCGGGCAGCAAGTTGTTGGTCGCCGAGAGCCGCAAAGCTGCTGGCATTATGATGTATTACGAGGCATTGAAGGGTGACTCCACGGTGTTTGTAGGTGCGGTCTTGGATTACGGAGAGAAAAAGGTGCATCCGAAGAAGTTCAAGAAAGTGGGGAGTCTGGAGGAAGCTATCAAGGTGAAAGAGGAGGACTTTGTGGGAATTATTTGTTAAATGCCATGGTTCAGTAGTGTGGTGATATAAGTGGGACGATGTAACGGCCTTTGGTTTTCCATTTGTGATTCGTCGATGGATCTGATGAAACTTGGATAGCGTTGGAATGTTTATGGGCTGACGGTGTGAGAATATGCTTTCGGAATCTGGTAGTCTGCTGCCGTGCGGAGACCTCTATCTTTTATTGCCCTAGTCTTGTTGTCTCTTGAAGAGCGATAAATTGTTTTAACGCTTAGATAGTGTTCCGTCTCCTCAATACTAGCGCATCGACTACGATCTTCCCGTCAGCTCTTGGAGACACCCACATTGCCCAATTATTTCCATCATCTTCCACCATCGCCTGACACATGACCACAAGTTCCGGCCTCGATTTTCTGTCCCTTTTATTTTGCTTCTTATCCCAGAACCGCTGCTCAGCTAGATCCCGTCCCATGCCGAACCATTGTAATGTATACCTGAACAGAGTCTGGGCGTTGAGCCCAGCAGGATAACCCGCGGGGAGTGCGAGGATGCGAGAACCGCACCCGCAGATTTCTGGCTGTTCGAGAAATGACCAAGCGGCTATTGCGATGATAACGATTGCGCAGTGTAGTGCAGGCACGATTTGATTAAGAGAATGTAGTTTCGCCGGGACACTTTGCGTGTCGAATGATATTTGGAGGCCGAATAGGAAATGGGCGAATAAAAGAGAGCCGAGGATCGATGGTTGGTGCATGGGCTCGAGATTGATATCGCGGCGGATGAATGAGAAGCTGTTCGTGTGCTTCATTGTGCACAGTCGAGTTTGAGAGCGTACCTAGGTATAGGCCAGTCAGTGACAAATGATATATTGGGAGGCTACAATGATTTATAGAATGATATCCTCTCTGCCCGCGTTTACTAATTACTTCCAAGGTAAGGTGAGATTGGCGCGATCTCTTGCCTAAACGTCGTGAATGTTTACCCGTAACTAATCGTTTACATCCTTGGAACAAGTCTTCCAATACCATCCTGATTCCCGTTGTCGTCAAACAATTACTTAGTCTCCTTCTTACCATCTTCCACTAGCATTTCCATCGTCAACCCAACCATATCAGCGCGCGACTTTGGTTTCCTCGTTTCAAATAACTTCTTTTCGAGGAAGTATAGACGAGCCTGAGTCTGCAGAAAGATATTCCATTCGCGACCAAGTCGGTGGTTTCCATACATTTTTAATATGATAGAAATATTGACCAATACAAGAACCCAGACCACTGGAGCTGTGTCCCAGCCGATGATCAATGTATAAGCGTAGCAGAGTATAGCAAGTACGAAGTCAATGTATGGTGCCATGGAATAGATCTGCCAGTGGCAGATGGATTGAAGAAGGTGAACACCGATAAGGACCCTCGTAATGGTTATAGCGAAGGTGTACAGGGACTGGTGTGCCAGTAGGTCGGGTTCGGGACCAAGATTGAAGTCTTGGAGACTGCTGAGAAGAGTTGCGGTGGCCATATTGTCGGTTCGAAATTGAAGTGAGAGTTTGGGTTGCGACCTGTTCGTGGGAAAAGTGCATGGGGAGATGCTCATATAGTTATAAGGTTGCAAGCGATGATGTTGTGCCCTGAGTGAAAGCTGCAGGTAAGATCTTGCAACAAGGGTAAAGGCGAAGCGCTTGTACAGGCCTCATTTCACCTGACACTTTCAGCAATCAGACGGCTTGTATTCGTTGTGTAATACTCGACATAACTTGGTCGTCGTGTTGAAGAGAGAAGGGGTCACTGGGGTCGACTTGGTGGTTTGCCGATCACCTGCCGATCACCTGCATGCTTATGTAAGCCACCCATTCCGTCGATGGACCAAAAGCCCCTGGTCATCCTTAACCACCACCTCACCTTAGCTTCTGAACTTGAGTCGCTGCAAAAGGAACAGCTCAACCAGAAACATGGGCTCAATTGCTTTTATCGATTATCTTCGTGGAGAAGAACAAAATTGGTATCTTTGCGCGACGCGTGGCACTCCACCGGCCCACCAATCTATAGCTTAGGACGTAATCGCGCTTTTCAGCCAATTCATCGTCTCACCACCAGTCTATTTCCAGCTGGTGATACGAGATACGAACGAGCTAAACAAGATCTGCGTGTGCTACCTCAAGCTAACGATTAATGCAGTCAATGTGCATCCCAACTAATTGGGGGCGGAAAGGGCAGTACAGTGTAGACTTATAGCATCTTTGGGACCCCACGTCTGACGCAAAGGGTCGGTTGCTGACTGTGAAGAGGACTGGAGTAACGAGCTGAACGCCACGTCACGTGTGTCTGACACGTCCTGCAGGTGCCCTTCACACTACTGCAGACGCGGCCCATTGTGCTAGGAGCTTGCAGTGAATTGCTACTTTCATAGTGAAATCCCTATTTCACATTGCCGTCGGTTTCTAACAACCAACTGCAACACTAAAAACGTCAGCCTTGCAAATCTCAGACATACAGCCGACAACCGACAGCCAACTCGCGTACCACCCACCTACATGCTCCAGCAGCTGTTCCTCATGACGGCCGAGTCAGATAGTCTCTTTCTCCTCTTCTTCAGAAGTGCATACCTTTCCATGGCTTTCGGATTTGCGGCCTTCACCTTCCTGGGGTTCGCGAGGCTCGGAACAACGCTGGGCCTTATTGCTACGATCATCGTGGCTCTCGGTTCGGAGATTTCATTTGTGTACAGCAAGGAAGAAGAGGACATGATGTGGAAGGATGAGCGGCATTTGGTGTGAGAACCACAATCGAGTGACGGGTGCAACAAGAGAGCGCACAAGGAACGATCCATCGGACCTCACCCCTACGACGATACAGCAGCCCGTATATCGTCGAACGCTTCACCCGGCGCTTGAAATAGCCATCGCAACATCCCACGATTTCGGTCTTTGATTTAGTGTCTATCGCCGCAACACCGGTCGTCATCCTGCTCGATCGACTGATCTTCAAAAGTGGAACCAAGGTCCACCAACGATTTCAGATGGCCGCATATAGTGTCAATTTGTGGAGAACAAGGTCAAACTTTTCGAACTCTGCTGGAAAGAGTATCCCTGAGGACGACACCGAAAACGATAGCCGGGAGCAGTATGATGATACAAGGGATCGGCGTGTGAGGAAGAGAAGGGAATGCCACCCATTACGAAGACGAAGAGGAGAACACGTCCTTTGACTATGAAGTAGGAGTGGCAGCGCTCATCTCGAAAAGTGGGCGTCTATCTACAATCGCGCCTTCAACTCATGTTCTTTCAAGCTTCTCTCAACCAGTCCACACCGCCGGCCCGGGCGCGATGTAGCTCGTCGGGATCGGGTAATAGCTCCACCTGAGGCCCGGATCATTCGCGTTATACGCTCCCGGAAATGCTACCAGCGGTGCTGGCTTTCCATTTCCGCCACCAGTAACCTCAACCTGAGCACAAGATAGGTAGATCTGAGCACCACCAACGTTTTGCGCTTGGTGCAGCGCGATGGACTCGACGCGCACGAGATACTTGCCGGAAGGCGTAGCTGAAGGGATGGTGAATGATACGGTCGATTTTTCTGGGCGGATGTTAGCGTATAGAACGAAAGCAGACTGAGTGGTCAGAACACATACGATACGCTGGCCATGTCTCCGGACCGCTTCCAAGCGGGCTTCCCTTCGCACTGATGCTAGCAGCCTTGAACCACACATTACCACTGGGCTCCCACGTGTTGATATCAGCGCCCTCAGGAACTTTGGCCATGTAGAACTGCACGGGTCCGAAGTGGCTGACGCTTGCCGCAGCGACGAAGCCTAGCTCAGAGCCTGCAGCAACAGTGGCAGTGGCTGATCCAGCGCGGTTCTGGAAGCAACGCATGTCCGGAGAGGTCACCGATGTCACGCCGGAGTTTGTTTGGTAGTTCTTCGTTTGGCGCACAGCGGTCCATTCTGCGGCTTCGGGTGTGCCGCCGACGATGAGTTTGGAGAAGCGGTCTACGTCGAACATTAGATACTGTGAGAAAGATAGTATCACACGACTCACAGTGTGCTTGGGCAGTGCCCGCGAGCAGGAGAAGAGTTGCGCTAAGATGCATCGTGGTTGGTGTAGTCGAGCAAAAGCTACAGCGAGGCGTCGCCAACGGAATGCACAAGAATGGCTTTTAATACTCAACTTCTACAGATTGTCGTCACGCGCATCCTTTCCAAGTACCGGTGGTTGTATCTGGGCTCGGCAATTATGGGATAGTGCGGACAGGGGGTTTCCAGATTGAACCGAATATACAAGTGATCACATATCGTATACTTCCGCATATCGATTGGCTCATGGTCTCTTTTCAACTCTGAGTTGCCCAATTGATGTAGTTCTAGCATGTCTGGAGGATTGCGACGGTGCACACCCTCTGTTTGGCCGAATGGGAATTTGAGCAACCATAGCCCTGGGCTCCGTCATATTCTAGTGGACTTGGAAGCTTTGTAATCGAGCCAAACCTGACATGTTCATGAGTTGATATCAAATCTAGAAAGATACAGCTTATGCGAATTCTATTTTTGTTGCAGTTTGAGTGATTTGTGCTACTGTTGTTCGTTTTATGCTTTTCTATCATTTGATATCTCATAGAAGTATAATAGCAGCCTTCCTTCTTGTCACTTACGTTTGCCAAATGTATGCTTCCTACATGCCACAATCCTGCGACACCATCACTAGCTTAGTCACACAACTCGATTTCTGATATGACCTGTGGCGTGGTGGTTGTTTCCCATTTCAAGAGGAGGGGAAACCGTGATATGACAAAGTCATTGGCTTAACACTTGATGCAAAACAATCTTCGGTGAGATAATTGTTATGTATGACCGTAAATTTGTGCAATCGCCATGCAATATCTTTTTCTACATGATGCCAGTGTCACAAATGCAGGTAGCATCGCCGCACTGACTCGACCTTCATTTCCCCTCGTCACATCCCATTACTCGGGCGGCTAGATGAAGCACAATCAATCCTCCATCATGTTGCAGAGACCGACTATTCCCCCTCGCGCTACAAGTGTCCTGACAGCAACACCACACTCGCCACAGCAAAGCGTAATACCCAAATCCTTGTGTTCGAACCCTAGTCTACGTGCTTCTCATCGTGGCGATGCTCTGAGGTCCCATCTGGGTGCTGAGTCTAGATGTAGACCGGCAATACATACTTGGTGTCATCTCGACATACGTAGGTTTGTTTAGTATTTCATGTCCATGAAGACGCTGGGAAAGCGGTTCCTGCTCGTCACGTCCACAGCTACATATGTAGTCGTCTTGAAGGTATTCTTGCTGATTACTCTAAGGGTCGCTGTATTGTCTCTGAGGAGGACACATCATGCATCTACCGTATAAACTATATTGAGTCCGTCAGTTCGGGCCACATGGACGGGCACGTTTAACTTACACATCCCAGTTATCTGTGCAGCTATGCCCGCCGTGTCGTTGACCTTCTTGTGGCCAAGGCATACCAGAGTACTGTGTAGTATGAGGGTAGGTGGGAAATGTATGAGTGCGTTGAACGTGATCTGGAGGCGGGGACGAATGATAGTCGGTGGACGTTCGTTGCGGTGGTGAAGGTGAAGAGTATAACTGAGGAGGCGAATTCAGGGGTGGTGGTGAAGATTGTGGGTACTGATTGTAACCGTTGAAAGAGGGCTGGGCGTATCCACCAGACTGATAACCTGCTTGAGGGTTCACATTGGTCGGCATTTGTGGTGGGTGCGTTTGATGTGGCTGAAATTGTTGTTGGCTGTTATCATAGCCTCGCGGCGGAGGCGAGCCTTGCTGTTGCGGCCCGTTGTAGTGTTGCTGTGGATATTGATACTCCTGTGAGGTAGCAAAAGCATTGTGCTGGTAAGGTGGTATGCTTGGTGGGGCTTGAGTCTGCGGCCAGGGCTGCCTTGGCTCGTAGGGCCAGTTCTGGCCGGGAGGCTGCGCATATTGTGCCTGTTGTGCAGAAGGAGGGGGATCGCCCTCAGGCTCTTCTTCGACGTCGTCGTTGCTTGGATCGTGTAGTTGTAAGCCTCCTTTAGATGTGTCGCCAAAGGCTTGGACTGAGGCTTGGACTACGTTTGCCTTGGTAATGGCATCTCTGAGCCGACCCATGACGCGGACGCTAGAAATGAAGTGCGGAAGAGGCTGTGGCTTAGACGCTGCGACTGCGGGTCGTGCAAGCTGATGTATCAGGGCAATAAATTGATCGGACTGGGCGCAGGCAGGAAAGATAAACCACGTGGACCGGTCAATTTTGAAGAATTTTAAGAAGGGTCAAAAGGCTGGGTGTCGTGTTCTTTAAGCCTCCAGTCTGCCGCAACGAGGCAACAGGGCAGATGCCAGCCCATCGCTTGGGCAAATTGGATGAGGCTCCATGTAGGACGGCATCCAGCTTCGAGGCCGCAATGGGCATGGAAGCTGAGCACGCGCACCGGTTGCCGTTGCATGTTGGTCGTGCATGGATTGAAGGACCTTCCCGTCGCAACCCCGCCCGGATGCTGTGCATAACCGGTGAGCCTTGAGTTGACATGCTGATAAGCTGGAGTGATCTTCTCCGGTCATCCAATGAACACAATGGCTGACGCTCAGGCCAATCGCATGCTGTGTCCAGACCACCACGAAACACAGCCTTGTGCGACCGGCATCGCACAAGTAACTGCTCATCGCCCGTTGTGGGCAAACACGAAGACGAACAAATAACTGTGATCGCCAGTCGCGAGCAAACACGAATACCAACGCGCAGCTTCAAAATGGCACAAGCGGTCGCCCCACCGCTGCTGCCAGTGCATTACACTTCTACGACGACCGGGCAACAAAGTAGTTCTCCAATGCAGATGAGCAACTTATCAGAGTCGGGAACTACTCTTACTCCATCAACCACCAGTCCCAAGAGAAGGCCTTACAAAGAAGACGGGTACCAAGCATTTAGCAAGTGGATGGCCTCAGATGACGATTTCTTCGTATTTCGACGTTTCGAAAGCTTGAACGCGAATACAATACTATGGATGCAATTTCGCATCTCCGAGTTAGAAGCAAAACTGGAAGGAATCCATGAAGAGATCAAAGAATCCAAGGTATCGGACAACTTGAAGAACTCAAGTTTCGCGTGGGATGCGAAATATAGACAAGAGCGAACAAAGATCATGGGCGAACTGTCGTGCCTTCTACTGCAATACAGTAAGTAAATGTTCAACATCAAAGATGATAGACTCACCTTCGATAGACCAGTTCATAGACGCCTTTTCGAAGATAAGGGCACAGCCTCGCGCTGAAGATCGCCAGATCAAGAACGTTGCTACATGGCTAGAAAACAAGGCGATTACTCCCCCAGAAACGACTTTCGTCCAGAAGACTGGTGACCTGATTACCATCAACGTACGGAACCGCCCGCCATTAGGCCGATGGATAGAGGAATGCCGAGGGCTACGTCTCTGGAAGATTTTTCGCGCGAAACCTGTGGATGGCCTCCATGTGCAATCCGAGGCGACCGTGTATTCAAGTGACAAAGCTTTTGAACGCTTCACAACAATCAGCATCATTTTTGGCGGACTCGTTATGCTGTTGGCACCGCTGTGGTGGTTGGCTAATGTCTCCGCAAGCAAGACAAGATTGCAAATCATCACCGGCTTTCTGATCGTATTCGCCTCAATCATGGCGATTTCAACTACAAATCGTCCTTTCGAAGTGGTTGCGACAACTGCAGCGTATGCGGCTGTCCTGATGGTGTTCATGCAGATGGAGGGGAAAGCATAGTCGAATTGACCGAGCGGATGGCGAGGCGTTGGACTTGATGTAAAATGTTAACACAAGAGGAGGAATTGGAGGACTCGTATAGGCGGATATAAGAGAAGAAGTGTCCAAAAAAACACGAGACGATAGACGGGCCGAATGGCCCACGGAGACATTGGAGCGCACACATTTCTTGTACAAATAGGGGCTACATTTTAACTTTGAGAGAGCTCTGGCATAGGCTTGCGATAGAATCGTCAGATGGAATCTAGGTGATGTTTCGTTAATTTAGAGATCAACAGGATGGGAACGGTGTGGGACGAAGATAAGAGATATGGGGTCATGTTGTATGTTGAAACAATAGCAAGGACAAGTTGGTAGCCCTTACCACCCATCCTCACCGAGCTTGAACAGTCCGTTCTTCTTCTTGTCGGCCGCCCATCTGTCACACCACGCCTTCATCTTCTCCCTACTCTTAGCGCTACCAATGTTCACTGTCGGGATGATCCTGTCTATCCTCAAAGCGCAGCAAAACATGGTCAGCTCCCTGAAGCTGCTATGTTCACTGTATGGAACACCGAAGCAACTTGCACGGCTGGTACTTCCCCGCTGTGGAGTCAAATCTTTCATCGAGAAGGCACTCTTCCAATTCGGCGAATGCAACACCGTTTGTACAGCGGGTGACTCCGTGAAGCGGCTGTTAGGTGGTCGGTAGTTCCATCCCGACGGTCGAAAGCCAACACAGCGAGAGAATGTATCAGCGTAGTCCCGTAGGTAGTCGTCCAGTGTATCGGCGCGAATTTCGAACAGTGGCGTCATGTGCACATTGGCGGCGCGAGGATCCTTGGTCAGCAGTGCGTTGAGCTCTGGATCTTCGAGAGCGGCGCAGATACGCTGTTTATTGGCGGGTGCGTAGATCTTGCTATTCAGGGCCTTGGCGATACCAACACATATGCGCTCTTTGCCGATGCTGTATGTGCCTACAACGACAAGGAGGCGACCGCGTTCGGGACTTTTTGGTTCTTCTGGTTCATCACTGTTGGTGTCTTTTTGAACGAACTTGATCATGCCCTGCCCAGCACGTTCCCGCTTCATCTGCTCCCAACCATCTGTATCGTCCGCCCGTGCTTTGTTCAGACTGACGCACATATCTGCGCAAGCTTGAATGACTTGTTGTTGAGGTGGGAATGCGTACTTCGGGTTAAGGTACGTGGTGTCTAGATAGCAAACATCGAGCTTTTGCTGCCTGTTCTTCCCGCTCACGGCGTCCAGTACGTCGGGTTTGAGGAGTGGGTGCTCAAGATGTGCCTGGCATGCCCGGAAGTCCCCGCAGTGCAGAACACGCTGCAGTTTTGTCGCCTTGCCTTTCCCGGTTTCCTTCTCAAACAAGAAAAGGGAACTGCCCGGACAGTGATTCGCTGATATCATTGTGACAAACACCCCTTGCGTACCCGGCACCTCGGTCTTCTTCTCGAAATCGAGGTCAACAACCCACTTCAGATCAACTCGCAATTGTTGCCGCACCAGATTTCCAGTGACTTTGCTGCAGTATATCGGCCCATGTGACCATGTCGAGGTTAGCCCGATGTAGTGGTCGCTGTGAAAATGGCTTAAGAAGTAAGCGTTCTGTCCCTTTACAGCTCCATAGCGGAAGGCATCCACGGCGATGTAGAACCCTGGCATAATTTTGTAGAATGGACAAGTGCGCTGATACGCGGGCTTCCCACGCGCCGAATTATTTTCGGCGGCTGCAGACGCCCATGCAGCGTCCTCGGCGTGGCCTGCCATCAATTTTGAGAATGCTGATGTTGATCCATTACTGGCTGGCCCCACCTGGAAAGGGTTTGCCTGGCCTGGTTTCGCTGGTCTGACGGGGCGCTTGAATGATTTCGCGTTTGTTGTAGGCGTTGGTGTACTCTCACGTTTAGCCTTCACTCCCGGGAGTGGGAGCGGGTTCCCGTCCAAGCAAGCATTCACATGGACCGAAACCTCCTGTTCTGTCAGACCAGGGAGACCACCATTGCATATGGGACATGATGGTACGCTTGTATCTTTCGAGCCTATGCCGATGGTATCTTGTGTGTCCGCATCCGGAAACATGGACGGTGCGTCAAAATCATCGAAATCGCCCTCGAATCCCACTGCTTCCATCTCCAGTCTCTGCTGTTCGCGCATCCACCGCCGTTCATCGTACTCTTCGCCTTCCAACAGATCGTCGTCCTCCAAGCCCTCGAAGTCCTCGTAGTTCTCGCCACTGAATTGCGAAGTCGATTCTATTTTCAAGAGGGAAGGCGGTTCTGTAGTGGAAGGGCCAGCTTCAGTCATGGGTGTTGGCTCCTCGAACGGTTTAGACACTCGCGACTGCTCATCCGATTCTCGCTTGTTCATACCTCTTGTTATGATAGGCGCATCTGCGTCATCATCTTCGGATTCTGAGTCGTCGACAAATGGACCTGATTTCTTGCGTGGCTGGGCCGCTTGCTTGGGCGCATCTGGCGCAAGAGTTTCCAATGCAGCGCTTTCTGCATCCGCTGGTGGAGGCGGAGAACATACTGGTACGGGTGCATCCGCTTCCTCACTAACCCTCCTCCTCTTGATGCTTCCACCGTTCTCATTATAGCGTTCCTCGCCTAGGTCTGATGTCATGACACCATTGGTTTCATCGCTCCAACTCACGCCCTCATCATCGTCTTCCAGGATGATGGTGGGATTGGCGCCCCTTTCCTGCAGAAATATCCTGTTGTTGATGTCCTCGGCCTTCTTGAAGAATGCCATGATGTTGCCGTTGGGCGTGCCCTGAGGCTTTGACTTGTTCTTTCCATTGTTGGCTGGTGACTTCTTGGCCCAATCAGTTGTGACCAGAGTCGTCTGGGTGGGCTTCTTCTTCAGTGGCGGTGCAGCTGTATTGGCCTTTGGCGTGGCCTTCTTGGGTGCTGTCTTTGCGGGCATGCTGGCTGTACTCGACGAAGAGCGGGGTGGCGAGGGAGGGCGACCGGTGGATGGGGCAACGTGCGATGTTTCGGGGAGTGAGCGGTTCTCTCGAGGATTTCTGAACATTTGAACACACTATCACATTGTTGTGTGAGTTTACCGTCGTTGATTGTGGTGTGCAGAGACTCCATGGTGCTGCGAGATCTCGAAGGCGAAGCGATCGCGCCAAGAAATCGCGTCAGCACGTGACTCCGGGGATTTGCTGTGGAGTACCGATGACGATGATATCACAACACAACGTCCCAAGAATGCCTCCTTTGGATGGAACCTCGATGGACTGGTCGAGCAACACTTTTCCTCGAATTCAGAGGGGTGAAATTAACTTCGTACGCATTATCTACAAATCGCGTTTCTAGGTCTCCACTCAGACGCAGAGACGCAGCGACGCAGCGACTCAAAGCTCGATATCGATCAGGCAGCCTTCCCCATCCTGTACCGCGGCGTTGACGAAGAGAGTCTCATCTCCTTCTGCCTGTTTCCCTATCTTAAGCACATTCAACACCTCACTGCCAACATTCTCACCTCCGGTTGCTTCATCATCTTTCCAATTCCATCGCATCGCCCCCCGCCTCTCGTGTATATGGCCAAAGCAATGCAACCTCGGCTTGACTCTCTGTATCGCGTTCGCCAGCCTCTCGCATCCGTAATGCCTTCCGTCATGACCTACATCCAGTGTGTAATTATAGTGTTCTGAGAAGAGCGGCGGCCCATGCGTCATCACAATATCTATGTCGTCCGGTATCGCATTCTTGCCCTCGTTGAAGCGATCTTCATCCTCTCCGTAAGCAAACGAGTATCCATTGTATTCCGGTGTGTATGGACTTGCATAGACTCTTAAGGTCTTTCCATTTCTCAGTTCGAACTCATGCAGACCCTCCTCGAGATAGTAAGTCCCAAACACCCTCTGCACTTTCATGTACTGTATGCACTGCTCGCTCTCTTCCATGTCTTCGTCACTCTCGCGCGCTCACTTCTTGTCGAGCTCCAAATCGTGGTTTCCAGCGATGATGAGCTTCAATGGAGCGTTGATAGTATTTATGTCGGCGATTGCGCGCTTGAAGCTAGGTAGGCCACCGACTTGTGTGAGGTCACCGCAGTGCAGGAATTCGTTGGCACTCGGTGCGGGTTCGCTAGACGTGTAAGGCCAAGTGAAGTGCGTCTCTGAAAGGACGAGCACGCGCGTTTTGGTGGTGGTAGTCATTTCAGTGAATATGTTTCTGGGATGCAAAAAGGTGATGGTTGCATGCGCTTAAATCTTTGCGCGTTCATGCACCGATCGAAGACCAAAGTCAGGCCCTAAGCTCTCGGTAAGTTGTGAAAGCTAGGAAAAGCCGAAGCTTGACGACTACATCCACGTATATAAATATTGTTCTAAATTCTAAAAATCCTCTGTAGACATACAGGACAAAGTATCTTTATTTCCGGCTTTCGCGACTTACCAAGAGCTAAGTACCTTAGCTCGGCCATTAAACGATGGCATGCGACCATGGACCCTGATCTTTAGGTACCAGCGAAAAGAAGCCACGCGAACCTACCGAGACTAAGCAGAAACCACGGATCAACTGCTTCGAGCACCTTCCTTAATATTCACCACCACCAGTCTCGACGAACAAAACTCAAAATTGCAGCTGCCAGCCCCTTGTACCACATATACAATCCTACATGCGCTGCTCTCGGTACCTCCTCGAACGCAAGCTTGCTTTCTTGCTCGCAATCATTGGCATCCTCAATTTATGTTTCGCCCTAACCATAATCGGGGAGCTGCTTTGTTATGTTCAATTCTACGAAAGCAGGAAAGATGGCGTAGCTTTGGTATTTGGCACGCTTACATTGTCTCTTAGCATCTGCGGTACATCGTGCCTTTTTACCGTGTGGCATCGACGCTGGTATCGCACGAAACGCAGGAGAATTACGACCTTGAAAAGTACGGCAGTCAGGATGCCGATGACACGAGACGAACTAGTAAGGAATGAAGAGGAGGGTGCTTACCACATCTATGATGTGGAGAACGTTTGATCGGAGTGCTGAAAGGGACCGGAAGTGAAGCACTTACTGGAAGTAATGCGAGATCGGGTGAACAAGAGTGAAATCCCCTTTATCACATAATATCTCTCCACTCCGTCCAGATGAGCACTAGAACTCAACGACTTCGAGCAAATCTCAACCCTCAACCCTCAATCCTCAACCCTCAACCCTCAATCCTCAACCCTCAACCCTCAACTCCGGCCTCCAAACGCACGAAAATGTCTTCACTCTGGATTGAATTGCAAAGTTTCAGGGCTATCTACTCCGCCATCTGCGCCCTCAACACCATCTTTGCTATCATGCTCATCCTCGAGTTAGTCGGCTTGATCAAGGTCTTCGGCATCAGCAAAGACGACCCAAAGTTTGGGTTCAGCCTGATCGGTGCTCTCCTCCTTCCATTCGTCATACTAAGTGTCTCCGGCGTGTGGCGCATCATGTGGGAACATCGAAAACGGAATGCTTGGAGAACTGGAAAGCGCAATGGCCGAAGGGTACGGAGAACCCATGAAGAGGCGCTACACGATGAGGAGCAGGGAAGAGGGCATGTGGTTGGAGTGGACAACGTCTAGAGAACGTTGCGGATGTAAAGGGTGGGCAAGTGTAACCACAGAGTGTGAATAATCGTGGTCGCTTTTGCCTGCCTTGTTGAGTTTGGCGTTGACACTTCAACAGCAGTTCGCCATCTTCCTATACTCACTAGCTGCATTACATCGTCGACTCTGAACGCTCAACTCTCGTTTCAACATTTACTGAACCCGCAAACCTTTCACACAGCATCCGAACGCTCGAATCACAATAATAACTTCACGTCGATATCAATAATGCCACGCATTACTCCAACATCTCTGATGACACTCCTCGCCCTCGTCACCCTTCTAGCCTTGGCATACCTCGACGTGGTCGTTGGTGCTATGCTTTGTCACCGACCTGACTACTTTAGCTGGTCTATTCTTCGCCTAGGCCTCGTGTTCCATGGTGTCAGCATCGCTTTTCCATACAGTCTTTGGGTAGACTTTCGTGAGAGGAATTGGTGGGCGAGGAAGCGGAACAGTATTGGAAGAGTCTGACTGATAAAGGCGGATTTGGAAAGGGATATGAATTCAGGAAAAGGGACTATAGTGAATTTGAATGAAGTGAAGCAGGCTTGAGAGTTGACAGGAGAGTCATGTTGAGATGACGGTAGTGTTGTCTCACTCTTTTGAATCTTGACTCATGCAGCGAACATCGCTCTCACAAATGTAGTTCACGACTAGAATATCAATTTACTTATATTCTTGCTTTGCACTGCTGCTTTTCTCAAGCACGAACTGTTCTCTCAACTCAGTCTCATACCTAGGTACGGTTATTTCAACCTCAACCTCAACCTCCGCGCCGCGCCGCGCCAACATTTCCCGGACGTCATGGGCCCTGTCATTCGCTACATGCAGGGCTCTCTTATGCTGTATGCCATGAACCTGATATCGGTATCGCCCGTCGCTAGGATCTTAAAGCCAGTTGCACGCCATGCACGACATCTTCCCGTCGTCTTCTCAATTGTCGGCTTCGTCGTGGCTATCCTCACAACGTTCTTCAGCGGGATGTATGTGTCCACCCTTCTCACGACCCCTGATGCTGATCATTTCATGGCCTTGTTAGTCTTAATTGGAACACTAGCGGTCTGGTCTGTCGTGGGTTTTGTGACATGGCTGACTGTTCCGCGTTGGGTATAGGTCGGGCTGAGGTGGCACTTGTTCTTACTCGCGCGGCCACGTGTTGTTCGCTCACAGGTGGTACAGACGCAGGTTTTTTTCGAACTGGAAATGGGCGGAATAGTATGAGCGATGATGCCATGCTTGAAATGAACGGTACCATAAGATGAGCTGGTGGGAGGTCGGAGAAAGATGTCGGTTGGCAACGATCAAGGCTGTCCTAATATGTTCGCACTGCACAACCCTTATCGGGACATTGAAAAGCCGGCCCTGTTCACTGCCTTCCAAGCCCAATGTTCGTCAGCCTCTCTTGCAAATCCAACTGGCCAAGAAGAGCCACGATCTCCCCCTCGACAATTTCTACATCAATATCATCGTTCCAACCCCTGTTGCCAAAATGAACTCCGCTTACTTTGACGTCTTTCACACCATGTAGCATGCCCCACTCGCCATGCGCGTCGTGCAAGAATCCGATCGGACAACGGAGCCAACTTAGGTTGAGCCACACAACTCTAATGATTTGCCGCTGGGCCACGTGTCTTCGCAAGAACCAATCTTTCATGGTGTGCTCACTCTCAAAACAGAACTCATTGTGACGGTACACAAGAAGCTCGGTTTCGTGGTAGATCTGTCGGCATGTAGCCTGAACGAGGCTCATGTGCCAAGTGGCAGTTTCGTTCTTCTTCTCGCGTCAACAGATATAAGAGCATGCGCTGGCTGGCGGACAAGGCTGGTTTTGGCAGTATGGTATCCAGTCCGAGGGCTACACATTGTTTACATATATCCGCTGCGAGGGACCGGCAAGCTGTCGAGTCGCAGCGATCGGAAGATCGGGGTCATCAGGCTCGGCCATTATGTGAATAAGTTGGGGTTCGAAAACATAGTTGAATATTTTCTCACGCAACTCCGCTGGAAGACTGAGTAGAGATGACCGTCAACTGTTGCGCTTAACGCTACGAAAATTAGGAGTCACTCTTCGAAGTGCACCGTCACAAATGGCCATGCAACTTACATCTGATTGAGAGCATTGCAGCGATTGAGCTTTGCACTGAACAAAACAGTGCGACAGGGTTTGACTTTGAAGGTTTTGGGAGTGGGTGTGAGTTTGGAGGGCAGGGGCTTGCTTCGAGGATAAGGATGAGGGAGCTCCCGCCATCCATAGTCCTGGCCTGTAGGACTTTGCCATGCCCGATTGAACATTTCTCAGGGATCGTAGTGAAAGGAATGTCGTGTTGCGTAGGAAGATTATCTTAGGTTGCCGGCGCACCTCAACTCTCACATCGCGCTTGCCTCGCCGCAAAGTCGCATGCGGCTAGCCAAGCGGACCAGAGCACGATAGTAGGCAGGTACGAAAACAGGTTCACAGGACATTGTATATGTTCTGTACCCAAACCTCGGAACATTGTGCGAGTAAAAAACCCTGAAGAAGATCTGGAACGAGGGTAGAAGAGGAAAACGGTCCCGGTGGAAGCACCGAAGATCTTGCTTAGTCATGCAGCCCAAGCCAGCTTCTCCGGGCAATCACAACACATGCATCTCAATGACCATCCTTTCATCGCAGTCGGTCACTTTATCTATCTCATATAGCTTCGGCTAGACATATATCAAGCTCTTTTCCTTGAATGGCTTGCTAATGCTGCTACGATACCGTTCCGTCTCGCATAGACCCACCACAACCTGTACGCTCTACGACGCAGATGCGCTCGTGAGGATACATGTGCCTATCTATGAGACCGTATGAGAACAAACGATATATATTATTTCTTGCTGTTGCATTCCAAGACTGACCAACAGCCTCGCGTGTAGTCCGCCTTTCGTCCGGCGTTCAGGCCACCCAAACATTTCTTGTATAAACCTGCAAGGGGAGCCCTTCAAATGTATAGAAACTCACTGAAAATCTCGCCAATATGGTGAAAATCTCCTTGATCAAGCAGAGCAATGAACAAGTCGATGAATCTTCGGCACCTCACGTCGCCGTGTTTGTTGGCGGTACAGCAGGCATTGGAAAGATCACGCTATCCAAGATTGCTAGCCTGGGAACAAACTTCAAAGCATACATTATCGGTCGCAAATCCAGTGAACACTCGTTCAGACCTGTCATTGAAGACCTTCACAAAGCCAATCCAAATGCCAAGCTCATCTGGGTCGAGGGCGAGGCGTCACTGCTATCTGAAGTGAAGATAATATGCGACCACATCAAAACCCTGGAATCCAGCATCGACCTGCTATTCATGACCCCAGGATACGCGCCCTTCAACGGAAGAATGAGTAAAAGCGCTACTCTACCTCCATCCCCAAGCTAACAAGAAGAAGACACATCCGAAGGTCTCGATACCAGTCACGCCTTGAGCTTATACTCACGCATTTGCTTCACCGAGAATCTACTTCCCCTTCTCCGCGCATCAGGCACCGCTCGAGTCATCAGTGTTCACTCCGCCGGCATGGCAACCGCACGCATGCTGCACATCGAGGACCTAACCTTGGAGAAGCCAGGAGCTTTTGGAGCAATGTCGACGCAATTGCACATGGGCACCATGGGCACACTCACTTTGGAACGTCTTGCAGAGAAGAAAGCCAATGAATCCGTCACATTCATCCACAGCCATCCCGGCATCGTCAGAACCGGGAACTTATACCGCGGCTTTACCGAGGGGTCATGGGGATGGTTCATGGCCACATGGATCATGGATCCCATTATGGTGCTTCTGGCATATAGCTTTGAGGAATCAGCCGAGCGATATCTATACCAGGTAACGAGTGGCGCCTTTGGAGGACAAGGACCTATGCTGCCGGGCATCACGGGCCTGACTACCAGAGGCGAGAAAACGGGAGGTTTATTTCTGGTTAATCAATATTGCGACACGGTGATGAACGCGAGGGAACTAGCCAAGCTCCGTGTTTCTGCTCAAAGCGTCGTCTGGGAGAAGGTACATGAGATCATTGGTCCGTATATTTAGAAAAGTGTACATGGCTGGAGGTGTTCGAGGTACAATGATGAGACTTGAAACTCGCGTGTTGAAGGCGTAGGCAGCACTTTCAGGATTTCGTTCGTAATTATGAAATGTTGTGAGAATATCCAGGCTCAACTGACACATATGTGTATACAGCTAGGTTACACACCGGTTCCATTCAGATACTTCAATTCATATGTGGTTTATGATACCAACACAACTGACATCCATCTATTCGCCCATAGATGAACAAAACACTATGATTACTGCGGTGAACAACTCTCCATTGCTCCTTACAGCATGAGAGTTCTCTCAAGCCTCTGAACTTCACAAGTCGCTCATCGAAGATTCTCCCTTAAACCATTCGCATACACAAGCGGTACTGTGCTCCATCCCCAGGCCGTAATTTTGCCCGCCGCTAATCGTCACTCTCGTGATCGCTATCCGAATCATCATCATCATCAGCAGGATCGTACTCAGAGTCAGAAGAGTTGGACTCAGGTGCATCCTCCCTGACAACATCTCCCTCTGGACCGCCTCCTACTTCGTCTCCGTCGTATACGTCATACTCCATATTTGAGTCGGAACCTGAGTCGGACACCTCGATTGGAATACTCGGGTGGTCCCCGTGGCGTGGCAGGATTGTTGGGCCATCGTCGTCGCTGTCTGAAGAATCAGACACGTCATCCTACGCATGCGTGATACGTAAACTCGTGAGACTTTGTGTCCAGAGCTCTGTCGCTGAGCACCAGGAGCGGGCCGACCTTCAGAGAGTAGAGGTAGTATGACACTCCGAGCCCCAACGTACAGAGCGCGGTCTACTTGGGGATTATCTTCTTCTTCTTCCTCTTCGCCTTCGTTTCAGAAGAAGAATAGGGAGAGTCCTCACCATCAAGCTGCTCTTGCAACGCTCCGAACTCTTGTTGCAGCAGACCAGCAGCAACCAATATATTCTGCTCTCCTGCAAGATCTTCAACTCGCTCGTCGTGTTTGCCTTCTTGATCGTCCTCACTTAACTCGCCTTCTGTATCAAAGTCCTCTTGCTCGAACAGCTCGCGACGGCACAAGGGACAGCGGTTGTTGTTCGGTGAATCCGCCTCTGCTGCGTTGAAAATGCAGTGATCACCGAAGACATGGCCACATGCGAGTTCGACGGGGACATGCAGGGCGTCGTATGGCTCGAGGCACAGAGAGCACTTGGATGTCTCTAGGGACTTTAGAAATTCGTTTTTTGGTGACCATTGTTGCAGTGGCTGGAGAGGGAACGACTGGTTGATCGGTGTGGAGTTGATGCGTTGCTTGAATTTGTGGTGATGTTTTGGAAAAATTTGAACGGCGCGAAACGTTCAAGGCTTTGGAAGGAGAGGCCCCTCGTGATTTTCAATCGCAGGTCCCCCGTGGGTTTCACCGGACACCAGTTGATCGCATTGCATTCCTTTATGGTGATTGTCAGTCTCTCAATTCAACCCAATTCAACCCAATTCAACCCACCGTCAGAACATCAAGCATGCGATATGTTGCAAGACGGAGATGACCTGTAGCAGCATGAGAGTTAAGACGATAAAGCATGCTGGAAATTGTTTCCATCCTTGGCGACCTCATTTTACGATGTGTTTCAATCTAGGGCAGTGCGGGTTGATTCACTAGAAGTAGTACACTAATCAACTACTTGAGTGTGGAAATCAAAGAGGAGCGATGCCCTGCAAGAAAGAAAGGACTCGCGAGAAAAGGGTCGAGAAGGCACGAACAGTTCGGCTCAAGACATGTAACTTATGCCAAATTTAGAATCTCGCACGGACGCATAAACTGATGGAAAGGGCAACAGGCCGAACATCAGAGAGCCAGAAGCACAATGTGCAAGCAGTTGCAGAAAGTGAAACTACGGGTATATGAGAACCAAGTTATTCTGAGCACTAAACATGCAGAATGGGAGGGTGCATGAAGAAGTGGCGATAATTGGACGCCTAACGAGACTCTAGCATCAAGTATCACAAACCTGAGACCCGCGCCTGCCGGTGGAGTTGGGTACTTTCGACGGTGGGCATCCAACAACACTTGTCTAACCGCCCTCAACATCAGCCCTTTTAGCCCTGTCAATCACATGCGATGCTGGCCCGATAGTTCGCCATGTTTCTGGCCCCCACCTGTTCCGGTGAAGAGGTTGACGTAGCCTCGCGTAGGAGAGTGCAAGACGCGTATGGCGGCGCCCAGAACATCAGGCAGGACACGTTTGCGCACTGTCAAAGGGCGGGGGGAAGGCGGCATTGCGCGTTTGTGCAATTCTTGACCTGGGAGGACTGGGCTCTTTATCTCATCGAACGCGGGAAGAGGGCCCATGGCGGTGATGGTGGTGCACGGCGGGCGGCGCAGCGCTGAGCCACCGCCCACATGTCCAAGCAGCTCGTAGCGCGTCACGTCCATTTGCTCAACGGCGGCCGGGGTGTTGACCGGATTTCTTTAGGGCCTAGCGTCGCCCTGCGCAGTGCATGCGAGCTATCGTCCCGTCTCGCAAGTGACCGCTGCTTCGGTCGCTCTTGCCTGTGATCGCAACTCCAACACGCGCAGAAAGAGCGGTCGCTGTGAACCGGCCTGCATCCCCCGTCTCCGCGCGTCAACGACGTAACCCATCTGCACTTCGCGTCGACCAACAATTACCGCGGGCGCTATTGTGCGAATAGCGGCACAGAGCTCGTATTGTCAGCAGTTCTTGGCGCTAGGCAGCAGTTCCCTACGAGGCTTAGCTCCACGTCGAAGGTGACTTTCAACCTCATACTGCCCACCTCGACGCTTCCTCAGTTGTCCTTTCCCCCAAACAACCTCGACCTTACAGCTTCTTCGTGCTCTACCGCCTTAATCTTCAGGCCGCATACCCCTCATCTGCGCCGCACCACCCGCCCTTGTAGCTTCTTTTGCCGCCCGCAGCCCGTCTTACTCCGGCCGCTGCGCCTTCTATATACTGGCTCCTGCCCTCGCCAGCGCTGCCAGAGGACTCTCCGCGCCCTTCCCCACCCGTCGGACACCTTTCACCAGCCGGCCTATCATCTCGCTGCTTTTACCCGTCCTGGCCCTCGAACAGGTGAATCTGGAGCTGCACTGCATTGACGCTTGGTCCAAAGGAACCCGGGCTCTGTGAATTGTCCAGTTACGTGACTCATAACCTGAGGCCGCTTCCACTCCAGCCAATACGGAACCAGTCACCGTCAATATGTCCGCCCACCAGAGCAGCAACCCCCGGCGCCGCACTACAAAGGGTCCCGTTTCCCCTCTTCGCACTGGTGCCACCTTCTCGGCTCAGTCACAGCTTGCCAACCCTGTCTGTGGTCTGGATAACTCTTACCACATGCCCCATCGTTCCACTACCAGCCCTGAGAGCTTGGAGGCCCTCCTCGTGGCACAAGGTCCAGCCCTTAGTCGCATCAGCAACGTGCTGGACAACTTCGACAAGACGATCGCTGGCCTGAAGGCGAGCGGTAATATCCTTGCTGATCCTGAGGTGCTGCCGGTCCCAAGTTTCGTCCTCGCCAGCGCTACTTTCGACACTACCCCCATGGAGATTGACTCCAAGCCATCTGCAGTTGAACGCGACCCGCATGAGCACGCCTCGGACAGCGGTCTCGGCACTAGTATCGGTGGATCGAAGTACGGTAAGTACTCGGTGCAGCTATCTCGTTTGGAAGGCCTGCAGTCTAACACTTATAAAGACCACGTCCGCGCCGAACGCAACAGCGTTCGTGAGTCCCTCAACTCTGCCATTTCCTCCACTCGCTCTGCTGTCACCCGGGGCTTCCCATCTCGCGGCGCTTCAGAGGAAAAGCACACTCTCGGCGAGTTCGCGTGCAAGCAGATCCACGACTCTATCATTAAGCCCATTCTTGCCGAAGAGTCTCTCAAGGACTTCCATCCTTTGATCAAGGACGTTCCACGACGCATTGGAGAAAAGAGCATCTGCAATCTCCGTGATCTCGAGAAGACCCTCATATTCTTGGCTCCGGTAAGTGGTATTCGATATCTGTCTGAGAGTGCAAAAGTTAATTGCATTCGTCTCGGTTTTAAGGAGCTCTCGGCTACAGCGACATCGTACCTACGCTTTTGCGAGCGGTCAATTCAACTACTACACGCGACTGTCAACCGCCTCTCCGAACCTGACCAACGACTGCCTTCCGACCGGCCGTACACAACTAATTACTTCCTCGACTTGGTGGAACAGATCCGACGCTACGCCGCAATCATGGCTGCCACTCGACAAAAGGAATCCAACGGCGAGGACCTGGACGATATGGATTACTCACGGTATGACAAAGCCGCGGCTTTTTTGTTTTCACGTACTAACCAAGCACTCAACAGCGATGAGAAAGTCACGCTACGTGGTGGGCTAAGCCACAATGGCCGTCCAATGGAGCTGGTCCGTGAGAAGAACGGCGAGGTCATTCCTATCAACGAGGATGCCGAAAACGCATACAAGGTATCGAAGCGTGTGCTTTCTGACGATGAGATGGACGAGGACGAGGCCATGCGTTCCATGGCACGCCGACGCAAGTCCGACAAGCCGGGTGATGTCATGCACACCTGCCGCGACTGCAAGAAGGAGTTCAAGCGACCATGCGATCTGACCAAGCACGAGAAGACGCACTCTCGCCCATGGAAGTGTACCGAGCAGAAATGCAAGTACTACGACCAAGGCTGGCCAACCGAGAAAGAGCGTGATCGTCACATGAATGACAAGCACTCCGCAGCCCCCGCTCAATACAAGTGCCTATACCCACCATGCACGTACGCCTCCAAGCGCGAGTCCAACTGTAAGCAACACATGGAGAAGGCCCACGGATGGGTGTACAACCGTTCGAAGAGCAACGGCCGCAAGAAGGCCCCCACCAACAGCAACCCCACCACACCTCTGACACCGTTCCTCGGCACTCCGATGTCAGCTAACCTCACGACACCCATCACTCCCTTCGCACCTTCACCACAAGTGCCGATGATCGATACCTTCGACTACTATGGCTTCGGTACTCCTGCCATGAGTGTACAAGGCTTCCAAGACGATTTCCGAAGGGATTCCGTCACTACCGATGGATCGACCTTCACTTACTCATCGGGGCACTCTCCTCTGGAGCCAACCTCGTTCATCGACGCAGTCACCCCTGAAGACATCAACATCAATCACAATGATTTCTTCAACAACTGCTTCACCACCGGCTTCCAACAGCCAACCCCCGCTTTCGACCCTCTCCCCTTCCAGACGACACTGGCACAGCCAGATGTCACTCTCTTCTCCCCATCAATGCCCATGGACGAGGGCTTTGGTGACGACTTTACGTTGTTCGACAACGTTCAGCAGGGCGAAATGCCCCTGAACAACACCACGAACTTCTTTCCAGACATGAACGAGCTGGGCGGACAGTTTGACTACTTCTTCGGTGGACAGTAGACGGTGGATTTGTTTGCTTTTAGCGTTGCGTATAGCTCCAGGCTGCTCTTTTGGAATACGTAGGCGTCTGGCCTCAGGCTGCTTTTTGGAGAATTCGCAGCCACATGCTCTTGATGAGCACATGAGATGATTGCATAGTGTACCATAGAATACGATGTCATGACAAATCCTCTCATCTCCCATTCCAACGTTTTTCAGACGGCTACTTCACACTAATCGACGATAGATGTGCCTGTCTATCGTCGCAGGTATTTGGGATGCGATCATGATCCTCATGACGCATCGAACACCTCCAGGACGCACGACCAACATGCCCTATGACTCCCAGCTCCTGCATGCAGACCACCACCCTACATTAGCACCGCAGGGACCGGCTACTAATAGCGTATCGATTGACATCACCTGCATGCCGTTCAAGAGGGCTAGTCGTCGCTAGCGCGGCCGGCTGAGACCAATAGCGTCTACCGAATGGGCATGGGGCGTTTCAGGGTGCGGTGCTCCCCTGCGCGAACCACCATCCCCTCTGTTTCGCGATGCAAGACTTGCCGCCTGCTTGACTTTCACGTCACTCACTCTCTTTTGCGGAGTCTGTCACTCCCTTGACAGCCCTCTTCTCGTCGCTCTCTACAGCAAACATTAATTAGGTACTCCTCGGAGACCGTTACACTCTCTGGTTGCGCTGGTCGTAATCTGCTCGTTCGTGGTTGAGTTTTCAGGCGGTAATCGCGTCATTGGAACACTTGTTTATTGTTGTTTTTGTGCAGAACAGAAATATGTTGGGTTTTCATAGGAGGACGAGGAGTTTGATTCCGGTGAAGGAGTTGGGCAAGTACGACAAGGTGCCGCTGCAGGAGGCGGTGTATGCTGAGGAAGAGGCGGATAGGTACGATGGCGTGGTTGGGGGAGATAAGTCGAGGAGTAGGCAATTGATGCTGGTGTATCTTGTGTTTCTGGCTGAGGCGTAAGTACTGACACTCAGTTGAGACAGGTCGAGCTAATCGTCGATGCAGCATCATGGCCTCCAGCCTCCAACCCCAGCTCCAGATGCTCCTCTCCTCCTCCGACTACTGCGGCAATCTCTCCACGTCGTACCTTCGAAGCATACTCGACTGCGCATATGCCTTCGGCGGCACAACAGGCCTCTTCTGGGGCTTCCTGGCAGACCGGATGGGCCGGCGGCGCGTCACCTTGCTTGGGCTGTGGAGCATGCTCATCTGCTGCTTGAGTGGCGGATTCGTCACAAGTCTCGCAGGCTGTGCCATCTTCCGCTTCTTCGCAGGCATGGTCAGCTCCACAATTGTGTGCACCAGCTTGACCATGATCGGCGACCTCAGCACAACCGCAGAAGGAAGGGCGAAGAACGTCGCCAGACTGCCATTGATCTCACTGTGCGGCTCTCTCGGACCGCTCATGCAAGGCATGGTATCTGAAAGCCTCCAGGCATACGGCATGGTGTGGGAGAAGTTCCCGACCCTTGGTTCAGAACTCGCATGCGGTAGCCTGCTCTTTGGCATCGCACTCACAGCATCCGTCTTCTTGAAGGAAACGCTACCATCACACCAATCCGACCGTTCTACGGACATCGACTGCGAGAAGGCGGCATTCCTGACTCGCTCTTCAGAGGATACAAACATCACTCTCGTGGACGTCGCACGCCCCGAGCCCATCAAGATCGCTCACTTTCTTCAGGCGCCCTCGTTCGTCGTCCTATTATCGTCGTTCTGCCTGCTCTCGCTCCACGCAGCCACTTTCGACGTTCTTCTTCCCCACCTTGGCCAAAGCAGCACACAACAAGCTGGCATGGGCATTGCATGCGAGTGGCTCAGCATCGTCGTCCTAATCGTCCGAGGTATCGCCGGTCTAGCCGTTTCCTTCGGTGTGCCATGGGCCATGCAGAAGTACGGTCTCGTCAAGCTATATCGCTCCGTTTCGATGCTATTCCCAGCGATGTACATCATCACGCCCTTGGTCGCAATCCTCGCTTCATGCAGTGCCTTTGTGCCGATCGTCTCGGTGCTATCGATTCTGTTTAAGCACACCTTGACATACGGTGCGACCGTCCTCGTTGCGCTGCTCGTGCTGAACACCACGCCCGACGCTTTCTCGGCTGGCACGGCTGTCGGCATGATGCAGGTCGCCAGCCTCTTCAAGGCATTCGCTGTCGCCGTCAGTGGCACGAGCTACTACTTCAGCGACGATCTCAGCGTCCAGACAACCAACTTCGCCCTGTGGACTATCCTGGCACTTTTCGGCGCAGTTGGCGCTGGTCTGGCATGGTTCGTCAGGGAGCGACCAAGCGTAGAAAAGGACTTCCCGTCTGAAGTTCTCTGCTGGGAGATGTGCTTCGATGCGGATGTGGAGAAGCAGATGTGTGAAGAGAGCGATCTTGAGAGTCTTCTCGGTGATGACTGAGCGGTATGGCGGCAGTTTCATGTGTTTACGCTTGTTCATATGTTTGCATCCCCTTGTGTATATTTTCCTAGGTTATCTCCAACTCTCCTTGTTTATCCTGTTCTAGCCTGTTCTACATGTCACAACAGTGGATGTTTTCCGTATTATTATCTCGTGCTCTATGCATAGTAGTACACCATCTTATCCATATGGTATGTATTCACACACTTGACTGAAACCACTCTTCCTTCTTGAAAGCGTGCTACATTGAATATCGCCTCGTTGGCATGTGAGAAACATATGAAGGAGCTCTTGGGTGGTCGTGCGTCAGGTCCTGAAACGCGCCAGACCGGTAGATGATTCTCGATACGAGCATGATACAAGGCGTCACTTCTATCACATATGCATGATGATCATCTTGAGCCATATAGCAGCATGTAGAGAACATCGATGTTGTCGATCGGGTTCGCGATTTCTCCGCGTTGATCTCCGCATTGTCGGCAATTTGAAGCAATATCGGGCTAGGCAGACGTTGACGCGCCGCGGGCTAATGATGCAACTGCGGGACCCCTGCATACAAACATCAAGTATGATGAGCAGGGTCGCGGCTGTTGTTTTGGAAGCCCATAAGCGTGCCTCCCACGTGTTGTTGCAGTCACTCCTTCTCACCTTCCTCCACCAAAGCTAGACGCTCCACTGTCTGTTTACGACGCCCGCCCTCTGTGCAACCACCACACCCCGCATCAACATTCGCACATCAACACCCGCGCACACTTAGTAACAACAGCAATAGCCCCATCTGCGCAATGTCTCTCCGCGACACATATGCGGCCTTCCTCGCCAACCCGTCCTCGGGCGCGTTGGCCTCCAATGCCTCTCTACACTACATCACGACGCTCACCAGCATCCAGGACGCGACGGCCATCATCAAGCACCTGTCCGTCCAGGAGAAGCTCCTTAAGAAGAAGACGCAGAAAGTTCTGGACGTTGTCGAGGGCAGGCACGCGCTCAGCGTCGACGTAGACACGACCATCGAGTTCCAGAACGGCGGTGGCGCCTACCTGCCGGGCCTGGATGACAACTTTATCTCGGACCGGACGGCCACATTCCCCATGGTAACCATAGCCTGCATAGCTTCATGGCGTTGGCACGGCTAACAATAGCAGGTCCACGTAGTACACTTCGACAATACCAGCAAGATCACACAGATCCGTCTCTACTGGGACCAGGGCGCGCTCCTCAAGCAGATCGACGTGATCGGTGCGCGCTCGCGCAATTGGCCCATCCGTGACAGCACGGAGCAGTCACGCCTGATCGCCTCCAGCTCCAACGCAGTCGCCCGGTCAGAGTCCACGCTGTCTTCCCGCCCGTCGACGGCTTCACGAGGCGCCGACGAGGTCTCCATCACCTCGCGCTCACGTGGCTCGACCAACAACGCCATGAACGATCCGCATGCGTCATTGGCGCTGTTCCAGCCCCGCAGCGTCAGCGAAGAGGAGTCGCATGCCTCACATCCGATAGCAGCGCGCGTGCAGTCAGCAAAGCCCCCTCCTCGCGAGTACTCGGAGCTGTTCGTCGGCGAGAATGCCGGCTCACCCTCGCCCTCCCCACAAAAATTCACCGGCAAAGCAGGCAGCGGCAAGAACTACAAGGCAAATCGCCTGTTTGAAGAGGCAGATGATGAAAACGACTCGCCAGTCAAGGGACCTGGCGTCAAGACTAACCCCAAGAAGTACGAGCACTTCACTTTCGGCGACAACGCAGCGGATGACACGCCCAAGGTCAGCAACCCAGCAAATCCAAAGACCAAGTCCAAGAGCGAGGCGAATTGGGACTTTGAGGACTTTGCGACGCCGGCCAAGACGAAGCAGAAGACGCTGCCCCAGGCCGTTCGACATTTCGGCTGGAGCGACGACGAGGTTGGTCCATACTATCAGCCAGAGATACATGAGGTTATTCCAGTATCTCTGCCGTTCAATGATTGTACTCGTGCTAATATGACTTCTCTGTAGGAGGTCTCTCCAGTCCGCCGTCCAATCGTCCACCAGGCCCGCCCTGACGCTGACCCGCAGTTCGAGTTCGTCGATGATGGCACTCCAGACGCCCAGCGCAAGAACCCTTCCACCAAGGGCCGTGCCGGCAACAAGGGCATGGGGCTGTATCAAGACCACGTCATGGGCACTACCGCTGGCGACACCGACGATGCACCGTACGATGACGACGTCAAGCGCCCTCTGAGCGATGTCACCCACAACAGCAAGAACGAGTACCGTGACAGGAACACCAACGCTCACTTTGAGATGAACGACAACAGCCCTGCGAACAGCAAGACCACGGTTGCCAAAAAGCAAGAAACCCACAGAGCGACAAAGACCAACTGGGGCCTGTATCAGAACTCTCCCGACACCCGCGACGGCATCAACATTGCCGGTAACGGTATGGGAGGACGCAAGGGCACCGAGGCTGCGTGGTCGCTCTTCGACGAGTCCCCAGCCAAGAAGGAGAACAGCGGCAAGCAGTCCACCTCGCGCGGCATCAGGACTGAGGGCGACGGCATGGGCGGCAAGAAGGGCGCAGATTCCTTCTGGGATTTCTAAACTTTGAACACCGAGCACGGCCTATTTACGACATGGATTGGATGCCACGATATGAGCGCTCACAGTTGTGAGGAAAGTCTGTTGGATCACTCGTCACATTTGTATAATTTCTCTAGTGTTATCCACGAGTCTCTTTGAGTCAGAGTTGGCGACGACTTTGGAGGGAAATTGGAGATTTGGAGCGCTGCTTGCATAGCTTGATGGCGTGTATCACTGAAGGTTATTTTGCATAGGATGAATGATATGTGACTCAACTACTACTTCTTCCGTGCTAATGAGTTGCGCTTTGCTCCTGCTTCTGCTTCTGCTTCTGCTTCTTTACTGGCTGCTGGCTATCAGCATGTATAAGTCACGAGAGCTAATGATCGATACAGTAAATCTAAGCCGCCCCAACGACACAGCCAAAATGCGCGGGATAATCCTTGCTTCGAAGCAGCTCGTTCTCGCCTCATCATACCTCGTCCACTGCCGTGAATTCGACTCGCGACTTAGCATTCAAAACTAGCTCCTAGTGTGTCCTGTCCTTGTCGTGGCATTGCAGTAGGCCCAGAAGATGGTGTAATGTAGTACCTTTACGGGATATTTCTTCCTGGTACTTTATTTGTCATGAAAGAAAGGCAACTACTAGGCGTAGAGTCTGGCAAAAAACACTTCTCTCAAGAAAAACGGACAGCGAGATGTGTTGGAGGAGCTGTTGATGACGTGAAAACACTTCTTAGTGCTATTCAAGACTGTGCTTGTGAGATGTCGAAACCAAACGCTTAGTACAAGGTCTCTCAATAAGTCGTTCAACCCGGAAAAAGGGCCAAGGCTAAGCTGGACGACGACAGGTACGTATGTAAGAACTATTCTGAGGCCTACATATACATAATCTCTGTACACAGACGAGATGGTGTATTTTTCCTTTCCGGCTTTCGCTACTTACCGAAGGGAAAGGGTCGCTTTAGTAGATGCTATGGCGTTGATGGAGGAATAAGCTGTATCTGGCTAAGTTGCGGGGATCATGTTATGGTTGTTTTGGCGGATGAGATGTCTCCTTGGCCAATTCGATGGTCGAACAGGGGTAGATCTGGGAGTTTATGCTTTGGGGAGTGATCTATTAGGTAAAGGTGAAGGTAATTGAAGCACACGTATGGGATTTTTACATGGAACAAACTCTCTCGCATACCCTGGTGCGTATCTTGAAAGAGTAGACATAGCCAGGCTGACTGATGCACAGCTCCGTTGCATGTATCCAATCATGAGCTCACAAGCCTTTCTCCGTCTCTCCCATGGCCTGATACTCTGTTGCACGTCTGATCTGTGTGAGCGTACTCGCAAAGTAGCTACCTCAACCTCGTAGTGCCGCATGAAATGTCGCCTAGGCACCTTCCTGATCTCTGCGGCTGAAAACAACCTCCAACTCATCGCCCACGTGCCCACCATCTATGATGCCGTCCCACTTGACGAACGTGACATCCGCTTGGACGTGCTCCCTGAAGCTCTGCCACCCCAGACTATCCATAATGCCCCACGCTGCGCGGAAAGCCTCGCCTTCGGACGCGCGTTCTCCGTCTTCGGCATCGTCAAACCAGATGCCCTTCTCGACGATGCGTTGGAGATCGTCTGCCGGAGTTACGGAGGCCCATACGTCCCAGGGCAGGTACTTGACGCGGACCTCTTGTAGTGGAGGTGGTGCGTCGACTGACAGCGGGAGTAGCATGAAGAGAGCGTGCACGCAGACTTGTACCCAATACCTACTCTTCATTGGGAGAGCGTAGCCGGGACGGCTTGTACTACGGGTGTGGTGGGAACCCTTTGAGATGAAGTACATTGGGACCGTGATGCTCGTAAGGTTGAACGTTGGAGTCGCAAGATACGCGAAGAGGGGCGTGACCTCCGTTTGCACTAGCAAGTCAAGATTGGTAGCTATGTCTTCATAGGCTGAATGGTTCTGCGGCTCGCGGGAGGGGTCTGCGAAAGGGTAATGGTTAGCAAAACCGAACGGATCATTAGCATGGCTGGCTGCTGCTGCTGCTGTCCGGTCGAAGGATGGGTATAAAGTCGTATCAGATGATTGATAGAAGTTATCTGTTGGTGTGCAATGTTAGCGGGTCTTTTGAACTGCAAGAGTAACGGGCATGACATACCATCATAGTGGCCGCCTTCATGGTCGTGTTCATCGTAATGTCCGCTGTAGGTTGCACCGCGAATATAGTCGACGTCGACTTCTTGTCCGTCTTGCTCGCAGGACCAATCGTTCCTCGCACTCCCCTGGTCAAACTTACTCGGGGGATAGCGCCGCAAGTCTGGAAACGTGACCCAGTCGAGTTCGATGCTCTTGATCCACTTCAACCACTGTCTGCCCGGTCCGTTAGGCTCTTCGATCCTCTCTAGCAGAGCCTTGAGGATAAAGGGCCCGCAGCTGAGGAAGATGGTATGCTTCTTGCACAGGACTTCAAGAGCTTCGCGAGCGACCTGACGGCTGAGAAGCAAGTACTCATGGTGGAGGACGAGGAGGATGGCGGCGGCACTGGGCTTGAAGTGCTTCAGGTTGCGGCGCTCGATGCGAAGCGCGCGCTCGCTCCGATTATCCTCGACCTGAAACGTATAATCGTAAATCTGCGCTAACAATCAGCAGTTGTTTCCAAACATCCGGCGGGAACCTACCAAGTCGCGCAATTCGCGGGGCAGCCTAAGGAACGGAAACACGTCTTTTGGTGCCGCAGCATCCTGGCCATACTCGAATCCGTTTCCATCGCGCGGGTATCTAGTCGCGGTAGCCATGTGGGCTTGTTTCTTCTCAGGTGACGCGCTGTTTTCGTGCTGCATGTGGAATCTCGCAGTCGCCCGCCTTGCGCCCAAGGTTTAACCCCGCATGACGCACGCACGCGCAAAGTCTCCGATGCGCTAGCACGTGAGGGCTCCACTCAATGGATCTCCAGTGTGCTTGCGCCACTTGTCGATCGGGGTCTGATGTGCATTGTGGCTTGCATGTGAAGGTTATGTGTGTATGCAATCAACGCAATACAAATATTGGAGGTAAGCGGTGCATGCCTCCGCGGTACTTTTGACCACGTTTCCGACAACTACCTAGCTCTCGGTAAGTCGCGGAAGCCGGAAATAGACACATGATCCTGTCTGTGTACAGAGATTTTCAAGAATTTAAAAAAGCTACTCCATACCTAGATGTAGTCGCCACGCTTGGCTTTTGTTTTGCTTTCACGACTCACAAGATACATTCCAGAAGCTGGGACCTGTGAGTACGCACTGGGCCCTGCCGAGTCCGGCCTCCGTGGGAAGATGACTGGATGAACGGGCCGCATGTCGCAATCCTGCTATGGCGCTGCATAACCACGCGCAAGTGGCAGTTAATTACATCTATGAGACCCGGTACCCTAATTTAACAAGAGGAAAAGTGGGACTGCTACAACGTCTTGTACCCTTGCATCGGACTATTCGAACGATTTTGAACAATAACGTCGGCCTTCTCTTCGCCCTGCTAATTCCATGACGACTTGAAATTGCAGTCTCAGTGCGTTTTCGGTAGCGGACAATTAGTACAAGAATAGCGCCTTTTGCTGCGAGTGGGGGGATATATTTGTCGACCGTTGGAAGTGCGCCGCTGATCTTCGCCATCTTGAGCGGGTGTACCACCTGTCCCGTGGCCTAGCAAGGCAGTATCGTTCGATTCTGGTGGCTATAAATTGGTTCTTTACTGTCGAAAGTATGTTTGGTCGTCTGTGCTGCAAGAGTCAGGGGCTGGGCAGTGCAGAGTACAGTACAACTTCGGTCCAGGGATGTCATCACGGCAAGGGGTGTTGCAGAGCATGGTCGAATTCTGCGCACAAAGCGAGATCTCAGCCACCCGAATGAGACGACCGTTGCATGCGTCCAGCGAGCCGCCGGCGCTTGGGAACTCGATGCGATCCGAGATTCATACTGTGGATGTCACTCGCTACTAACTCGCACAGGGAGGGGACCCAGTTGCCGATCGCCTGCGTCCCCTGTCGGCCAACGTTGGAGCGCGTAACAACCTGCCCGAACTAGCAATGCAATTGTGGCACGACTAAAGCCCCAACAGTGGCACCTATTACCGGCTACCGACTGCTGGCAGTTGACGCGTCGGCGCACAACATCCAGTGTTGCAGAGCCCGTGTCTCAGAACTGCATCGGGATTGGGATGCTGCACTGATAACGTGTCGTCTGGTTGTGGCACCAAGGTAAGATTCTGCAGGTCCACTGGTGGCTTGCATCGAAAAGCAATGGGCAATGGGCGGGTGAGCAGTGTGCTGCATGCATAGGACCAGGATCGGGTTGTTCCGCGAAGAGTATGAGCTCTTTCACGGCGCACTACACGCGGGCTGCCGTGTCAGCAATGTCCTCGAATGGTGATGTTTACCGTCGCTACAAGGATAACAAGCACAGCAGCCTGTGTGTCCTGGGGAACAGAGAGCCCTTCGCTGGACTTCGCTGTCGTGTCTCTGCGCAATGTTTCATGACCTGCAGGCTGGCGTGGAGCGGCTCACAACAAACAACCCGGCCCTTGGGTCATAGTATGGACTCGATCAGTTCGAAGGCCAACACGATCGACTCGCTGAAAGCTCGGATGGCGCTTATTGCGGGGTACTGATGCCTGTGTTGCTTAATGAGGGCGGTGGAGTACAGCGCATGCATTGGCACATAGCACAAGACCGTTGCGTTGACAAACCTGGTTGTTGGGTCTGCGTGTGGTTACACGATGAGGACGGCCGTGACGGTGAGCGCCGTGTGGTGGCGGTCTTGGATTGACTAATTTGCCCATACGGTTGTGAGGAATTCGACGCGCAGAGCGGTGAGAAAATGGTCAAGCGTGTCGATACTAGAGGCACTTTCTTATGGTACTCTGAGAGCCGGCGCCGCGCACGAGACATTGAAACGTCGGTCGTGTAACCAAGTGACCATGTCACAAAAGGGCCGCTGTCCTGCTTTGTCTCAGATGACGAACGAAAGAGGGCGATCGGGCCTTTGGAAGACGTCTGCAATGGAAAGTGAGCCTGTCCAGGCTGGATTGTGGGTCGGCTGGAGGTAGTTTGCATCTTAAATGTTAGACTTGCGAGACTAGTTCTGGTTCGGCTCGTGATTGTGGTCCTGCTGCGATATAGCATAGCCTCTTGGTAGTCGCGAAAGCCGGAACTAAATTATACTATCCTGTATATCTACGGAGTAGTTTTAAAATTCAGAACAGCTTTTACGTACGTAGTTGTAGTCGTCAAGCTTAGCCTTTTTCCAGCTTTCACGACTTGACGAGAAATAGCGTCTATTTCTAGGGGCCCCACCTGCCTACGGTAGACTACACCAGCGCCAGTCGTGCGTCCCAATTTGGTGCGTGGTTGTAATGGCCTCCCTGACGTCGAGCGATGCTGGAATGTAACCGTTTCGCGGAACAGGCAGATGAGCTAAACACATGGTACATATGAACAGCTGAAGCGCGCCTGTGTCCCCGTGGCCCCGCGGCGCTGATTGGTGGGCAAAAGGTGCAATGCGCAAAAACTCTAGGAGAAGGCCGGCTGCAGCGTAGCAGCGACCGTGCCCGATGCAACGGCCCAATGCGGTGTGTTGGGTCGCGAAAGAAGATTTGGAGCATGATGAGGTGTTGTTGGATGAAACACGGACCGTGGGTGAACATGTTTGCTGCTGCGGGGCTCGATGGGCGGGCTCCACTTGTGGTCACGACACAGCCACGGGTGATCCTCGAGATGTACCGCGAACGTGTCTGTCTGCCGGCATTGTGCGCTGCCCGGTGGCTGAAAGGGCTGAATTGCGTACGGAGTGTCAGGCCGTGTGTTTCAAGCTGCACGCGCTGCACGCAGAGGGGACAGGCAGTCACTGGAGCGATGCTGGCCATGCTGCTGCTCGCGGCGCTGTCGCCGGTTGGGCATACGAGACTCGTGGGCGTGTCTACAGCGGGCAGCGGGCCAGCAGCGCCAGTGCTGGGTTGGGCTAGGCACGCCGTCTGACGGCATCCATGGTCCATGGTCCGGGCATGGGTACCCCCCAATGCGCCAGCCAGAGGCTGTCCATGCTTCCGTCCCGCGGTCCTCGGCCGTCCTGCTGCGCACACAGCTAGAATGCTGCGCAGACGTCCGGCATGCTTACGCAAATAAAGGCGTCCGTCTCGCAGTGGAGCGGTGCAGTTTGCGCGCAGAGCCAGGGCGGCCCTATACAGTGCAGCTAGCCGCCGCTAGAGACTGGGTTAAGATACACGAGGCGCGATTGCTGCGATTCCCACGTGTGTCGGCTCACCTCTTGGCTCCGTCTTCCTCATTAATTGGCTGTCCCCGGGCCCTTGCTGATCACAGCAAGCCAACCTCTGCATCCATTCTCCCAAGCCTGCCCTCCATCTCGAATCCATTGAGCGTTGCACACGCCGTCGGGCTGTCCGCACCTTCTCGTGTGCCACTGTGTCCCCTCCGCGCCCTTGGAATCTCTGGTCCGTCTATGCAAGGCACGCCTGCACTCATTCAACCGGCGACTGCCACTTTGCTGCCGTCCCCTCTCCCCGTCCCCTCGCTCCCGTACTCGACACGGGCATGAGCCGAGAGTTGGTGAACGCTCGCAGCCTCACGTCCACGCGCCCGCCCCGGCCTTTTATGCTGTGAATTTCTTTTCGCGGCCATCGCACCTTCCGGACCGCCTAGTCTGACCTCGCTCACCGTGTACCACCGCTCTCACACGCCACTCACCAGCAACTTCATCCTGCCTCTCCCCCGCCCAATTCGCTGCTAGCAGCGCCTCGCTCGACGCCTGCGTGTTGCATTCGCCCTACAACGCGTCCGTCCCGAGTCCCGCCATCCCAGCGCTGTGCACCGCTTCGGTCCCAGGCAAGAGCTCGTCCAGGTACCATTCACTGCTCTGCAGCGCACTGCAGCCACGTCTTGTTCGGAGGTAAGCTCCCACATAGCTCATGGTAAGAGTGCCTTGGGCGGTGCGGCTATCTCTCCTTCGGCTTGGTGCTGCTGCGAAACGCCAGAAGAGGTCTCCTCGGCATCGTCATCGGCGGACTGCCCTGGCGTAAAGCAACTGTACCAAACCGCGCCTTCCTCTGCATCCATTTTCTTGGCGCTCCCCACTTCTTCGGCAGGCGCTACCTAAACACACTATCCCGTGCGCTTTCACCTTTGCTCACCACGCTGCTGTCTTCCACGCCGGGCCTCCGCCCTGTTCCCACCTCCTTCCAACGCTCATAATCTGGCCTGTCCACCTTTACACGGCCAGTCTTTCAAAATCAGCGCCTCGGCCGTCGGTTACAATTGACCCCGTCGCACTTCATTCTCTTGCATCTCATTGGCCGGCTGCCCTCACTGGCGCTCTCTGCAATACCCATCTGCCCACCGTCAGGCCGCGGCCTCCACCCCAAAGCTCACTCTGTTACACCTCAGCATGGACGGTGTCTCTCATCAACGTCCGCCTGCACCTCAAGGACCAGCCCTCCCAGGTATCGCCAGTCTCACCAGCACTCTCCCCCCATCTGAGCACAGTCCCCGTCGCCTTGGACACCAGTCTGAAGCTCGTGAGGCTCGCGATTCCGGCAATTGGTCCATATCCCAGAGCAAACGTGAGTCTCCATGCCACGGTCGCGAGGGTCTTCAGGCTACTGCATCACTGACACGTGCACTAGACTCGTCTACCGTCTCGAACAACAACATGGGGCTCCAGCTGCACACGCTCCTCAACCCCGAGGACTCGCCCTCACGGCAGTCAGTGCCCGACACTCCATCATCGGCCAGGTATCCATCTGGCCTTTCGCAGCAGTCTACTACCCTTCCATCTTTGAACCAGGGCTTTGACAACAGGCTCAGCATCGACGCAGGCTCCCACCACTTCGACTCACGCCGCAGCAGTGTGGACAGCCGCGTCAATGCCGGTATGACGCACCTCGCCATCAGTCCTTCTTCACCATACGAAAGTCAAAATGTCTCACGAGTCTCTCTAGTGTCCAATCTGCAGCAACAGCGAGGAATCACAGGCGAACCGCGTACGAATGGCACCTCTCCACTGTCACCACAGGGCCGGAACGGAGGTCCACGGGTTGTCCACACTCCACGAAGGGCTCCTGTGATCAACCCGAACCCGCGAAGCGTCTCGGGCATGCCAGATCCGTTGGCTGCTGCTCCAACCAAGGGCTTCGCTTGGGCGTTCCCTGGTGACGAGCATGGCTATGGCGACCGCAGAGCGTCCAGCAGCGGTGAGTCCAGCGTGGAACGCTCAAATGTTCCGTCTCGCCAGAACAGCTATGCCACATCTATGAATAGCAGTATCTACACCGCAGAGACCAAGCTTCCATACGGTCAACGAGGATTAGACGATGGCAAGCTCATATATCTTATCATCTCAAAGCTTGCATACTAACGGCTTGTAGATATCGGAACTACCCATCACCACTCCATGCAGCACCGCAGTGTCACAAGCTTGCAAAGCACCACTCCCGGAGCTGATCCTTCCCAGCCCGGCAACTACAGTCGGACACCGGAGCTTCGTGTAAGCCACAAGATGGCGGAGAGGAAGCGAAGAAGCGAGATGAAAGGTCTGTTCGACGATCTCAACAATATCTTGCCAAATTCGCCCGGGAGCAAATCCAGCAAGTGGGAGATTTTGACCAAATGTAAACCCTACTCCACCGACTGTTTGTTAGCGTTCTTCTGACATCCTGCAGCTATCGAATACATCAAGAACCTCGGGCGATCACACGACCAACTAGTCGCAGAGAACAAGCGCCTACGCCCAGAAGCCGAGAACTTTCACGCCGCTCAGGTCGATAATGAGCGACTGCGTAACGAGCTGGCTGCTGTCTGGAACGCTCTCCGCCGCGTCGATCCTAATCACCCGCATGTGTACGGACAAATTACAGGGCAGCTTGCACAACACAACGGAACTGCGCCCGTAGCCACCAACAACCTACTGCCGCCCCTTCAGCAACAATTACCCCACGCACAACCGCAGCCTGCTCAGTGGGGTGCCCCAGCTCCTGCACCGATGCAAGGAGTCGAGTATGGCGGCATACGACCTTACGAGCACTCCCATCGCTAGATGCGAAGCAACATCGCACGCGCGCCATTGTTGCCTGTCGCTAGCCGCTCTATGTACCATATCATCTGTCGCGTCTCATCAGCAAATGGCACTAATTCTCCTTTGTCACCACATTTGCTACCTCCGCGCAGCCCATTCCATGCGTTCTACATCTTGCTCTCATCCAAAGGCTCGCGTACACCTTCCGGCCTGCATATCGTGTAGGTAACCCAGGCTCTCGACTGCGATCTCAAGGCTCGCTTCAGCCACATTGAAGGAAATCTTACGATACGTGTTATGGGAGGTAATCTACCAAAAGCATGGCCGCACGTGTACCGCACGTTGTGATTGAGTTTCGGCGAAACATCTTCTATTGTCTGTAATTGGCTTGACATGCACCAACACGTGTCCGACAGACTACGCACAACCATCGGACCTTGGTCCTGCGCACGTTGGGAGGAAATAGCGTTTTTTTTTTTGGCACGCGTGTACGCACGTCCGTATCGTTCAGTAGTAGGGGCATCTTGCTTTCCAGGTACTGAACCACAGTGGGCCATTTGCGCAGAATCCAAAATTTATGATTGCATTACATGTTCCCTCCTTTCCATGCAAGCAAACTTTATTTCACGTCTCGCAGATCGCATAGGCCGCGTGGCCGGATCTACCCGTGGTGGTATCGTGCCTGCCACGTTTTTTTGTTTGTTGTGCTGGGTCAGGATGGATCGCCGATCGGGTGATCTCTTGATAGAGTTTATGCACGAAGGTGGGGACTGCCCTTTTGCTTCTTTTCTCCCGGCCACTCAGGGCCCCCTGAGACGCGTGCCCCGCACGTGGGTTTGGGGAGCATGGAGATCGTCACAAAACATGTGGGCATGACTCGGGGTTTTGGCCGCGTGGATTTGATATGTTGTGACCTGCTGATGGGGTTTTGCGTAAGAGGTGATTGGGTGGAGTATGTTTGTGGCTGGGACTATGCGAATCGGGGAATCTTGATGCTGTTGACTTTTGCGACACAACTTGCGCACGAGGGAAGATGAGTTGTATTTGAATGAGTCATGGGCTTTGTGAATGGCCTGGTGCGCATCGTTGTAGCTTGTTTGGCGGAGTATGATGTTTGAGTTCGACGGATTTCTGAGGTGTAATCGCTCTTCTCGACACACAATTTTTGTCGTCTGGGGTGTTGCGTACCTACTTTTACAAGGTCAGAACGTCGAGCGACGCTATGTTTACAGATATGCTTGGTTCCTTAGCTTCCAAGAGCGACCGACCACATGGAGAAGAGAAGGCATATAAACGAAGTCCAATATGAAACAATACAGCCTTGGATTTAGCACACCTCCTTATCGTCGCTACAAATATCCAGACTACCGTACATTTGACTTCAAGCCAATATAGAACCCATACCAGCACTCCATACCGCAATACTCTCTTTGTTCAACACCTACATCTCTCTCCTTCCTCTCCACACTCCACTTCTAACGCAGTCTCAACCACCGTATACGCGACAACTCACTGCTCGTCCTCCAACATCAAATCCATCACCTCCTGCGGCGTCAGATCCATCATCTGCCCCACCGTCCGCACATCACCCATCCCTCGCCCATCATGTCTCTGCATCAGGGCCGCCCGCACAGCCATGAAGCGCTTCCTATACCGTACATCCTAGTTACGACCGGTGCGCCAATGATTATGATTGTAAGCGCACGGGCTTAGTAGCAATGCGATTAGGAAGGGTACGATTGTGCAGGTGCTTAGCGCGAGAAGGTAGCTGAGGGATGAGTCGATGGGCGAGAGCGGGATGGAGTACCTAAATTATGCTGGCAGGGGCGGTGAATATGCAGTTCGGAGTCGCATGTGCATGTGCTCACTGTTACGAGAGGGCGGAGTGCTGTGAAGGTTGAGCGTGAGGGGTGTCCAATGTAGATGTTGGCAGGAGGTCTAGGAAGTTGTAGTGTTGTTTTGGGTTGGTGGTGGGATTAGGTAGGTCAAGGTACGAAGACTCAACCATGGAACCATACTGACAATCTCGACTCCGAATCCACCCGCGAAGTGCAACAATAAAACACGTTACGCAACCTCAAACATAATCTACTCTTAATATCCTTAATACTTGAACATCACCACACATGAGCACCACCACAACGATGTCCTCTGCACCCCCACAACACCCCAACATCGACAACGACATCCCCACCCGCCCCTTCTACTACTCCCAGGATGACCCTAACTACAAATCCATCCGTGAAGCTCACGATAGACTTTATTGCCAACACCTGCGCTACCTCCATAGCCAGCGTCCCAAACCCTCCCATGACCCCCGTCCCAAACCATCCCACGACGCCCGTCCCGAACGTCCCTATGTGACCTTCATAACCACCACTATCTTCCCCTCTTTCCCCTACTTCCGAAGCATATATGAACACAACGACAAACTCTACTACGACACCATGTGCATCATCGAAGAAACATTTCCCACGCCCAAAGTCGCTGCAGTTCTAACGCCATGGGTCGCGCTCGTGGCGAGTCTTGCATCGCGCTCGCGCATCAGAGCGGTATCATGGAGCGTTGGCACGCTGTGGCTCTTCGCGGGGATTAAATTTGCGAAGGGGAGATGTTGGGACACGACGCACGGACGTAATATCGAGCAATGGCCGCGTGCGTCGAAACTAAAGGGCGAGAGTGGACGCGAACTTGTGCCGCTGACGATGGGGGAAGTAGACTGGTTCATGAGGGAGCTTGAGAAGAGGAAAAGGGAGGAGATAGAGAGGAAAAGGAAGGCAGACGAAGAGTGGAAGAGGGTGAAGGAAGAGCTGAAGAGGAGAGAAGAGGGTGGAAGTGGTGAAGAGGGTAGAAGTGGTACAAAGGATAGAAGTGGTGAAGAAAGTAGAAGTGGTGGAGAGGCAAACAGCAGAGAGGGATTGTGTGGAGATGATGTTGCCGAATGGACCGATCGATGCTATGCAGTAGCTGGAATGCGCGGGTTCGTGGCGTATATGCAAAGTCCTGGTGCGCGAATGATACCTGGGAGAGGTGTGGGTGACCACGTGGTGAGAGGAGGACTTGAGGATGGAAGACGTCAACTATAACGGTAATGCTGCTGATGCTACTACAGGCAAGTCTGCTTATCGGAAGAGAGTCGGTAGATCAAGAAGACTAGGAGTTAAACCGCAATTAATATGTATAATATTGAGGTGGCAGTGTACGTCCGTCCTACCAGCTTAAAGAAGGGGTATATGAAGATAGATCAAGAGAGGGCAAGATGGCCAAGTGACGAAGAGACAACGAAGATACAAGAAGCGAAGGAGTCCACGACATTAATTTATCCAATCTCCACTTTACAACTCGCACTATCCACGATGCAGGATGGTATCCAAAGGATTCTTCTTCTTTTCGCCCATATTCTTTTGCACATTCTTCTTCTGACCCTTGGTCATGAGGCCCTTGGCTTTCAGACCTCGCTCTTTCCTCAACTTCTTCAGAGCTTCCTCGGTGATTTCTTGTCGCATCAATTGCTCGACGACCAGCGTCTTCCGGCTCCGCTTGTCGCCTCTACCAATGAGAATGCCGGCAGTGATGTTGCACGTGAGACTGCAGCTCAGGATGACGGCCGTCAAGGCCTTTGGCCGGACTTTGTAATAGATACCCCAGGTAGTGCCACCAAGAGCGCACTGGAAAATAGAATGGCAGTCGAGCAGGACAACAATGGTGATGAGGAGTCTGATCGAGAATGCGTTGTGCGTATAGGTTTCGGTCGGTCGGTAGAAGGTGTGCGATTTCGCCAGTTTCCCCTGATGATACTCGAGCTTCGTTTGTTCTTCGGGAGTGAGGACCGGAAGCTCTTCCTCGACCTCATCCTCGGTGACGTCGCCTCTCTCAATGGCCATTGATTGGCGCGGAAGCTCGTTCCGGTCTTTAAGTTCTTGGAGACCTCGTTCTTTGCGCAGTCGCCACGTGCGATGCGCGTAGAGAGCGACATAAGTCATGTGATAGGTGTCGACTATACGGAAGGGAAACATTGTGATACCCACAACACAGAACAGCGCGGTAAGAACCTGGTCGCAGATCTCGACAAAGTACTCTTGTCGCCCGGACACGTAGATCCAACCGATGAGGAAGAGCACCCAGGCAGCTCCCCAGAATGTGATGAGGAAGAAGTAAAGGGTGACGATGAAGCCTAGAGGATTGCGCATGTAGCGGCCAAAGCCCTTCATAGTCCGCCCGAACCTTGCACGCTTGGAGTGCAGGACATGACGCACGTGGTCGTCTAGGGCGGCTTTTTCTTCGGCGGTCCAGCCTGGCAGCGAAGCGCCGTGCGGCAGTACAGCATAGTGGTGCCCTGGGCCCTCGTCCATGGTTGAGAGGATTGAGTCAATTGTGTTGGTCCTGCTAAGTCCGTGGCCTTGGGCCGCACGTGACACTTCTCCTTCCTGTGTCATCTCCGGCAACTGGTCTGCGCGCGACTTTCCGCCGGCGGTACCCATTTCCTCATCTGACGAGTCAGACGTCGACTGCCCCAGATCGTAGGTCGGCTGGCGATTGTACAGCCACGGAAGGTTGGGGAGGAAGAGCGAATTCTGAACGTTATTCAGCGTTGTGAGCGCGGATATCTCAGGATCTGCACAGGGTTAGTCATGGTCTCGTCGTGGCAGCGCAAATGCTCACCAATGACATCAAGAACATCGACGACATTTGAGTCCATGGTGGACTGGTTGTGTGCATGATTGGTGCGTCGAATAGTCAGAGCAGAGGCCTGGCGCTGCATTGCCTGCCTGCGTGCGCTGGGCCTCTGTGCTGGCGGCGGCCCCGCGGCTGGGCCTGGGCTGGCTCCATTTCCTGGCCGATTGCTGTCTTCATAGACAGGCTGCAAGGGCGTCGCCGTCATCTGCCGCCGCAAGTCGTTGTCGTCTGGAAAGAGCACCGAAGACGGTGGCCGCGGTTCTGAGCTGCTCCTCCGTCGGCCGCCTTGCCAAGCGTCGTCGGCTGCGGGCTGAGGTTGAGGGGATTGCGCGGGCATGAGGTTCTGTGACGATGGTCTGCGTATCCGGATGGAGCCGCTCCGCAGCCTCTGTGAATCCGATCTCGAGGGATCTGCGGTTGGCGCGGGTGTTTGCAGATTCGGGGACTGGCGAACGGGGACCCGTGAAGTTGTTGTGACTGTGGGACTCGTGACGGTCGACGACTGCGTGCCGAAGTGAGTTACTGAGGTGCCCTGGCCTGGCGATGTCGAGTATATTGTGGTGGTTGTATGCGGCCCATGAGTGGTGGTGGTCGTAGTCGACGTCGTCGACGACCCCTGGGGTGGGAGGTTGCTGCCATGATTGGGATCCATTGCGGTCCAAGTGCGACGTGAAACCAGGCCTCAGGGAATGTCCTGACTGCGAAAGCGTCGTGTCGAGCGCGGCGTTGAGGGAAAGTTGTATGCGCTTAGCAAGCTAGCACTTCCGGCCGTGACCGGGGTGCAGGTTAGTTCATTGTTCAGTCAGCCAGTGCTTGCATATGCATCAGCAATGGGTATGGAAGAAGCCTGAAAAGGGCAAGAGGACGTGTTGGCAGGGCGATAGACGTGATTTTGAAGGATAGGTGACAACGCGCAAGATGAGGAAAGCCATGCTGCTTCATGTTTCACTCCTCAGCCTGGTGCATGCATGCCATCAGAGGGCGCGAGCTTTTCGCCGTGCTCAATCCTGCAGCGATCTGGAGATCTGCATGCACGCCGCCACGGCTCCCTGAGCTTCCATCTTCCGAGACGAAGAAACTTTGCAACGTCATCTAGACTTGGGTCGGACCGAGCGGCCCATTTCATCTGCTTGGGTGATATGGTTCTGAGACCGAACATGCGCTTTCACTGAGAGCAACTTCACTGCGTGTAACACGTGGATCGAAAAGTGATTACCTTTGCACAGGAAATGCACACAATTGAGGACTGGGTAAGAAAAGCCTGAATAGGGCCATCGCATGCGGGATGGGAGGGCACATTTGACTACGCTTCCTCTGGCAAGGCGGCGGCCGGAGCTCTTGGCTGACGCAGATGCTTGGACCCTGGGCTGGAGCTGAAGCTGGATTTGGCGCTTGCGCTGTACCTGCGTGCGTCTTCGTGACTTTCCTCTCCATCCCCTAGTCTAATCTCTGCATATTGTTATTCCAATCTGAGCAATATGAAGGCGCTACGAGCTCTGATACCCGCGATTCTGGCGGCCAGCCCGGCTGCTGCCATGCCACAGAGCCACCTCCCGAAGCAGGCTATTCTGGGCGCATTTGGCAGGACTAGGCCCGTCGGTGTCGGTCACTTCAGCGAGTGGAGTCGCGCAACCAAGAAAGCCTTTCTGGTCGACTGGCAGGCTGGAAAAGCATCGGAATGGACCATCGTCGAAGGCAACGAGGGGGGAGATATGGATAGCATGACGGCGGCATTGACGTGGGCGTACCACCTGGTACACTCGACCGCGAACTCATCGCATCCTATCAAGGCCATCGCATTGCTGCAGACGCCGTCGCATGCGCTGGACCTCCGCCCTGAGAACAAGCTGGCCTTGGACAACTCTCAGATGACCCCCGGTCACGAAGATCTGCTCACCATGGACGAGCTGCCCGAAGACCCAGAGACACTGAGCAAGAAGCTTCGCGGCATCGTCCTGGTCGACCATGCTGAGCCGCTGCGCAAATGGAGCCACGCAAACATCGTCAGCATCATCGACCACCACAAGGATCGAGGCGCCGCGCCGGACGCCGAGCCACGCATCTTCGAGACGGCCGCAAGCTGCACCACCCTCGTCGCCCGCCAGATGCTCGACGAGCTCGAAGACCTTGATCAGGAATACCACATGCCCCACGAACTCCTCGAGCTTATCCTCTCCGCCATCGCCATCGACTCGGGCGGCTTGACCAGTGACAAGACTACAAAAGCCGACATCGAGACCTCCAAGCGTGTCCTCGCCCGCAGTGCGTGGGCCAAGCAGGACCTCGAGGATGTCATGGAGGACTTGGACGATGAACTTACGAAGGCGCAGAAGGATATTGGCAGATTTGACCTGCGCGATCTGCTGAGGAGGGACTGGAAGGGCGATCTAATCGACACCCCCTCGCCGCGAACACCAACCGTTAGTCTGGGCTTCGCGTCGATACCCTACTCAATGGACGATCAAATCCTAAAGACGGATTTTGCTGAGTTGTTCGATTGGTTTGCTGTGCATGCTGTACGTATATTCTTCTCTCGTAGCTCCATAGGTTCAAGTAGTCCTGTCTCACTCCGCTGTATCTCCCCTGTCTCAATCTCTGTCCACGAAAGTCAGCGAATCCATCTAGCTCCCATTCAACCCGTTTCGTCATGATGTTCCATAGCTGACCCCCCTCCCATAGGCCTGGACAGCCGAAGCCGGTGTTGACATCTCTATCTGCCTGAACAAGTACAAGAAGCACTACAAAGACGGCTCCAAGGAGAAGCTGCGCGAGATCGTCCTCACCGTCCGCGACGACGTGCGCATCGATCAGGACCAGGCCGACTCGCTCTTCAAGCTGGTCAAGGAGGCGCTCGAGAACAACACCGAGGGCATAGCCTTGGAGCCCTGGCATCGTGCGGACGAGCTGTCAAACAGGCAGATGGTGTGGACGCATCGGAGTGGTGCGGGGAGGAAGCTCATCAGGCCCATTGTGGAGGAGGCGGTCATGGGCTGGGACTAGAGCCTGTCTATGTACGCAGACTCAAAAAGTGTCAATTGATCACGTCACGGGGTGTGCTGTCTATCCTCGGACGTCATAATGCATAATATGTGAATTATTAGAAGGTCAGAAACGTGTCATTGAGTCGTAGCATCTTGTGCTTGGAGGTAACTATCTAGGGAAAGCAAAAAACTACCAAAAACAAAAAACCCAAACAGTAACAACGAAAACAAAACAAAAAGCACCAAAAAAGCCTAAATCCACCATCAACCAGCAGCCAACCCGCTCTCAACCCTTACCACCCAGCAATCAGAACCCAAAGGGGAGCGAGTTTCCAAGCTCAACCCTCTGGGAACGTCGAATCTGGTTTGGTTTGGGGAGGGCAGGTTGCTGCAAAAAGACAAAGCCCAGAACTCCAAAAACGCCAAAACTTCCAAAACGACCGGTGGGTATCGAACGCCAAAACTTGCAAAACTCCACCAATCAATACCTTTAGCGGGGACGGGTGTTGGTCTTTGCTGGCTTCTGCCGAGCGTTGTTGTTCTTTGGGGAGAGGATTTGGGCGGGAGCGGGCTTCTGTCGGGAGGTGGCTCGTGTGGTTCTGGCTGCTGGTGCCTTGCTGGTGGCGACTGGTGCTGGTTTCTGGGGAGCAGTGCGAACTCGCTTCTTGGGGACGGCCAGCGAGTTCTCCTTGTCCTCGCTGGACAGCTCATCGCTGGTCCGCTTCGCAGAGCGCTTAGCAGTGCGGAGGCGAGGCGCAACGGCCACAGTCGCGGCTGGTTTGCTGGCGGGCGGTGGGCGGGTCTTGCGGGCGGTGGGGTTGGCAGTGACCATGGGTGGTGATGGCTTCTTGGCGGTGGCTGCTTTTGTGGGCGCAGGCTTTGAGATTGTGACGGTGGCGGCAGGCGCGAGGAGGCTGGCCAGAGGTAGATGTCGCTTGGTGGCTGGGACGCGATTGACACGTCGCTCGAGACGCGACCGAAGAGAAGCGCATTGGGCTTCGCACGCGGCGCGCAGCTTCTCGATTCTGGCATTCACTACAGAAATAGGCATTAGCGAAGATCAAACGGCATTCGGGAAGGAACTACTTACTCTCGAGTTCGAGATTGGCAATCATGGCGGACTTGGCCTCTGCTGTGAGTGTGATGCCGTCCATTGTTGTGGGTGTAAACAACGCGTCTGTGAGGTGATCGCGATGTGTATTGAGTGACAATTGATAGCGGTGATCGTCTTGATGGGTGCTGGTGCTGTGCGCGGGTTTCTGAATGCTTGATGGGGTGGTCGCGGTTGCTTGATGTTCTGGGAAGTAGAGTGTAGGTGGGAAGGAGGGGAGCGCAAAAGTAACGGGTTACATGGCTACTGCGCGCGCCAAGCCCCCACCAACGGCGCTCAGGATCACCAGAAGCGCAGAACACACGGACCTAGCCGCGCTCAGGATCACTAGAAGCGCGCACCTGTTAGTGAGAGCTGGATGGATTCGCCCAACTTTTCAAATCGCAACTGTAAGAGACAAAAATCAGGGATTCTACCTTGGACCCACTATTAGCCACGATACCAGCGCGCCTCACGTGACCCTCCAGCTGCGGCGACTGCTCGAACCTCCGAGAGCTCCACCATCTGCAGCACACCCACCTTACCCACACCCAGCCACAAACGCCTCCCACGACTCTCAACATGGTGCTTGAAGCGTCTATGATAGTGTACTAATATTTTACACACTGTATGAACTTTTGCTGACCATGACAGTGTTGACAACAGTGAAGCAAGCAGGAACGGCGACTATGTACCCTCACGGTGGGAAGCGCAACAGGACGCCGTGAACCTCATCTTCTCCTCCAAGACCGGCGCCAACCCAGAGTCATCAGTCGGCCTGATGAGCATGGGTGGCAGCACCCCAGAGATCCTGACGACGTTGACCACGGACATCGGCAAGGTCCTCGACGGCCTACATCGGACCAAGATAAAGGGCGACTCCCACTTCGTCACCGGCATCAACGTCGCAGCTGTATGTTTTCCGCAAAGGATATAGTGGGCGCGCATAACTGACAGCAAGGTGTAGCTCGCTCTCAAACACAGGCAGAACAAGTCGCAGAAGCAACGGATAATCATCTTCAACTGCAGTCCTATCCAGGAGGAGGAGAAGAACCTGATCAAGCTCGCCAAGAAGATGAAGAAGACTGGCATCAGCATCGACATCGTTGCCTTTGGCGAGCTCAGCGACGACACCACGAAGAAGCTCTCAGCCTTTAGCGACAACGTCCAGAGCGCCGAAGGATCCTACCTAGCCACCATACCCCCCAGCGCAAACCTCCTCAGCGACTCTCTCATATCCACACCTCTACTTGGTGGCGACGGTACATCTGGCGCAGGAGGTGCGGGCGGTTCCGGAGGCGAGGGCGGTGCACCAGGCGGCAACGACTTTGAGTTTGGCGTAGATCCGTCCGTGGACCCCGAGCTGGCACTGGCCCTGAGGATGAGTTTCGAGGAAGAGAAGGCGCGACAAGACAAGGAGAAGAAGGCTAAGGAGACAGCGGAGGGCAAGACAGAGCTTGAGCCTGTCGCTGAGGGTGACGAGAAGCAGCCTCTGCTGGACGACCAAGGCCAACCCAGCGGAAGTGGCAGCAAGGACAAGAAGAAGGACGACGATCCAGACAAAATGGATACAGCATGATCTCATGATGAACGTGCGCGTAGTGCACCGAATTCGGTTGCTGAGGGTTCAAAAGCCAGCGGGTAGACTGTCTTGGGCGTCTGCTGTACAATTAGAGCTGGATTATACCACAGCATCCAACAGCTGGGTGATGAATCATGAACCGAGATTTCAATAATCTCCGTCATCAAACTGATTGCTCATGCAACCCATCACGATCCCACTAGCTGGTGCATGATACTATTGACCTCTGACCTTTTCTTGTTCATCCTTGCTTTGCTTTCCCGGAGCCATAACTGACACCATCTGACACGAGGATGAGGACATGGTGTCTAGTTGTCGTCTTTCTTACTCCTGTACTGCTTCATGGCATGTGGGCGGACATGATGTTGTTCCTCAAGTTCCCACGCTGCCTCTGATCCGCTCCCTCTGATCCGCTCCCTCTTTGTAAATCATAGATCTCTCCTGCCCGCCTCATCCTCTAACCTTCACAAACCCATCCAACCCGCGATCAAACTTCTCGCACCGAATCGGCATCTCTACGGTGTAGAACGGATTCTTCATAACATAATCGGCGTACAGCTCATATATGCGCTTTATCATGGCATCCACATTCGGCTGCTGCGGTTCCGTGAACAACAGAAACTTCGTGCCCGTCTGCGTCTGGAAGCATTGTATGCGAAAGTGGCTGGACTCGAGCACTTCGAGGCCTGTGGGGCGGTTTATGAAAGGCGAGGGCGCGGTCGATGCGGGGAGCGGGTTGGGGACGGGCGGAGCTGGAGAGAGGCGCGCGGTTATGGCATGCATGCTGGGATGAGTTAGCGGGTATGTAGGATGGGGAGGACAGGAGGTACCCGTGAAAGGAGCCGGCGAGGGTTAGGTAGTCGTTGCTGGTGAGCTTGGTCATGCCGGTGTGGAATTCGCGGTTGTAGACGAGGCCGCCGGCTTTGTTAATTACGAAAAGGGCGAAGACGACCCTGTGGTTTGTTAATATCGGTGAAGAGACATGTGAAGTAGGTCATACATGGTGACAGGAAGTGTGAATGGTGCTGAAGTTGAGAAAGTTGAACGAGGTTGACTGAGCAGGAGCTCCTGTCGTGAAGTGCAATCGTGTCTGCTCAGGTTGTAACCGCTTCTCTATGTCATGCGACGTCGGCAACAAGCATGTGTTAACGCCGACTATCACGACAATTCATGGTGTTGAGTGGACCCCTGTTACCGCCCGCGTTCTGCCCCTCCAGGCCTCTGCAGCCCGTCCCACCTCTAAGCTTGGGAGCTGGCCTTCCTTCACCTCTCAACGGCCGGCCGCTCCTGCCAACATAAGTTGCTCACGCCGGCCACAACCCTCTTCCCCCTTCGCCTCCACCGACCCCACTTTCGACCATTCTTCAACCAAGTCACGTTCTCCACTCGCGATACTAACGGCTGAAGGTATACGGCGCACTATCGCGTTTCGTCATGTCGAACCAGTCCATTCTCCGAATCACACGCGAGCTGAGCGACATCCAGCGCGGCTCCGACCTCTCCATCGCGGTAGCTTGTCGGGATATCGACGTACGTCATGTTCGAGCGTTAATCATCGGTCCGCCCGACACCCCCTACGAGTTCGGCTTCTTCGAGTTCGCGGTCAAATTCACCAAAGAGTACCCCACCAAGGCGCCACAGGTCACGGCCATTACGACAAATGGAGGACGTACACGCTTCAACCCCAACATCTATGCTGGTGGGAAAGTCTGCCTGTCAATCCTAGGGTTAGCAGCTCCATACCTTCAGCACGTATCCAGCTAACGTGTATAGAACATGGCGAGGCGAGCGCGGCGAGGAGTGGTCCTCCGCCCAAGGCCTGGAGTCCATCCTCATATCGATCCAGAGTCTCATGTCGTCCAACCCCTACGAGAACGAGCCCGGTTTCGAAGATGCCAACTCCGAATACGACAAGAAGAATCAGGCCTCGTATGTAGACAAGATCCGCCACGAGTCATTGCGCATCTCTGTGATCGAGCGATTGGAGGACTATCTGGGTATCCGTCAGGAGCGACCCACGGTCACAGTCTACAACGCCGAGGAGGAGTATCAGGCAGGGAGAGAGGACGCGCCATTCGAGCCATTCCGAGACCTCTGCAAGCGACGGTTTCTCTGGTACTATCCATCGTATTTGGCCACAATCGACGAGGCGGCCAAGCATCACAAGGACGGAGATCGATTCGAGAAGATGCCGTTCGAAGGCCCAGGCAATGCCATGGAGGGCAGCTACCAGTACACAACTTTGCGTGAGCGTATCCTGAAGATATTCGCAAAGCTGAACGAGGAAATGGAGGGTTGGGCCACAGAAGGCAAAATAGCCGTCTCCAAAGAGGCGGGGATTGCCAGCAACCTGCAGCGTCAGTTCGAGCAGATCCGCGAGAACTACAAGACGAACGAGTCCGTCACGCTCGACCTCGATCTCGTGGATAAGAACCCGTTTGTGTGGCAGCTGGTGCTCTTTGGGAGGCCCATGACGAACCTGGATGGAGGCATGTTTCGGATCTTGATCTACATCAGCCCGAGGTTCCCGGACGTCTTGCCACGGGTCAAGTTCGCTACGCCACTATTCCATCACCGCGTCTCCCCAGACGGCATCCTGTGTTACGACGCGAGGCGCAAAGACGACATGAAGTCCCATGTTGAGGCCATAATCGCCGCGGTGGAGGAGGAATCACCTGCGTACGACCCACGCACGTTGGTGAACCCCGAGGCCGCGAAGCTGTTTTGGGGGCCCCCGGACCAGAAGAAGGTGTACAATCGTCGCCTTCGGCGATCAGTACAGGACAGCGCTGAGTACGTTCCCTCCCCTGTCAGTGGAGCGTGGATAGCCTCGCGGTTTTTTTTTTCAGCCGTCAAATAGCTGCCAGAAAAGCTGCGAGGCGCTTCAGGCTATACTGACGTTCAATTCGGGCTTGCAATGAGTGGATGCTAACTGCACATAGGAACTGCTTCTAGCTGAAGGAGATCAACGCCGACCGCACCATCATGACTTTCACGGCCAAATTTCGTACTTAGAGACTGATTCATCGATACCCAACGGCTGGCCTCACGGCTTGTATATTCGGCGCACTGGAGGGTTTGGCATGGCATAGCTTGCACTTGCATGGTGTTAGGGTTTATGATATTCAGTCTATCATGGCTTCGGGGGCAATCGCATAATGACCTGGCGCAGCATAAAAGCCGTCTGACTACTTTTCATGTTCGTTCTTGACAATACAAGCACGACCGTATACATTCAGCCCTACCTATGCGTGACCGTGACGAAGACCATACTTCTGACATCTGGACGCTTGTCCAATGCATGCACGTTGTTGCTGATCACTGCGGTACAAGACCCTGGAAATTGCGGGGGCTTAATGAACCCCTAGGCGCGCGCGCTACTGCACCGAACTCCCCAAACAATTCATCCTTGGTTCCAACTTGCGATTGAGCATTCAACACAACACCATGTCGCGCCCACAAACCCTAGCATCACTGGGCAAAGTTGTCGTCATCGGTGGCTGCGGTTTTCTCGGCAGCCACATTGTAAAGTACATTGTCGAGAGGCATCCCCAGACTCAAGTCGCTGTTATCGACCTACGGACCAGCTCAAACCGCCATGCTAGTCCTACTGTTTCGTACCATGACGGAGACATTACCGACTTCGCTGGCATGACAAAGCTGTTCTCCAAAATTAAGCCGGACGGAGTTATCCATACAGCCTCTCCACACTTCGACCTGAAGCCTGAAATCCACGACAAGGTCAATGTTGGAGGAACCAAGAACTTGATCAAAGTGGCACAGGACACTGGAGTCAAGGCGTTTGTGTACACAAGCTCAGCGAGCGTCATTCTTGATGCCACGGCTGAGCTCATCAATGCGGACGAGAGATGGCCAATCGTTACCGGAGCTGCGCAGCCAGAGTACTACACGACGACAAAGGTATGGAGCTCTGAATCGCGCCGGAACAATTACTGACAACCCTAGGCCTACGCAGAAACCGCCGTCCTCGAGGCCAATCGCAAGCCAGAGAACTTCTTTACCTGCGCGATCCGACCCGCAGGCATCATTGGCGAAGGCGACGTTCAGATCCTCCCCAAGATGGTCGGCGCCTACCGCAAAGGCCAGACCAAGTTCCAGATCGGCGAGAACAACAACCTCTTCGACTTCACATACGTCGGAAACGTTGCACACGGACACGTGCTCGGGCTCATCGCCCTGCTACAGACACAGAAGATGCTCCCAACCACTCCCCTTGACAGCGAGCGCGTCGACGGCCAAGCCTTTTTCATTACCAACGGCGAGCCGGTATACTTTTGGGACTTTGCGCGCGCCGTGTGGCACGAGGCGGGCGACCGGTTACCGCTGTCGAGTGTGTGGCATCTGAGCGCTGACACGGCGTGGGCGATCGGCACGGTTCTGGAGTGGGCGTTCTGGGTACTTGGGAAGACGCCAAATTTGTCGCGGGCGCAGGTACGGTACAGCACCATGTCCAAGTACCACAGCATCAGCAAGGCGCGTCAGAGGCTGGGGTACGAGCCGATTGTCAGTTTGGGCGAGGGGATCAGGAGGGGTGTGCAGCACATTCTGGCACAGCAGGAGCAGGAGAGCCAGAAGAAGGGCCAGTAAACGGTTGTGGCACACTCTTATATATCATCTGCATGTAGATATTGCAATGTCCAGTTCCACACATTAAACGAGCGACGTACATCCATTCCAGGGTTGCGATAAAACCGGTTAGATCCAAACAGACGGCGGCTCCACACGGGACTATTGGTTAAACATCGTCACAGGCGTTGGAGGTTTGCGACCTCACTAATGCCCCTCGCCTTGCACACGCCGCCACCATGGAGCGCCCTCACGCAGTATGTCGCGCCCCATACTGCCCGAGTCCGCATACGCCGCTCTCGGGCTGGATGTTGACACGATCAAAGTCCTGATGACCCCAAAGCCCCCAGACGAAGCGGCCGAGGCTGCTGCGCCAAACCTCCTCCACAGCGACGAAGCCGGCGCTAGGCCGATAGAGCCGAACGAGACGTCGATAACGCTCTACGCCGAGCTGCTGCTGCACATCCGCACCATCACGCTCTTCGCATCGCTACGGACGCACCACAGCCATGGCACTACCGCGAAACTCTCCTCGGACGGGACCAGCATCACTGTGGCGCACGAGGGCCGCTCCGCCACAATACGCATGCCCTTCAACGTCAAGGGCGTCGGCGAGGCAGAGCTAGAGCTGCCGTCGCAACCGCACAGCAAAGAGATCACGCTGCGCCTACAGCTGGAGGAGCTCGAAGACAGCGACGTGCTCGGCGCATTGCAGAGCGAGGAGCGCAAGGCCAATGTTGTGCCCTGGGACGGCGCGTCGCTGGACAAGCAGACTGACGTGGAGGTGCGATGCAAAAGCTGCGATGGCGTGCTCGTGCCGCAGGACAAGATCGCGTCCTGGCGAGACCTCCCAAACGAGAACTGGGCTGAGATGATGGATTTTTGGCACTGCCACAAGCCGGACGAGCATCACCTGCACGACCATACCCACGAGGAAGCCGTAGGGGCCAAGGGCTACGCGGCCGGCAACCGGCTCGAGGCAGCGACAGGCATCGGCTTTGTCGACTTGACGAGTTTCTTGCTGAAGGAGCAGGATTGTGAAGGTGCCCAGGTAAGGCAGTCCATTTCCTTGTTCATACTCTCTCTCAATCCGCGAGTGCTTTCCCGCGCGTCCGGGCGCAAAGAAGGCGATTTAGCCTTTCCCATGGCATCATCGTCGATACAACCGCCCTACAGTAATAGGCTCGTACACATGCTCCCGGCGCTGGACGTATTCTCTTCCCAAGGTCGATGGATCGCCGGTGCTGCGGAGTGAGCGGCCAGGCATCATTTCACTGTCTCTGCCCTCAGACTCTTGGGATTGATTGGATTTTGCTGGGCTACACTTCAACGTGATCATGCATTGCTGAGATGTTGGAAAGGCTTCAGAGGCTGACTCTGATCAGGTCACAGCAAAGGAAGGCACACATGAAAGCTTCGTGATATGCAAGCACTGCAACGCCACCTTGGGTGCGCCCGACGACGATGCGAACGGCTGGCGAATATGGAAGTGGAACATCGACATACGATCGAGATCTTTTCCGAAGACAAAGTCCCCTACATATAACACACAGAAGTGGATAACCGCTCGATTGCTCCACCTAATTGAGAATTCCGGCATACGGAAGTTCCACATATACTCAACTCCGCCATCCTCTCCTGAAGCCTCTACCGACTCGACAACTACCGCTATCCCGCAACAGCCCATCGACTCCCTCCTCGTGTGGGTCTTCACGCCCGACCTCCTCTTCTCCTCCTCCATATCCTCCAAAGGCCGCTCAGACCCCACGCGCTCAATGAAAGTCTTTTATGAGAAAAAGACATGGCAACCGCTACAACCCGGCGAGCCTGAGAGTGCGAGTATCGAGGACGTCGAGTTCCCAGTGGAGTTGTTTGAGGAGTTGAGGATTGCGCTTGAGCGGAGTCAGAGGGTGTTGCCGCCGACGGCGAGGAAGTTCCAGGGCTGGGAGGTGGGATTGCTGCAGCGGTTTGATCTGGGGGACTTGGTGGTGAAGACTGATGACAGGGAGGATGAGGGCAATGAGGCGGATGTGGATGATAGTGGGGATGAGGGAGGAAAGGAGTAGGTTTGATGTGCCATTTCAATACATCTCAATACCCCTTAACATCGTCTTTACCTTACCCCTTCCGTGGATTTTTTTTGGGGGGAAGGGTTTTGTGGGGAGTGGGGGGAAGATGGGGATGGTAGTGATCATGGGTCTTTCACATTGACTTGGATTTCCTGTCTTAGCAATGAAACTACGAATAACCCCTGCACGTCCCTGCCCTTTTGCTATGTCCTCAACATCTTCTCTTCTCATCTCCGCCTCAACTTGTTTCTAGACCTGCGAGGATTGTTTACTGCTCTGAAGAAGACGACAAGCTGGTTGAACTCATCACATCTCTGGAGATGCTTGCTATGTAAGTCGCGCATTAAATGTACTCCATAGCGAATGCTCACTGATTGAACCTCTAGCGCACAACAAAACGCTAGGGCCTCGCCACTCCTTCGCTTACCTGCAGAGATCCGCAACACGATCTACGAACATGCCTTCATGGATTGGGAAGTCCGCATCTCAAACGATGTAGCATACAGCAGACACATCGAGATCCGCGATAAAAACGAAAATATGTTCTCGTCGTCAAACAGCTCCGCGTCACACAACCTCCTCGCACCCACCCTCGCCTATCGCCAAATGCACGCCGACACCGCAATGCTAGTTTTCCGACACGTCACTTTAGTCTCCCGTACACTTCAGATGCTCCTCAATTGGGCTCTGCAGGAGCTACAGAAACACCGTACTCGGGCCATAGCGATCATTAGGATACCTTGTTCTACTATTTACTACGGCCTTGGCTTTTATCGCTGTGTTCCGCATTTTTGGGGCCTGAAGCTACTTACGATCTCGGATCGGGAACAGGGGTATCGCAGACCGCCCATGAACGAGGTCAAGGAGAGAATAGAGCGGGCGTCTGGTATACAAGGTCTTCGGGTGGAGTATTTGGCCGAGGTCACGTGGTGGAAGGATTGACAGGAAGGTGCGTTGAAGCGTATGGTGGAGGATGTACGATTGGGAGGTGGCGCGGGGATGGTTGATCATACAGATCAAGCTCACAAAGAAAGATGAATGTAATTAGTGCTGGTGCGTTAGCGCGGTGAAACAGAGCCAGAATCTCGGGTCGTGCCAACCCCAAGTACATCGTAGCTTGCTCTCGTAACTTCCTACAACAACAACATCCGCAACAATCACAGTCGACCGTCATTCGAATTGCGCCCCTCTACGCTTGAGCGAGACTCCATAATCGCCCTGATTGCGTCTCCGAAGATGCTCGCTATGTAAGTATAATATAAAGCATGTTTTCCTTTCTCAAGCTGACCAATGTTACCAGCGCGCGACGGAACGCTTCAGAATCCCCTCTCCTCCGTCTCCCGGGCGAGATTCGCAACAACATCTATGCTCATATACTTACCGGCTGGGAGTTGCGCGTTGTGTTCGGCAATGTTTTTAAGACCGTTCGTTTGGAGATTCGCGACTCGGATCCAAGCGCTACGTATCCACCCAGGACCACTGAAGCTCGAAGCCTCCTCGCATGCACACGAGTATGTCGCCAAATTCATGATGAGACTGCACTTCTACTATTTCAGCATGTCACCTTTGTCGCAAAGGCACCTGAACACCTCTGCTGGTGGGCCCACTCCAATCTGCAGTCTGCTCAGTTCGATGCTATGGCGATGTTCAAATACCCTGCTTCAAGCATCCTCCAAGTCGGGCCTCCTTCACCCCGGTATTACATATCAACAATCGAATGCAATGCGCACAACTTGTCAGGCACGAAGCAGATAACCTTCATGGGGTCCTCTAGTCACTGTTCAGCCAAATTGAAGGAGGAAGCAAAGGCGGTTGGCAACACTTTTGGCATCGAAGTCGCATTCTCGCCTGACCGCTTTGTGTCGTGGGACAGTTGAGAGCTAGCGTAGGTTAGGGACAAGGTAGACTGAGTATGACTGATGGCTCTGTGGTCAAATCAATCAGCTGAGGTTATATAGGAGCGACCATCATGTCTCTTCTAGACTGCACTAAAAGCACATGGTGACGATTTACCTACGCAGAGAATAGCCCGGGCTGCAGGAAATGAAATAAAAGCTTCAGAGACATTACGTGACCTCTTTACTTCGGAAATCATGCTAACGTGTTAGCGCAGAACTAGCGAGCATGCAGGGTAAAGGTGAAGTTCAAACAGGAAGTTGCGTAGGCCCCTCCGACACCGCAAAAGGTTTGTAACCTCCATCTCGCAGCTTCCTACACCAACCACCATGACTTTTGCATGCCGCATCACTGGCACTACGGTGTCCACAACAGATCTTAAGCTCAGGAAGGCCACCATGGTTGTCCTCGATACCACGCTGGAGATGCTCGCCATGTAAGTCCGCAAATAAGGAAGCATGGTCGGTCGTGTCCTTCTAACGCGTGGAACAGCGCACAGCGAAATGCCTCAGCCTCCCCACTTCTACGCTTACCTGGAGAGACTCTAAACCGCATCTATGGCTACGTTTTCGACTATCATTGGCTTTCAGTGATGAGGAACCCAACCACGAATCAGTGCGTCTTCCAAGGATTTACCCTCGACCTTCCCAAAGGATTCTTTCGTCGTGCAATGCAAATTATCGATGGACTGAAGCACTCGGTGCCAGTAGAAACGTACCCGCAAGAATGCGTGAAAGATCCTCTCGCTCTTACCTGGGTCTGCTGTCAAGTATACGTGGAATCTATGTTCTTCTTGCCAAAGCAGCGCATCCTCATCAGGACTGTCTCTAGCCGAGAAGCAGCATTATGGTACTACTAGGCGCGTGATGTTGCAGGAGTGAGAGAATATCTCGACGAAGCGGGGGCGACACATTACCAAAAGCGATGAACAACCGTACAATCGTTATAAGGCCACTGATCATGGCGTGCGGATGAGCCAGAATCCTGAGTTGGACCTGCGAGATGAATGCATGCTGGATCGACATATCGGTGAACAGCCAACAATCCAGCAAAGCGTTGATGTATTCACATGGTTCATCTCTTCTATTATCAAATTCTTATTATTTTCTTCAACCTCATGCCTTGAAGAAATGACTAATAACGTTTCCTTTTCACTTGCTTCAAGGATGTCCCCCTCACAGTGAAGTGAAGATAATTCTACTAGGGTTGTAGTTGCGCTGTTCTGTATAACAGCAAAGGCGTTTAAGCGCGTGATAACTGACAACTATAAGAGGTGCAAACGAAGGGGCGACCACTTCATCTACGACTCTACTCACCCTCACCCTCACCCTCAGCACTTTTCCAATACCGTTGACCTTCTCACACCATTGACCTTCAACACCGTTGACCTACCAAATCTGTCGACCAAGCAGTACCGTTGACCTACCAACATGGAGCGCTCAACCACCAACCGCAATGATACTTTTGAGGACTACTACATACCGGATACACTCGAGAACGAGCTCCAGAAGCTTGCCATGTATGTTACACTCTTGTGCTTAGCGCCACGTGGCTAACAAGACCTCTAGTTCGAATCAAAACGCTCAAAACTCGCCTCTCCTACGTCTCCCCGCCGAAATCAGGGATGAGATATATGAGTATGTTCTTGGCTCGCAACAGCTTGAAGTACGCGTGAACGGCGACACGTTTTTCAGCGATCACGTCATTGAGATTCGGGCTCCCCTAAACCGCCCGCTCACTGAGGAAGACATCTACAACGATGAAGGAAGTGTTTTACAAGAGAAGGTACCTCCATGCGACAAGCTTACAGCTAAGCGAAGGATAGTTGAAGACCCTATGTACAAATATATAGGCAGCACATACCCGCAGCTCGCTCCCGCACCTTGCGCGAAGTCTCCATCTCCATTCGGAATCCAAAATCGCGTGCAGCAGATGCTCGCAACCACCCAGGTCTGCCGCCAAATTCACCACGACACGGCCCTCCTACCCTTCCGATATATCGTCTTCTCCTCGGACTACCTCAAGTGGCTCACTGCGTGGATTCAGACCCGCATTAAGCTCGACAAACAGCGCAATGCCATCGCAATACTCAAGATACGATACGACGAAGTGATTTTCCAGTCGTGGTCTGACTTCGATCAGTTGTCGGTCTACCAGCCGGTCATGAAGATGCTGGCCACGTTTCCGCATCTGGAGCGACTTGTTCTCATGGACTGGAAAGGGTGGCGGAATTGGAACAAAGACAGGAGTGGGATGAAGGATAAGGTGCAGGAGAGGATCAGGATAGCGAGCGGGTTAAAAGACCTTGTCGTCGAGGGTTTCGAGGACGATGACTGAATGTTTGGCGGCGGTGGAAAAGTATGCGAGGTGACGGATATATATATATGTCACTGGTGGGAGTTAAAGGGAAAAGAGTTGTGTGAGCGCTTCTTACCGGATGGGTTGAGAATAATCGAAACGGGTACTTTTGGCCGTTTGTGGGATACACTTCGTTCAAGCTGCATCCGCTTATTGCCATTTCCAGGTGCTGTTGACCGATACTCTCAGCACCGATGTGTGCAAAACGCATCCGGGAGATATACACAGCACTGCAGTAGCCTATTTTCAGTGGAGTACTTCTGTGGAAACCTCCTAGGTTACATTCTTCATGCATGCAATTACCCGTCACCAGACAAATAATACCTAGGTATGCTTGCTCACGGCGCCTTCTTTCACTAGCGTTTCTTTATTATCTTACCCATATAACAACCTAACCGGACTGTTGCTCACCTTTACTTTACTTCAGTTTATTGCTTTCATAATATGTATACCTCTATCACCCCACAACCTATCATTCCGGGACCCGCGGCAAGCGTGCCACCGATACCAGCATCGACAATGCGGCGATCCATAGCTCCGCCATATACTCCTCGCGACAAGTTCGAAATGACAGAGCTCTCGCCAATACTAAGCAAAGAGGGTATGTGAGTTTGCCCTTACATCCTCCGCCGCATAGCATGTTTCTGACAAATAACTACAGCACTGAATCCAACGCACAGTCATCACGTCTCCTCCGTCTCCCAGCCGAACTCCGCACCAAGATTTTCGCGCACACCCTCGGCGGCCACGAAATGCGCTTCTCATGGCAAGACAAGGGCTGCAAGAGACCGTCGAAACGCATCTTCGGAATCCGCCGGAGGAGCGACAACTCAGCGTTGATGCGCGAGGAGAGGAAGATGCTCCTCAACATCACACTCATATCCCGGCAAATATACACCGAGACAGGCTTGTTGCCGTTCGCCGTCAATACTTTTCCGTTCACGATGCTTCCAGATGCCGAGCAGGAGAAGTGGTTTGCGCAGAAGCTGCTGGTTGCTCAACAGAACGCCATTACGACAGTGCGGTGCCCAGTGCAGAAGATGTTCTTTGAGTTTGAGGCAGGGCCGGTAGCGTCCAGGCATTGCACCGGTACGTTCAAGCAATTAGGATCACTCCAGTGCTTGGTTTTGGAGGCTGAGAACTTCCAATTGAGCAGGGAGGAGAAAGAGATTGTGGTCAAGAAGATTAGGACGGTGAATGGGAAGGACATGCTTAAGGTTGTGTTTTTGGATGGGAAGATTTGAGGACCGTTTTGGCTTTGGCGGTCCGCTCATTTAAAAAAGGCAAGAAGATAGAAGGACTGTCGAGAGCGATAGCAAGGGAAGGTACAAAACCTCTCTTGGGAGGATGATACGCGCGTACTCATGGTTAATCCTACGCAGGCGTCGTCTGCGGACTCAGGGTGGAGCGATTTCGAGGAACTGCCTAACTTCTGCAAGAGATCTCAGCCGTAGAAAGTAAGAAGTATCATTTTATTCCTCCAATAATCCCCCCCCCCCCCCCCCTTTTCCTGCTGCTTTCAATCAAAGAAGAGATATCACGGTCCCTCCGCATTCCAAATTAGCTACAATATGCTCAGAAAAATCAGCTCACCACTCAGAAATTTAGTGTAGGATATGGAGATATGATGGCGACGTAGGGAAGACTGGTCAGCAGGTGAAATCCAAATTCTCGCATAGGTGTGGGGTTTGGAATCGAGATCATGGTATTTCTTCTGTTGATCCCAAATAAAACCTGGCATCTGTCTCAGACAGCATATTGCTAGAGTTATACGTGTCGTTGTACTAAACCAGGCAGTATGTCGTATGATGTCGTTCAAGAGCTGTCCGCGAGCCCCCGACACTCTTAACTTCTCATCTGTCCAGCTTTATGCGAGCCTGAAATCCCCCACAAGATTCCCCAAGCAAAACTAGAGTCCTGATAGTACAGCGAGTATATCCATAAAGTACTTGTGACGATCAGGGGAGCGAGACGCAAGTCGGAGGTCCAACAGCAACAAGACGATCTGAACTCGTCCTGACGAACTCCTGAAGCACAACCTCAACGCCACTCGGGGCGCTTTCGCCGATGCGCCTTTCGATCTCCCCCTTTACGACACTGAGGTTGAAAGGCTTGACGTAGTTGATAATAACATGTTCCAGTCCCGAAAAGTTGGTCAAATGGTCCAGTCGAGAGACTTCGAAGTCACCCCAGGGGCTGAGCATTTTCTTGTTGGTAGACAAAGTTTAATGCACTGTGCTGATGGCGTTTTGTTGAGCAATCGCTAGTCGCTTTTGCATATGCAGAATTCCCTTGCGGTCATAGTACCAGAATTGATTGATCTTGGAGAAAGGAAGCAATGCGGTCTCGACATAGATCTGGCGGCAAGTCTGCTGCAGCGCGCGGAAGGGGCCGTGGACGGTAGGACTGCTTGCCCAGGGCCCGGCTTTGACATTGATCTTTGTTTCCTGGAAGAGGATAGTCATACCACCGCATACATGACCGAAGATCTTGTTACGCAGCTCGGGAGGTAAACGAAGAAGTGACGAGTCGCTGCTGTTGCGAGCGTAGACCTCCTCGGTTTGGACGGCGAGTAGTGTGGGATCGAGCATGGTTCGAGGTGCTCGCTTGACTTCGCGCAAGACCTTATGAGCGAGCCTGATGATCATATAGTGGTCGATCATCTTAGAGAGATTCGCGACAATGTTGGGCGTGGGTCGAAGGGTTGACCGTTGAGAGATGAGTGGTGGCAAGGTGGCGGCACTTCTCAAGCCGTAAAGCAGAGAGAGGGCTGATGATGAGTGCTTGAACGTGGTGATTGCTTTTATGTGCACGGTGCAGCTCCAGCGCAAATCGCAAACGATGATTCGGAAACCTTCCCACGCGCAATTATGATCAAGCAATTGCCCAGGTGCACTCACTCTGAACATAGACTGAGCACGACTGAACCTTTTCATATGATGAAACTATCGCACCTCCGTCGATGCATATACTGCAGCTGGCCGGTTTTATTCAAAACTTCCTAGGGTTGCTGTTCACAAATTTCCCCCTTACTTGCATTCCCTCCTCGCTCTCACACAGTCCCGAAGAATTCACACAACGAAACCTCTATCCATGACCATTCCTAACCTTTAGCATGGAGCTTCCCCATATCTCCGCAATCTTATCGATGACCTTCTGTCCTTCTCCCGAGTCTGTGGCGTAACTCCCATCGCAGACGCACGCAACGTCAACTGATTCTAGATTGGGAAACGAACGTAAAGGACTACCGTCAAGATCGGCGCAGTCTATGTCAATTCGTGTGATAGCAACTTTCTGAACCGCCAGTCGAGTAGAAAGTCATTCTTCCATCTCCTCGGTGCAGAAGAACGCGAAGCGTAGAGTTGCGAACGGAACTAGGGCAGATTCTACATATATCTGCCTACTGACGAGCAGAAGATGTAGCTCGGGCAGAACTCTATCGAGCTCGTGCTCATCGCTCACGTAAAAACTCCGGCGAGTGAAGAGAAGTACTCAGATGCGATTCCGGATCTCTGGTGGTAGGAGCAAGAGTGGCGACTATCGAGCATTGCGCTCCGTACTTGCGGTATTAGTAAGCAGCAAAGATTGAGCATCTTAAATAGCTTACATGTTGAGGTAGCGACCGGTGGGTGTAGCATCAAGCATGCCCTTGACTAACTTTGGTGGTCCCGCTCGCTTTATTCCTGCTTTGACCCCGCCGGCTGGCTTAGTAACCTTGTTGGGAGCCATGATGCCGAAGGTTAGCTGTCGTGTTGCGAGCTCTTGAATTGAGGTGATAAAGTAAGAGAGCTGAGCTTGCAAGACAGACACAAGGGAAAGGTCTTGGCAAAGCGGCGAACCGAGACCGAGGTGAAGGTGAGATCAAGGTGAGATCAAGTTGTTTTGAGAGTAAAAGAGAGACATCCAATCAGCGGCACATGAGTAAGAGTAAAGCCTCAGATAGAATACAATCATAGTACTTTGTAGTGAGAGACTCCATAAAGGAAATCCGCTGTCATCCGAACAAGCCCCTCTTGTCGTCGTGGTTGCGTGGTCATGGTAGATCACATATCGACCCGAGACGTATACGCACATCCTTGTCTAAAGGCCAGGGAATCGTTGAATCCTATACTTCTTGACAGTCTATGTGACTGATTGTCTCTATGTTCTGCGGCCTGGTGTGGTGTATCCTCTCAGCCCCTGTCGAAATTGACGTCAACCAGTTCCACCCTCAAATGATCGATGCCGGTGGAGTCGCGAAGCTTTGTCGCCCAGAATTCCTGTCTTTCACGCGTCGACTCGACGAAGGTGCGCAAATACACTTCTTCCAATCCTGGGAAATGATGCAACGAGAGGTCCATGATGTCGAAAGCGTAGGCTCCCACTGCGAAGATGGCATTCTCCTGATCCTCTGTGAGCGTGGCCACCCAAGTCTCCACTTCATGCTCGCTGAAGAGATGAAAGCACCAGTGGGTGAATGGAAGTAGCGCTGCCGACAGATACGTGCAAGCCTAAGATCTGGTACGTTGTGGGCGTAGAAGTCCTCTCTCATCGTAGCATGAGCGCCAATTTCAACCATCATGTGGCCGAAAACGAACGACCAGATGTCATTGCGGAGTTCGCCCGGTAGGCGCAGGAGCGGCGAAAGGTTCGCGTTGCGTTGAGCGCTACGTACTGGTCAGCGCGCATCACGGTCGCCAATGTGCGGTTGATGCTTACATCGCAAACTTATCGTTATTTGGCGTTACATCAAGCGTTTTGAAGTGCGCCCTGTCAGCCACCGTGTGGGCCTTAAGGTATATGACCCAGGTTCCATCCCATCTCACTCACTTCAGGCTAGTACGTACGAGGCTTAGCGCCCACAACGCTAGCCGGCAGAGATATAGATCTGAGTTCCCGTAGCACAATATACAACACGATTCTACCACATGTTCTATCCCAGTGCTACTAACACGCCCGAGGGACTATGCCCATGCAGAAACCAGGTTTGGTGTGCGATAACCTCAATTTCCTAGGCACGCTCGAATCCGCAAACTTTTCGAGCGAATCGCGGTTGAGTAAATTGATCCAAATTGAGTAGCGGGGATGAATGACTGTAGGTGACATAGACTGCACGTTGCAGCGATTAGACACGACTAGCGAGCCGAGGTGAGGGTGAATCGCAAAGCTGGGCTGTGGCGCAGCGCTGCAAGCCGCGCACCGCCCTTGGTAACCCGCCCATTCTATAGCACGATCACATATGCTGTCCTCGTACCAGAGATATGCGCGCTCGCCGTGATACGTTTTCGTAACCCCTCTCCGCACGACGCATCCGAGACCGCAGAGCGGACATTCATCCCTGACTGCATCATGATACATTGAGACTTAGCGCGAGCCCCTTGGAGGACACATCCATAGAAACACGTATATTACTTATAAGGGAAAGCGCTAGATATGCTCCTACCATCATGACACCGCGACCTAGATCGTCTATCCGTTTGCGTGTTGCTGAATAAAGTTGTGGAGTTGTTTGAGATTGTCGGTTGGAGTACTCTTCATGTACTGGGTTTGCGTGTCACCAGATTGCGCGAGTTCAAGAATCTTTACCGCGAGCCACCATAGCTCAAGCCCATATTTTTCGAATCCAATGGGTCGCTTCCTGCTCGATACCGCTCTGGTTTGCACCAAATGCCACAGACCTTTCCATCGGCTTGTGGCGCGAAGAAGGACCTGATGAGTCGATGGTGTAAGAAGACCACTGCGTGACACGAAGATGAGGGAATGAATGGCTGCATGGTGTTAGCTCGTTAAAGAATGTCGAAAGATAGATAACTACCAAATATAAGAGTGACTAGAAACTCTGACCCTACCGAGACCCATGTGGAAGGTACAAGCCCAACCCAATCTTCTTCGTGCAAGAAAATTGACGTCAAGTCCTTCAAGCTTCGAGCATGCGGTGGAGTGGGAGCTAACGCAGTTGCCAAATCCAGAAATACGGCAGAGGTTGAGGCTTCAAATATCGCGTCTGCACTTGGCATCTCCCCGCACATCTCGGTAATAGTAATTTGAGGTGGGCTTTTGAAGAGCAGGGTAAGCATGCAGTCGGTAACAAACACCCTGTGAGCCAATCTTTGGAGAATTAGATCTGTCTATTCTCGCGAGCTTGTGAAACGTACCTAATCTTGACTTCGTCAATGATGTATTGCTCCCAGTCGGCGGGTCCATGGTAAGCGGTACGAACAAATCCAAATAAGTCTAGACGCCTCATCGAAGCGACTATTGCAGGAAAGCGATGTACTCGAATTCTAAGCCTAACCTCCTCGTGGTTGGAGTTCATTTGCAATGCGTGAATGAGAAAAGCCGCTTGAACTAGCTGAAGGCTCTCGTAGCTCGGAAGGTTGTTGCATATGCTTGCTGCATGAAGCAACCCGAACACATATTCTTCAGTGAGGTCGAAAAAGTACCGTGCGGACAAGGCATGGTCCTGGGGCGTACAGAAAATCGTTCCAAGGAGCGAGATCGCAAGCATCAAGGGTAGAGATACTTCGTCGATATTGAAGGATGGTTGATGAATAAGCAGGGCATGCGGGTTGAAGAAAGTAAAGAACGCAGAAACATACTCGACAATGTTGTTAACCGTGAATACGGTTTTAGCCATGTCCATGAAAGTTTGGTCCGTCGGACAGGCCATCGTATCAGAATTTGGCTTGTACTGAGCTTCTAGAAGGCTAATGATAGCCTCTACTCGGCGCTGAGGTAGTTGTGACGAAGCGGGGACGATCAGTGTTGGCGTCGGTCCAGTCAACACCGTGCTTTGTTCCCCGCATATGTCCAAAAACACACCAGAGAATAGATCATCTATGCATTCGTCATACAGGTTATTAGTAGGTCTGGGGAGAGTGGTAGAAAGTTCTTCGGCAGGCTCAGCGTGTGCTTCTGAGAGGGCGAATGCGTCCGACACCGATTCGAGAACCGGATCGGTGTAGTTCCTCAAGAACGTAATTGGAACATGGGTTGGATTTAAGTTATTATCATTTGAGGATCTTAGGTACTGTTAGTCACCCAAACTTCAGACTGGAAAGCTCGCACATCAAGTACCTGGTAACTCACGCATAAGAGCATTCCAACTGGTGAGAAGAACACCGCTTGCAAGGTCGACCTTTGTCGCATTGCAGCTTCTTAGACTGGCAATTGTGGCATGCGTGGGGCTTTCTGCCTGGTTTCAATGCAGGGATTAAATCGTTGTCTTCTTTTCTGGTACAGGTTTTGAAATGGCGCCGAAGAGCGTCGCTACCTTGTAGATCAGTATGTACTCGTTGCTTCTGGGAATCCGGATGAGCTTACTGTCGAAGGAATTCACGGCAGCAAAAAGTGCACTGATGTGTTGTGTCTTTCGTGTCTGATAGGAGTCAGGTCGTCAGGATGTGTGATGGAGCAATAAACGCACGACTTTTTTCGTGTCGTCGCAGATGATTAAGATTTTTGAAGGGCTTCTTGCATGTCGAACATCGATGCTGCGGAACCAAAATATGCATCGCGTCCCTGAGCTACTTGGGTATGGTTGCGACACCGATGTTGGAATAATGTTGTGTGGGCTTTCCCCGAAAGTGGGCTTTCTCCGAAATTCAAAATGACACTATTGACCAAATAGGATACCCACGTGACTACGGATACCTCTTTTGCTAATCTTCAATGGTGGTTTCTAGACGCAGAAGATATTTACAATGTTCTGTGAAGATGATTGGATTGCAGAACGTGTTTGAGCGTAGCATCTACCATGGTGAGTATAAGAACTTGTCTCCACGTACACGCTGATCCAACATCAGGATGTACTCGCCGGAACATCCTTCGTCTTTACATATCTTCTTTTTCTAGGACGAACGTATCCATCAATCAGACACGAAACCAATCCTCGTCTCGGTTCAAGCAAAACTCCGATCTACCATCAACGATACGCAAGAGTACCAGTGTCGTTGAGCACGTCCTGTGTGTATTCAATCGGAGGACTTTTAACATCGCTGCTCACATGTATAGCACTACCTCCGATCAGATCGTCAATTGGGCACGTCAAGGATCCCTCTGGCCCCTGAGTTTCGGCCTAGCCTGTTGCGCAATTGAGATGATGCACCTCTCCATGCCTCGCTACGACCAAGACCGCCTTGGAATAATCTTCCGCGCTTCACCACGACAAGCTGACGTGATGATCGTTGCGGGAACTGTAACAAATAAGATAGGTAAGCCGTCGCGTGAGATTCGGACGTTACCAAGGACTAACACCGCCGGTAGCCTCCGCGGTGCGGCTTTGCTACGACCAAATGCCCGAGCCAAGATGGGTAATTAGTATGGGAAGCTGTGCAAATGGCGGGGGCTATTATCATTATAGCTATAGCGTGGTGAGGGGCGTCGATAGGATCATTCCGGTGGACATATATGTCCCAGGCTGTCCGCCCACGGCTGAAGCGTTGTTGTATGGCATCTTTCAGCTGCAGAAGAAGATGAGACGAACGAAGATAACGCGGATATGGTACAGGAAATAGAATGACCTTGCTGTGTGGCATGTCGGGACGACGTAAGCATATGTCCATACTTATATCCCCTGATGTCCTGTTCCCATCATCGACTTGTTCGTCTTATCATCTATGCCTGACCACTACAAACATTGCGCTTGACGAACCACCCGCCTCAGTGTTTAACGCCCATTCAACCATGTGTTCAGTCTGAACCAGCGTCTACGACGGTTTCAAAGTGGTTCGGTCCATCTCCCATTCCTTTCTCCAACCGATGGATCGTGTTCCAAACTTTGGGTGACCGTGGGTCCGCAAACGTATACGCGATGCTACCATCGAGGTCCCCACTCTTTGCCGCTTTCCCCCACTTTTCTGCTGAGCTTGCGGGCGAGATCATCGAGCTTAATCGTAAGTCCACATGCTTCAAGGCAGGGAAGCGCTTGCGGAAGCCGGGTCGATCGCCTAGGAGGTAATTGTGGAGGTAGTACAGAGTAGGAGCAATAGAGGTAATGGCTTGAAGCTGAGCCGGCTTCCGGAGTTGCGACCAAACGTCCATAGTGCTGTACCCACCTCTTGTGGAGTATTTGCCACCGGTTGTCTTCGTGAGGTATCCGACGAACTTAAAGTGGTTGAGCACGTACGGAAGAAGCGCCGTCTCCATGTACAGCTGACGACATACGCGAGGTAGACAGAGGTTCGGAAGTTGATCCCCATCTTCAGCAGACCTGTACTCTGTGTCCTTGGGCAATATCGTCGTCAGGATTCGATTTTTCTCGAAAACATGCCGGGCGTGCTTGCTGCCGTCGTTGAAAGTGATTGTCTTAAACTCGGAGGTTTGGTTTGAAGCCATGATATAAATGTCATATCCTCCCATGACATAACCAAAGATCTTATTTCGGATCTCAGCAGGTAATGCGAGTAGCGGGGAGGTGATGGAATTGGTCTTGGTGCTAGAGACAGTCAGTGTCGGGTGTGTGGTGACACCAGAGGAAGAAAACTTGCATGCTCATGTAACGAGCAGGCGCCTTCAGATTGAGTAGGCCGTTCCGATATTTCTTGAAGGTCCATGGCTTCTCGACCTTGTGGGGGCCTTTGACCGGCTTCGACCTGGCTGCCGGTGCAGTGATGTGCTTCTTTGGTGCCATCGTGGGAGTGAGGTGGGAACGAGTGCTACGGGGTTGAGGACTTGAGCGTTGTGGTGTTAAGGCAGTGTGTTCACGTGAGAGAAAAGAAGTGCGCAGGTGGGGTTCAAAGATAAAGACGCGCTAGTGGTAAAAGAGGAAGTCGCAGGTGAGCGTACACGCGTGCTTTCCTTGCAAATGATGCAGCAACACTAAGGCCGCATCTCGACGCGTAAAACTTTATTGTGTGGTCTAGACACCTGCGCAGTGGAGAAGTAGCACGCCAGCATACTCGAGTGTGATGACGCGATAGAACCACCGAAGCATGCACATCACAGTTTGCTATGTTGATTCACCAACCCACGCACCCAGACTTCCTGCATTCAAACCCAAAAGCAGACCCATCATTATGCAATGACCATCATCAACAGCTCTTCAGCAACGAACGATAGCGCCTGCCACACCGTAATGCCATTCCACCACGAGGCGCTTTCCCTCTTTCTCGTGAATGAACGCCACAGTTCTCTGCTTTGCCAAAATGACGTCTTTCTCTCCATAACGGCGCTCAAAGAACGGTATATGCTCATCGACTCCGATCCGGGCGATATTCGGGAATTTCTCGCAGAAAGTCCTGCGGAATCCATGGCGGTAAACGTGCATGTAGTCGTATGGAACGTTCACTGAGGTTACAAGCTCCCTCTGCCCAAGTGGACGTGCCTTCACCCAACGATCGAATGTCTTGCGGCTGTCGAAACTGAATGTGTTCAGTGTGTAGGTGAAAGCTGCTGACTCGACGTAGATTTGGCGGCATACTTCCGGTAGATGGAACGTTGGGCGAAGGAAGATCCTTGGAAAACGGCTCGCGGGATGTAGAGGGCGCACATCCAGAGTGTGCCCGATTGGCCAAGATCTTTTGCAGCTGCGAAGGCCGATGTTGACGTTGTGATAGCCTAGAGTGTACATCCAGATCTTGTTGCGAATCTCGCCGGGGAGGCGTAGAAGTGGTGAAACGTTGGAGTTGCGTTTTGCACTATAGCGTCCATTAGTACTTCAAAGCAAGACTCGAATTTCAGAAGCCATACATGCTCATCAATGAGGACCGAACAGGAATGGATGCGTTGAGGAGGCCATTGCGGTATTTCAATCCGGACTTGGATGTATCCTGGGTTTTGGATTTTGACTTTTGGATTTTGGTGTTTGCTCCGCTGAAGATATAGCTGCTAAGTAGCTTTGACCTGCTGGTTGGCTTCTGAGGCGCCATGTCGAATAGTTGAACACTTCGTAGCGCTTGAAGCGAGAGACTTTTCGGGCAGAGTGGGACGTTAGGTACAAAATGAAGAAGAAGAAGAAGAAGAAGGGTGAAGCCATCTTTTAGAGAGCGTCAAATCTCAACGCGATGAGCGATGAACCTGGTGATGAGGACTGGTGAACGTGAAGTGTGACTTGGGGGTGAGATCGATTAGTGAGAAATGCCACAAAGGTACGCCGCTGCTGAACTGCATCGCTTGAGTAAATGCCCGCATCAGACGTTGAAGACGCTTAGTTTACTGCTGGCTGTGCATGGGTCTAAGCGTGAGTCCTTGAACCGCCACCGGTGCACTGCGAGTGTCGCGTTTTGTTTACGAGGAAACTGTGGTGTGGAGAGGACAGCTCATGATTGCAACATAAAGTGATGCCCGCACGTTGCTTATGATTCGAGACGCCTTGGTGAGAGCGAAGAGCGGTGGGATTGGAGGACAATTGGTAGGGCACAGTAGCCAGAGCCACGATGCACCGTATGTGTGTAAGACATATAGGTGAGCGAGCTCGAAAAGTTGTGCGTCGGGAGGCCAAAAAAGCCTCCTTTCGCTTGAACGCGTGTCCTGCGCATTCCTTGTCACACTAAGACCTTTTCGCTTGGACAGGATGGCGGACTCGATTCTTCTCGGTCCCGTCTATCAACGTCGGCGACATCTACGCATCTCAAGAAACAAGTCAATGCACTTCGTACGCTTCCGATGCATTCGCCCGGTGAGGTTGAGTGCCACCAAGGCGCAACCATACGCTCCCATTAGCCGTCTGCACCTGAGGAGTAGCAATGTACCCCTCAAACCTCACCGGTTCCCCACAGCCTCGATGCGCGCGCGACGCGGCAAGATGCAACGAAAGGGGAACTTTGTGTGGACGCACGGGTGACGTGGCGTACTCTGGCCCCCAGATGCAGCTTCAGCTCCGCCTCGATGCAGAGCCGCAGAAAAGTCAGGAGGCCCGCCTACATGCTCGCCCCAGCCCATCCCAAACCGAACGTCTCAGCATTTGACAACACACCCTGTCTTGAGGAACTGTTCTGACACTGCTCTCGTCTCCATTGATTGGTCGTCGTGGTTACCTGAAGCCAGATTGAGGGTGCCGCCCGAAGCCGGTGCCGATGGCTAGCAACCGCAATCTGGTCGCGATGCGACCTATGAACGGATCTTCTTCGCACAGCAAATCATCTGCCTCAGCGACCGCAAGAGATGCAGCCCCAAGTCCTGGGCCACCCCCGGATGAGAATGTTATCGGGTCATGGCTATGTGATGCAGGTAGATATGGCAAACTCCTAGCTCTATTCCTTGCTTATATCCGACGTTAGGCCCGTACCAAAGGTATATCGAAGCTCTGAGTGGATCCAATCCCGGTTTGAAGAAGGCGGATCCAAACAACAAGACAGGGCCTCTCAAAAAGGGAAATGCAGTCGTCGTATTGCTTGATTCACCCTCGACTGGGCAGCCCGACTACACCCATGAAGAGAGGTTCGTTTCAGCATCGCAGCTTCGGAAGCACTTCGACGGAACGCCACATGATCACAATCGTCGACGCATCTATCTGATGGAGGGTTTGGCGCCAGACTACGTTGCAGCCATTGGAGGGCATTTCTTCATGGAGCCGACGTTCTTTCAGCGTCAAGAAAGAACCTGCGTGTGGAGCAACGACTTTACGCCGGTCAGCGATGCATTGGCGCAGCCAAGTCTACTAAACCCCAAACGAAGCTTCCATCTTCAGTACTGCGAGCTAAGGCAATTCAACAAGGCCCTTGAGAATCGATATTATTTTTGCGAGCGGACTAGAAGGCATGTGGGTATGACTGCACCGCGGCACAAGGAGGAAAGTACCACAGGTATATTGAGGCGGAAGATTAGTTGGTGGTGTCGTGAAACTGGCAAAGGAGGCTGGGATGGTATGCAGAATGTCCGTTATCGTTCGTTCAAGCTAACATTAATGTAGTTGTCGTCCTCTGCGACCCTCAGCTCCTCCATCTCGCCCCGGATCCTATGGAAGTTGTTAACGGGCAGCTCCGACCAATCGATGGCGTCCGCGACACCCTCAAGAACAACCCCTTTCAGGATGGCTACGTGCAGTTTATACCGCCTAAAACTTTCGACTCTCCTCCTCCTGCATCGGCTCTTGACCATATGCTGGACAATATTCAGAACATGGCGCATCCACACACTTCCATGCTCGAAGATCTCCTCTACTACTACAAACGCCACTCCAATCTACTCACGCCAAAAGAATGGGGGGCACCGGAGAAGTCAGCCATCTTTCTCCAGAAAATTGTTGCCGCTCACTACCTACAACTAGTAGACTATATCAAAGTCATGCTACCGTCCCTCGAGCTGAAACTAACGACAGCGTGGGTTGAGGAGCAGGATCAATGGAAAAGCTTGCAGACGATTTCTCGCCGGTGCGGCAATTTTCGCGACGACATCGAAGATAACCTGCTGAGCTTGGGATACGCGCTCGACGGCAGAATGGATGCCCCGTTGAAGATGACAACTGACAGCTGGAAAGACTGCGAGCGGGACTTACAGTATGTCTACTTCCGCCTGAAGATCCTCAAGGAGCGCGCAGATAACCTCACAACCTCCATGACGGGCCTCGCATCCATCGCCGGCAATCGCCAGAACCTGGAGGAGGCGAAGCGTGTCAAGCGCCTGAATCTCCTCGCCTTACTCTTCATCCCACTGGCCTATACTAGCAGCTTGTTCAGCATGCAAGACAACTATGCTCCCAACAAGAAGAATTTCTGGATATATTGGGTGTCTGCAATCGGAGCTGTGGCCTTTACGTCTATCGTCACTTTTGTCCTAGACCGCGCGCTCGATGATGAAGCAAACTGGACACTGGCACCGATCAAGTATTTGAAATTCTGGGGGAGTGAGGGGAAACCAGGTCCGGTCAAAAGGAAGGCAACCGGGCTTTACGATCATGTCAAGCGATGAGTACCCTACAGATATCTTTTCGGACACCTTTCCGCATCAGCATCTTTTTGCAAGATTAATATTGGCGTTGAAAAGCGATTATCAGCGTCTTGTCACTTACGATGGCATGTATCATTTCTTGGTCCGACAAAGTTTTACAGTGTTGTGAGGATATACAGGCTTCCCATTAGATTTTTGCAGCACCTGGTGGTGCGTCACTAAACACGAGCTTCTTCGGACACACTCGCTAGGTACTACCCAATCATATTTTATCACCATTTTGGCGAGATCCGAGAAGTTTTGAGTATTCAGCTCAGGCCAGGTGGATATTACAGGGAAGTCTAATGCAGCCAGGTTCACGGTAACATCGAGTACGACCCGAGTTCCGGGTTCGATGGCGGCTGAATGCGGACCCTATAAATTGACGATGCCGATGTGCCAGATTGACTTGGATGAACGGCACGGAAGCTAGAGAACGACATTTAGCCTCCTACATACAACCACAAACGAATAATATGCTTCAAACAGACTTTCAGTTCACGCAGCACATGCTTTCGCGACTTCCTCTTTCTTGTTTCCACCATGTATCTCCTCCCCATCGCTCTCGCCCTCTTCGCCACCGCATACGCAGCTCCCAAACCACATATCCACAAGCCTCCACATGCAAACAATACCGCGATAAAATGCCCGATAATCTTCGACGGCCGCATCCCACGTAACCTCACCCTCTCGTCCTTCGACTCCGCCACGACATCGCCCTACAATCCCGACTACGTCAAAGGCGAAAACACAACATGGTCCTCTATCCTCTTATTCCCCAAGTACACAGCCCCGTCTCGCTTCGATGATGTGAAAATCCATAAGCCGCTTGAAGTCACAATCGATAATCGCTCCCTATTCCGTGCAGGCCAGAACCTGCAAGTCGGGTTCCGTCGCGCGGGCCTCCTTCTCAAAGACGACGCAAACGATCCTGGCGCCGATGCATCAGATGCAGGCATCGTGACGTTTCACTGGAGCGTCAAGCAAGACGCTGCCCGGCCATTGAACCTAAGTCACGAGTACATGAACATATGGCACGAAAAGGCCGACTACTCGGGCAACCAGTTCAATTTTGTCGGCGGAGTGGTGCTGATTGGCGATGGCGGGACGGGCGTGGATACGAAGATTGAGAAGGAGAAATGGAGGGTTCAAAACTACAAGAATGAGTTTGTATTTGAGGTGCCGATTGATTTTGGGCGATGGCAGAACTTTGCGGTGCAGTTGGATTATGTGAGGAAGTGAGTTCATTAACTTGGAGGTGGAAGAGGGCAGGTTGCTAATGTAAGGCAGTACTATTCAAGTGTTTTACTCTGCGGGTAAAGCACCACTGGAGGCTGTGACGGAGGCGCTGCCGAATGAGAATGCGGGTGGTGGACAGTTGCAGATTGGAGTTGCGAAGAAGCCGACTGAGACTAAGACGGTGGTGTTGGACGGGTATCATGAGTTGATACCACTGCGCGGAGAAGGGCAGATTTATGGTGGTATTTTCGTGGAGAAGAGTGACGGTGGCTGCATTAGTGTGTAGTTTAGACGACGGCATGTTATATACGGAGGAGCTCGTATTTGGTGATGCACCACTAGGTGCTCAAGAATCTGTGTTTTATCCTCTACACCTAAACAGGAAGTTGGTATATTCTTATAATACTATAAGCGCTCGTAACGTACTAAGAGCCTTAACCGTGAAGTCATGTGGAGGGTTGAAGTAGAATCTAAGTTGATATTGTGAAATCATATACATGAAGACGAGGTGCTCAAGACGCAACACTCGCTCAAAAACGCACATATAGATCTAATGAACCATGCTCTTCCCAATCTCACTCTCCCAGTTGTTTGCCCTCTCGAAACCATTCGAGTGCGTCTGGTAGTCCATCATAGCCTGCATGACCTCGTCTCGACTTGTGACCACGAACGGGCCATATTGTACAATCGGCTGGTCAAGCGGCAGTCCCGCCACCAGGATAAATCTCGACTCTTTCTCGGCGCCCTCTTCTACTGACGCCTCGATGCTGTCGCCGTCCTTCTCGAACACGACGTTGTGGTACTGATCGATCGGCCGCGACTCGCTGCCAGTGGAGAAGATGGTGGTACCGCTGAGCAGGTAGGCGAATGCGTTCCAGCCCTTTGGAAGCGACTGCTTGACCTTACCACCGGGCTGAATGGTGAAGTCGAGCAGCCAGACGGGCGTGTATGCCAGCTCCTTCAGACTCTCTATGTTGTAGGCCTTGCCGCTGATGATCTTGACAAACACCTTGCCGTCCTCGCTTGTGGCCTCTGGAATCTCTTTGGCGCGCAGGTCGCGGTAGCGGGGCTCACATGACTTGAGCTCCTTGGGCAGGTCGACCCACAGCTGCATGCCCACGTTGGGCGACCCGTCTTCGTTCTGGCGGGGCATCTCGGCGTGAACGATGCCGCGTCCGGCCGTCATGAACTGGAGGTCGCCGGCTTCGATGGTGCCGGCATTGCCCGCAAAGTCTTCGTGGTCGACGGCGCCGGAGAGGAGGTAGGTGATGGTTTCCTGGCCACGGTGGGGGTCTGGCGGTGTTAGCATGCGCATGCTATGCAGTTGGGATGGAGAACTCACGATCTGGAAATCCGGCGCCGGGTGGGATGGCGAAGTGGTCGAGCATGAGAAAGGGGCTGAAGTTCCGTAGCTTGGGTGTTCCAACGCTCCTCCTCACTCGCGCACCCGCACCCTCAGACTGCTCAACGGCGAGGAACGACTGGGCAATCTTCCGTGGTGCTTCAGTGGTTAGGGGCTCGTCCGGGATGACGGGCAAGCCGCGGAACATGGTTGTCGTGTTCGTCATGGTTCGCGTGGTGTTGAAGAAGGTACTCGTAATCGGGGTGATATGCTTGGACAGGCTAGTGAGTCTCGAGAGCATGTACTCGTTGTTGTAGACAGCAAGTGCGATTGCAATGGCGGCAAAAAGGATGGAGGAGAGCGTCTTCATCGATCGTGGCGTATCCCTTTATACCTCTTGACGTGTGAGGCGCGAGAATCTTCTACAAAAGGTCGCGATGTGTTTATGAAGACAGGCATAGGGACGATTGGTGGCTTGGTCAGTCTTTAGAAAGCGGCGGATCTGATACCTCCCGCCTAGCGCTGAGCCGCTGCTTTGTCGAGCCTGACCAAGCACTGCAAATCGGCAATGGAGAAGGCCATTTGCCGGACAGCCAATGAGAGGCTGAGGTAGTCCGCGTGATGACGTAAGTAGCGGCATCCGTTCCGCTGCTTCCAAACCTCAATCAATCCACCCAAAATACATCATCATAATTTCCCACTCCGAAGACATCTATATGCACCATCTCACCTGTTGTTGCAGTCTAGTCAAATTCCTATGCAATGCTTGCTGTGGTAGGAGATATGGAATTGCCGCTGGTCATGACGACGAGAACGTAAGCAGGAACGATGAACATGAGGAGTTTGACAAGGAGGACATTGCAAAAGCCAGAGACTCGAGAGTGTAGGCCCTTCACGGATGTGAGGTACATTCGAGCTAGCATGCGAAAGTGCTGAACTTGGTCCTGGCTATACTCGGCTAGTTCAAATAATAACTCCCCACAGCGGGCAATACAACTGATCTTCCATATCAGACACTGCAATCGTCGGTACCTAGCGACGTTGTCCTGATGTCGCAGAGCGCCGATGTTCTTATCACATAGACTCCGCCCCATCGCACTCTCCCGCTCGCCGCGGGCACGAGGTGTTTTAATTGGCTTGGAGTGATATGTCTAGGCATGAAATACACAACGGCCACCTCCGACCTCAGCAACATCGGGGCCACAACCAACATTGACCTCCGAGCTTGAACTCTCTCCTTCTCTTTCTCTTTCTCAGTATATAAGTCGTTTTGAAGTACAATTGACAAGCAGATCATCACAGCACTCGACACTCATAAACTCGCAGCAGAAACAGTCCGAGCATTCCATCAGAACAGTAATTCATTGACCAATCACAATGCCTCACGCTACCACCAGCCCAATCAGTGTTCACAAGATCGAGCCTCGTCACGGTTCATCCTTCGATTTCGGTGCAGAGATACGAGGAGCAGACCTCGAGAACATCACTGGTATGCCTTTCTTGCTACTGTGGTTTTTACATTGTTCTAATAGCGCTGGCAGATATCGATGCTGAAGTAATCATCAACGCCCTTTACACCAACCAAGTCGTCCTTTTTAAGAACCAGCAAAACCTTTCTCCAAAAGCTCAGTACGAACTGACCCGTCTCTTTGACCCAACTGCAACCGGATACGGCCACGGCAAGACTCTTGACGCCAAGCGCTCAATCCTCCACCCAGACTTGAAGACCATCCCGCATCAGCCTCAAGTTCAAGTTATCGGAAACGGCTTTCTTGAAGACTTCGAAGGTCTCAAGAACATCACACTCAAGCACCCACACCACCGCACGTTCCACCGCGATGCCATCAGCGACGAAGACGACCGCGAGAACACACGCTTCTACCGCTGGCACATCGACGCTGCCCTCTACGAGCTCGAGCCCCCCAAAGTAACCAGCCTGCTCGCCGTCAAAGTTCCGAAAACAGAGTACCAGACCCTGCGCTATGACGACGGCACTGGCGACGAACTGAAGCTTTCGCGCGGCAGTACAGCATTCGTGTCGAGCTACAAGATGTTCGGGTTGCTCTCCGACGATGACAAGGAGTTCGCACGGACAACAAAGGTTCAGTATGCACCACACCCGTACATCTGGATGTCTGGCAGCAAATCGCGCTCCGACGGACTTGGTCTTGTTTCCGAAGGCCGCGAGCTTCCTACCTCGCAACTCCCACCCATCGATCCATCGAAGATCAAGATTTTGCCAATGTGCTGGAAGAACCCAGTGACTGGCGAACTCGCTTTGCAGGTTCATCCATCTGCTGTCCAAGCGCTGCACCTTTTTGATGGTACTATCATCGATGATTTGGCGGAAGTCAGGGATATTGTACACCGGCTGCAGCGGCCGGGTATTGCGCCCGAGTTGGTGTATGCGGTGGACTGGGAAGAAGGCGATATGGCGCTGTTCAACAACAGAGGTGTGCTACATACGGTGACGGGAAGCTTCAAGCCCGAGGAAGTCAGGGTGTTCAGGCAGTGCAATATGGCGGCTAGCGAGGGAGTTGTCGGGCCGGATGAGTAGAGGAAGATCATGAAGATAGAATTTAGGAGTTGGAGGAGGATAGAATTGGTCAATGTATCAGAATTTGAGTTTTATGGCGTACTGGATGTATAGAAACGGGGGTCAGCGAGATACCAAAAATGGAGTGTACACATATTGAGATTTGAATCACACTGCACCATGAGAGTGAGCATATCGCTAGCCTCTTGCTGACACCCGAGCGTGTCTATATCCACCTGATAGATTGCGTGGATACTAAAAGATGTGGTCGCTGAATGTCATGTGCGTATAGCTTTAGTCGTCCTGTTTCCTGGCCATCCACTTCACAGCTTTAGACCACATCTCGTGTGTAACGTGCTCGTCTTGACCCTTCTTCGCAGTCTCTTTGCAAAAATCTGCAACCTCGTGGCCAATACGCCTCACCTCACCTCGAGGCAGCCCGAGAGCTTCACAGAGCTCATCGAAAAGCTCGATACCTTGTAAAGCAGCTGCAGAGAGACCCTTCATGGGTAGATCAAAGACATCCGATTCACCGAGTGGCAAATATACATAGGCAACAGCTCCCTCGAGAACAAGCTTCGTACGCAACGGCTTCAGGCGCTTCGTGAGATGCTCGTTTTCGGGCTTGCGCAGCCAGTCCGTGTGCGGAAGTTGTAGAACAAGCTCCTACTTGATGATGTCAACGCGGAGACTGAGAGTATCGACCAGAAACTTACCGTCTCCGAGGGGCGTAGACAATATCCAAGGACTCTCGGGTGCATGGTCCCAGATGGCTTGTGTCACTATTGTACGGCGTCGAGGCATGGGACCGAGCGGTGTGTCCAGAGTAGGATTAGCTGAGCGGTAAGCATAATCGATTTCACCACCTCGTACGCCACCTTCTACATCAACGATTCGGCCATTGAACCATGCAGGTTTGGAGAGAAAGATGCTTTCTGGGTTACCAGAGATGACACGTTTCGCCTTGCAAGGCTCTTCGTCAACAGGATCATCGCACTCGACTAGTAATCGCGCCCCATTAGGTCCTGCGACGTAAGCGTACTGGAATGAAGCACCAACAGGGTGGAAAGGTACCAATCGCTCTGGAGACTTATAGAGTGAACCTACATAAATCTTGAACGCTGTATGCTGTGACGACAGATCAATCACGATACAATGATACCAGAACCGGATCATCGTAAAGCTGTGATATTGTGGAGACTCTTTGACTTCTTCCAGAGTGGCATTACTTACCAACTGCACATCGTCAGCGTATCTAGCGAGTTGCGAATCTGCTGAAAGAGCTTGAATGAGCGCAGTCGTGATGTGCGACGCTGATCCAAGAGAGGTGCTGAACGGATATATCGCGTCCCAGAGACCTGGCGCTGTGTTGCGCACATCGTCATGTGTCTTGTTGCGGTAGAAGCTCCAAGGGTGGTAGTTCGACCAGTGCAGACGGCTTGCGTAGTGAAGTGCAATTTGGCATGCGACCTGGAACACACGCTCTTCGGCTTCGTGATCGGTGAAGATGGCTACCTCGTACCCTTCCATCACATCTTCGCGTAAAGTGGCATTGACACTTGCTTTGATGTTGGCAGCGTGCTCTGCGAGTCGTGAAGACTCTGTTGAACAGTCCACCATGTCTATATCGTTCGTATACGCCATTGTATAGTGAACAAATATGCGGGTGACTTTGCATAAACAGACGCTTATGACTACCTATGTGTTTTTTGTAGACAAAGGTTGAAAAGTAGAGTTGATGCGCGAAAGTATGGATAGCTGAAGTGAGAAATGGCCGTTGTTGTTCGATATGCTCCGTGTACCTGCACAATGTTCCCATCTTATTGTGAGTTGCGAAACAACCGCTCCACCCCCCACTTTTGGATCAGTTTTTCGGTGGCTTTTGAGCCATCCCAAGTAGGTAAAGGCTCCGATTATTTCAGGTAGCGATCAATAGCATAACCACTATGTCTCCCACACACAAATTGCCATACAAACTGCATTGTTCCAGTGTTCAACATGCCGAAACGAACCCCCCCTGAGCTCATACAGCGGCTGATGGAGCTCCTGGCTGCTGGTGAGTCTCAAACTTCATGCGCACAACGACTTCGGATGGCTCGTACAACAATACAGAGGATCCAATTAAGCTTTGACTTGTACGGCCAGCCTTACCCGCCTCGAACAGGTGTTGTAGGACGTCCCAATGTGCTGTTGTTGTACCAGGAACAGGTTAGAAACCACCCCAAAATGCAGCTTTAAATGCTGATCTCGCTGCAGGAGCTGCTCCAGTACCTCGATGAGAAGCCTTGGGCGTATATATCAGAGATGCAAGAGCATTTAGAGGACCTCTACAACGTCGACGTGAGCTCCGACATCATTTTCCAGGTGTTGAGGAAGCACAAATGGTCCCGGAAAGTGGTTTCAAAGCACGCCAAGGAGCGCTCTGAGGCACTCAGGAACGCCTGGTACGAGCGATCAAGGCACTAGTTGCCGCATCAAATAGTAGCTCTTGACGAGAGCGCTGCAAACGAGAGATCTGGTGATCGTAAGCGTGGCTAGTTGCCTAGAGGCATGGCTTGTGTGGCTGCATACGGTGCAAAACGCTCCGAACAATGGTCTATTCTGCCGGCCATGACAGTGGATGGGTATATTGCATTTGAAATCTATCAAGGCAGCTACAATCAGGAGCGTTTCGACGACTTTGTAGAGCATCAGGTACTCCTAAAGTGTACTCCATGGCCGGGGAAACGCTCAATTCTGGTGTTAGACAACGCTTCGATTCATCACAGTCCGCGGGTTGCTGCATTGTGTGAGGCTGCTGGTGTGTTATTAGAGTATTTACCGCCTTATTCACCCGATTTCAACCCTATTGAACAGACCTTTAAGCAGCTGAAAGACTAGATCAAGCGGAACTACAACACTGCTGCTTCGTATAAGAGTTTTGAGGGGTTTCTAGAACGCGGGATCATCGATATATGCACAGAAACTGACTGTTCTAGGCTGTTCCGGAGGTGTTCATACGTCGAAAGCGATACCTGAAGGCGCTGTTGGGCGTTGTTTTCTAGTATTTTCGCAAAACTCAACACTATAGGTGAGCATCTTGTTTTCGACCTCGCGACATCAATACAATTACCTGTCCTTTTAGGAGCTGTTTTGATAGGTTGTAAACTACAAATGGTTTTAATTTAAAGTAAATCGGACATGTGGTTGTAGATTGATGATGTCCATCTGTATGGCGCTTTGATGTTGAGCGATGCCGCGCCAACAATTTCAAGAGGGCAGAGGCGAAATATTCTATCTGAGGGGCACCCGAATGTTAGCGCACGGCCCCGCGCTAGCGTCTCGCTTAGCAGTTTGAAGCGCGAGGTAACGGCTAAGACAGAACACCAAAGTTTTGATGCAACTTTCGAGTAACAACAACAACGCGTATTTTTATTCTCTACTTGTAGGTTGGCTACTACAATTTCCTTTCGCACAAATAACAAGTACAGTCTACTCTTACGTTTCCAAATCTCCGATTCAAAATTCATGTAGTGGTGGTTGAGGAATATAGATGCTCACCGCCGCGATTACCATCCTATCATTTGGGCTGTCACGACTCCAAGAACCTTATTCTTCCGGCATAAACAGCCTATCTGCGGCATTATCATGCTCGTTTCTGCCGTTCCCACCACCATTCAAGCCACGTAGGAGAGCTGGAATGTTCCTAGCTTCTGGCCCAAGGTTCTTTGACATGTTGGCAAGCATGTTGACCATCATCAGCTGGGTCACTTGAGTAAGTTGCCGGGTAAGTTGCTCTGAAGCGTCAGAGTTGCCATCTCTCTTCCTCTTTTTTGCCCCCATCTCTCGCAACTTGCGGAGCTGCACCTTGATGTTTGCTAACGGGTCAGTGACTGTTGAAGCCGCTGTCAAGAGCTCCCTATTCCATGAAGTCAGGATATCAATGCTGACTTTGTAGTGGTTCTCTATCCTTCCTGGAAGCTCCTCTCCATCCCTGAGAGCCACCCAACACGTTAGACCCACGTTTGAACAGTAAGGATCACGGGATCGCCAGTGCGTTGGAACACCGTTCGAAGGTCCCTCAGTTGCCACGAGAGCAGCGTTACGAGCCGGTAGTTGAGCCTCCTGTCGGGCCGTCGAATTCGAGCTTGGTGGCAGAGGACTAGGGGCATGCACAACTGGTGGTTCCGGCATCAAAACCAGGTCAAAATCTACCAGTACAGGGCTCTCTAGATGCTCGTAGGCGACCTCCTGCACAAGCTCCATCGCTGCTGCAAACCTGGTATGCCTCTGGAGGGCGACGACGTCGTACATGCTCTCGATGAGGCGCTCCCCCTTAGGCTGGCCCTGGTAATAGACGACTGCCGCAAGGTCCATCTGCTTCATTGGAGACGGTTGCATAGCCAGTACCGCCTTTACCCAGTCGTTGAGGGCTCTAAAAAGAGGCTGCGAGGTGTCTGATTTTGAGTTTTTCCACCCTGGCAGAGGCTTGTGAGGCCTACCTGGCCTAGGCGTAAAGTGTACTCTCCAGCAAGCGTTGAACTTGACGACAGTACGCTCATTTTCTTCAGATGGAAGCCGTGCGGGCTCCCGACGATGAGCATACTGAAGGTTACGACTAGTAGGTGTCTTTTGCCGCTGTCCAGAAGGTGGTACAACCTCTACAAGGTCCTCATCATCCGTCTCATTGTCGTCATCTGAAGCCCCGTGGAGAGCAGCCTGTACGACCCCAGCAGGCTGGCTGAACGGTACACCTTGTTCGCTGAGTTGTGAAGCTTCTGGTGAGATGGGTGTTGGAGGGGCCATATGACGACGCTGAGGGCGACTACGGGGTGCTCTGGATGGTGTTTCATCACGTCCAGCACGTTTTCCAACTCCAGAAACACCTTTGGGAGCCATCTGAGAGCTGTATAAGTTAGGTTTGAAGCGTTCGGGACGAGGATGGGAACGTACGTTCTGTTTTGGCGATTTGGCGGAATCATAGCTGCGGTGGAGGGACAGAAAACGGCTCCCCGCGCAGGCAAATTGAGCTTTTCTGTCCCTCTAGTGCGTGCTCGCTTCCGTACGCCTTGACCCTCACAAACAGCGGTTCCGGAGGCTTTGGTGTTGAGTTCGGGTGACTCCCACCCAGGTTTTGGGTGACATTACGCGAGGGCCATCACGACGGTGAGCATCTATCACATCACAACAACCACACTAGCTATATAAAAATGGAGACTAGGAGGTGTTTCAGCGACCTCATTTTACTCATTTGTGACCTTCAGATATGTAATTATTACTGTGGGTGGTGGTAAAACAGGTGGGTGGGCATAGATGATGGTGTGTTCGGAGTTACCGGAGGTGGAGCGGTTATTTCGCAACTCACCGATATCAGATAGTGAGAACGTCTTCGGTACCTTTTCATTGCTTTGCCTGCGTCTGTGTAAGCAATTGACAATGTCGAGGACGTTGTATTGTGCTCACACTCCGAAATCCATGAGGTTGTGAGAACATACAGCACTCACATCCGGCCGTCTGACGACACGATAGGCCTATCGAGGATACTAGTATATCGTAATGTTAAGTCTCAATGGGTACGCACGGTTCGTTAGCAAGAAAGCTTGTATGCGTTTCGCAAATTCGGAGCTATGCCTACCCACCTTTATACACCTCATATGTATCATCACGGGTGCACAATAGTTCGTATCCATTCAAAGATACGCAGTTGCATCCCATTCAACTTCGCCTCGTTGCGTGATATTTCACGGTGAAAGTAAACGTTATGCGATGACCACCCGTTCCCATGGGCTTTGTCTGAAGTTGCCGATTCTGGAGCATCACAAAAATGGGGTTTTGTGGTCGTTGCGTCGAGCCAGGAGAAGTCGAAGCAAGACCCGGGGACCGGATTCGAGACGATATTGCCTCCAGGCCCATTGTAGACTAGCGTTGCCAACGCAACTGCATTGGTACCGTGCCTCAATCTCCACCATTGCCTTTCATATATCATCCAAGTCAATTGCCCTCTCTCCAAATATGAACATTCTTGATGGCCGGTTACGACGTGGTTGTTGTGGGCGCTGGCAAGTATTATCGCACGATATAACTGACTCGATTTAACATGCTCCAGGGCTTTCCGGCATCGTAGCTGCTGCGCGTTACCTCCAACGACATCCAGCGTGCAGCATCACAACACTCGAGCAAGACTACTGTCTAGGTGGTGTTTGGAGCACACGTCGTGATCATCCAAGCTTCTGGACGCAATAGGCGCACGGCATTGCCGAGTTCGCCATTTCCAGATAGATCGCCCTCCGGAAGAGGACTGCATGTACGATATGTTCAAGGCGAAGTACACTGGCAAGTACTTGGAAGACTATGTTGACCATGTGCACGCCTCTGGTCAGTCGCTACGCGATCGCATCCAGTTCAATGTTCATGTGCGATCCGTGGAGAAACGTGGTAACTCCTGGCATCTCGTATGCACTGGATCTGACAAGACAAATGATACCAGGATTCTCACAGCGGCGCGTTTGATGATGGCAAATGGACAGGCATCCATAACGCGATATCCTAATCTTCCAGGCAGAGATTCCTTTGGCGGCCGAATCATCCATCAAATTGACTTTAGTCAATCCGACTTGGTCAAAAATAAGGAGATACAACACGTCGCGGTACTAGGAGGTGGTAATTCTGCTGCAGACATGGTCTATGAGTCGGTCAAGGCCGGAAAAACCGTGTCATGGATAATTCGCAAGACTGGCGATGGCAGCACAGGCCCTGGCGTCTTTGCGCCAGCAAATGTTTCAACACCATATCGCAATCCTGGACTCGCTGCACAAACGCGCATAATGTCTACTTTGCAACCTTGCTTCATGAACAAAGATACATTGTGGTCCTGGTTCCTCCATCGCACCACTTATGGTATCAGTATGATCAAGTGGATCTTCGGTTAAGCAGATAAGGTAATTCGCAAGCGCGCAGGATATAAAGAACGGGAGAGCACCAAGGGTTTCGAGAATTTGGAGTATGAGACCGAGTGAGCACCCACGTTAACCCATCTTGAATGTCTCCGCTGACGTTCCAGTCTTTTCTAGCAAAATGGTGTTGGTGGTGCGCTACACAACCCAGACTTGTACGATCTAGTGGCTGAGAACGTATACGTATACCGCGCCCGGGTGGAGGAGCTTATCAAGGGTGAGATATACCTCGACGATGAAGAAGGGAGTCATTTCCCATGTGATGCGATTCTATGTGGTACAGGTCGGCAACGTAGCCTGCACATGTTTCTCGGATGATTTGAAGATGCAGCTCGGTCTTCCTTGTGCAAAAGATCTCAACGTAGAGTCTTCTGAAAGCGCGCAGAATTGTGAGAAACTGGTTGCCGATGCTGACAAGATAATTTGCAACTGGTTCCACATGCTTCGTAACCCGCCACCGCACCCACATGTTGACGAAAATCGTACTCCTTACCGAATGTACCGCACTATCGCGCCGCTGAGTGATGACTCCATCGTTTTCATCAATCACGTCACAGTTGGAAATAAACTGTTTGGTGCTGAAGCTCAGGCAATGTGGGCTGTGGCGTACTTCGATGGCAACATCAAGGTCCCGACGGACGTCAAGCAGCGAGACATAGCCATGTGGGTCGCATGGAATCGGCGTCGCTATCTATCGAATGGTAATCTGTGCAATTTTGCTGCATTCGACAGCGTGGCGTCCGTTGATACGTTGCTGGAGGAGATGGGCGTGAGTGCACATCACAACAAAGGATGGTGGAAGAACTGGTTTGCGGCAATGATGCCCGCTGACCTGGGGCGAGCATGGGCAGAGTACCTAGAGCGTCAGGCAAAGTAGATGTCTAACGACACACGCAGAACAGAGCACACGAAGTGAATCTGACAAAGGGTATTACATTACAGCATCCTTTGAAAATTGGATTTACGCGCCAGCAATCTCCGTCACCACAACCTGCTGCACACCCTCACTCTTCGTCTTTGTTTCTGCATCCTTCTTGAACCTCTCCGCTCTCCCATATGAGTCTGAATACCCATCTAGAATCGCCTGCTCGACCGTAATTGGCGGCCACTTCGGCTCCTCGCCCTCCTGCACACAGTTGGGCAAACACTTCACCACGTAATACGGATTACCAGAGAAGAACACCGGAATTGAGTATCGCTCGGCACCAGAGACGTTGATGACGCGATGTAGATTTGAGATATACCTGTCATTCGACCAGCGCATCATCAAGTTTCCGAGATTTACGACAAATGCGCCAGGTGTGGGCGCAACGTCGAGCCATTCCTTCGTGGAGTAATCATAGACTTGCAAGCCTGCAACCTTATCCTGGAGCAGAATGGTGACGCAGCCAAAGTCTGTATGCGCACCAATACCGCGCGTGAGTTTCGCAGGGCTATCTGGTGGTTGAGAAGGGTAGTGCAGCAGCCGCATTGTTGCGACGGCGCCGCTTACAAAGTCGTCGAACCAGGTCTCTTCGAGGTCGAGTGTGAGGGCGAGCACTTTGAGGATGTCTTTAGCGAGGCTAACCACTTGGCTGTAGTAATCAAGGGCTGTGGCTTTGAAGTCGGTGACGTTGGGCAGATCGTCATTGGATGGCCACATATTGGGCCCTGAGTTGAGCTTTTTGTTGACGAAGTAAGGGTGCTCCTTTGAGATCTCATCGCCGATGTAGAAACCTTCCTTTAGCTCAGGGTTGGTCCCCTCTTCGAGAATTTGCGACTTCATGAGCTCGTAGCCGCGATTCCATGTATTTGAAGTGTCTAATTGCAGTTCTCAGCATGAGTCGAGCGGTGCAGTTTGCAAGTATGCCGACCTTTATTGATTTTGTTCTTCTGCTCGAGCTCCAGGTCGAAAAACTTCTTGTTCCAGTCCATGATTCGATTCTGTAGCTCGATCGGGACGTTATGTCCTGTGATCTGGAAGAAGCCATTGTGCAGGCAGCAATTTCGCACTTCTTTTACAAGCTGTTGCTTCGCTCTCAGATCACCCTGGTAGAACCCTTCTCAATGTCAGCACTTTGCAAGCTCGAAAGTAAAGCAAATACGTACGAGAGAAGTCCAGAATCGGGGGAGCACCACCTGCACCAGGCATGTTGAGTGATGATAGTGTCTCTCGACAAGTCGCGAAAGCCGGAAATGCAGGTGACCTCGGGAAGATACACTATTCTGTATTATGTCTACGAAACTGTTAGGGGTTAGAAGAGCTTTTACACGTAGATGTGGCTGTTACCTCAGCTTTCACGACTTGCCGAAAGAGTGTGGTTCTGAGAAGGGTGGCGTGGCGAGAGTGGTAGCTGGACGACTTCGTTGTTGGGGTCGCGGGTGATGAACGGGCAGCAGCTGCGGATCGTGTTCCTCACCCGCGACGTCTTACACCCTTTAATTCATCTCGGTTTTGCCTCCTCCATCTCCACTCCCATCAACTACCCCTCACACGCGGAACACTATCGATAACGTGCCTTGCATCCATAGATGGCGGTGGTGGGGTTCGTCGCGCACCAAGATCGCGCTTCACCCCACTTCTGATGGACGATGCTGATTGGTTGAGATCTTCAAACCCAGACTCAGACTCGATGCAAACACATCTGTCAAATATTCTGTCTAGAGATGACAATGAGGTAAAAAGCTAAAACCAATGTCACAAAAGTGGACTTTGGAGTTCTACAAGGTACTGAAGTCCAGCATATTAACTTGCAAACCTTATTGCACTCCTTCCCCATAGCACATAATTCCAATACACTTCTTGACAGTATTCACACGCATCAGAGTACATCAGAACTATTCTCGACAGGGCATTTTATTTAAATTGTCATTCACAATAGCACGAGTCAGTGCCAAATTTAATCGCTAGCTACCTACCTTACGCACTGATATACCCATTGTTCAGTGCAATAACCTTAATATCTACAATGCTTCATCAAGAATGATAGGATATCACGTGACCTGGCTAGTTCCCTTTAATACATCACACCATGAGCCAGCAGGCGACAACAACTGCCTATGGTAGCCTGGTAGAGTAATATGCATCTTTCTTTTATGTTTACCACTTTTCCATTGTCTATTGTTCTCAGCTATGAGTTATTGTAGCATGGCAACTATAACATTGCCGTGTGTGCCTGCGCATACAATGCGTAGGATATCATACTTAAACTTCAAAGACGAGAACAGAAGCTGTGTTCTATACTATCCTTCAACTACTTTCCGACAACAGTACGACTCAAACCTCCAATTGCGTCCAGTTACGAACCTTAGCAAACTACTCATCCTTCAAAAACATGGCTTACCCCCGCTGCGCCCTCCGCTGGCTCTACAGATTTTCTAACGCACACAGATCAGTCGACGTGTACGTTCGACTTCTCGACAGGCACATGTACCGCCCGTCAAGTATCCCACGGAGAGAGGTCATAGATGACTTCCTCGACGGTATGGAAGAGAACTTCGACCGCCTGAGGTCTGATACTGTACATGTCACATTGCTGTAAGTATTTTCCAATCCGCCTTGGACAGTCCGTGTTGCTAACAATTATTTCAGGGAAGTTGAACATAGGTCACCGCTGGACAACCGTCTTCACTACACCGCTGAAAAGATCCACAGATACGGCCGTGGTACAAGGATTCACTTTGCGACTGGAAGATGAAGGAATTCACCAGCGGTATCCGAAAGAAGTGTGGGGGTTAACTAAGATTGTAGAATTGTAGCAGGGCCGCTGACAAGGCCTTATTGGGTCAGGATTGCCAAGGGTCAAGGGCGCTTCTTTATTGTCTTTGAAGTTCGTCATATGAATGCATGCTTACTGAATCATTTTGTCAACAAGTGTTCTTCACATAGGACTAAAAGTCCCTGAGATTTGCTCATGAAAAGTGCACAACTCAGTGATTGATTGTGCGGAAATCTGAGGTACGACTCGTCCTCAATGTCTCAAGTAAAATCCTGCAGCGTGCTTGTTGAAATAGCCACCACATATTCTTATGGACATTCGCGTTGAAGAAACATCTTCCAAGCTCCGAGTAAATTCCACAGTCAGGGTCATGGAAACTGCTCGCATGCGCAAATGATGATGAGACTGCGCAGCTTATCCGAGTCGTCCAAGCCAGCCGTCTGTACAAAATCTCGCTGCAAGAAATCCTTGCTGTATTGGGAAAACAAGGATTTGAGTGTAGGTATCTGGTATGGACCGCCGCTGGGACTCATGCCCGATGCAAGATGTAGCGCTGGTGAGGAATGGTCGGCTTCTATAGCGCCCATCCAAGATGACTCATCTTTGGCCGTCCACGCTCGATCGCTGCACGGAAGAGGCATGTTGAGAATCAAGTCGTCATCCAGCGCTTGGTAGTAGGGCAGCTGCTGTTCAACACCATGCTTGGGGTTGAGATAGAAATTGACCATGTTGGCGAAGAACTTTGTTCTTCTTGCAATCTCAGTGATTCTCCAACGACCCCAAGCAGATGCCATTGTCGAATTTGGTGCTGATTCGGGATCGGAGAATGCGTTGATGTCAGTGTTGTGAAGGGCTGGATAAGACCGAACATAGCATTGCGCCATCTAGAAGCTAATCGTTAGCGCAGGTTTCTGGGACTGCAGGGTACGAAGAGGATCTAGAATTGCAGGCCAACATACTTTGAAACACGAAGATGATTGTAGATCATCGATTTCCGGTTTCGATTTCCAGGTCTCGAGATCATCATCGAACCTTTCCCGTAGTTCGATGACTCCGTAAATCAGCGTGGCGTGAAGAGCATCCCACTGTTGCATAGATTGATACGATGGCTATACTGCAGTCAGCATCTCTTAAGACTAGCATGTAACATGCTACAATGATCTTGTGAGAAACCCACAAATGCCTTCACGAGCCTCTGGCGCTCGGCGTGCATCGTTCTTTTAACAAAACGTCGACTTCTTCTAGACTCCATGCCAATGCCACAACATATGGCCATTGACGTCAATGGTAGAGTGGCTGCATCCGCTACGGCATCGTTGTACAACGAATGGTGCAGGAGAGGTGACTTGAAGGGTTCGCACAATAGTTTGGTAGGGTACTCTACCAGAATTTGAGCGATATGAAGTGACGACATTGATGGAAGCATAGGTCCATTACTAGCTGAGAAGTTGTGCGATAATGGCATCGATTGCATGGAGTGTGGCAAGTCCCACGCTGCACTCGAAAGTGGCTCGGCACCTGTTGAGACGGGAGATTGAAGATGTGTTAAGCCGTTCGAACCTGGAAACGGAAATGTTGTTGTCATCCCGAGGTCTTTTGGCATGACAGTATCTGTCAATACATTGGTTCCAAGAGTCATCATCGATATTGGGTCTTGCGCGGTTAAATGCATTGACATATCAAATGATTCCAATGGCCACGAGGATGCTCCGGGTACATCCCACAAAAACGGAGTAGTTACTTCGGCTGTAGTGGTCGACGAGAAGGCGTTGCAAGGTATCAATGTTGGGCCGGCTGGAGAGGTTGGACTGGCGTCGCTCGATTCGGACGTATCCATATCGGAGTCCTGGGTAAGTCGACCCATGCTTAAGTTGGTAGCATCAGTCAACTCCAGCTTGTACGCGTAGACACATGGAGTTGCTCGCCTGGCACATCGTGAACAAGTAGGTTGCTCGTACGAGCAGCGGGTCTTGGCGGCCACACAGGCATCGCAGGCCTTGCGACGATTCTGAGGCTTGATTGGTCCTTGACAACGCCGGCGGTGGCGCACGAGTAAGTCGCCTATCATGGTCAACATCTTGCTGTAAGCGTCTTTGGAACATGTCTCTCTCCGTCGGCATTTGCGGAACGCGAAGTGCGAGAAATCAATACTCACGTCTTTGGTAAGACTTGGAGCAGAGCTCGCACGTCGATGTATTGATTTTGAGTGGGCTGCCCATGCGAGTCGTTGTTTTGGAACCGCTGATGGCCATCCTTGCTGCACATGTGCTGAACTCAATAAATCGAGAACAATGAAGGCGGGAGGCTGTCGATTGATCGAAGCAACCCGAGAGTGATGGTGTTGGATAATGGAGGACATCTAGGCTAAGATGTGGGGTTTTGGCTTCTATGTACGGATGCAGGAAGGAACGTTCCCAGTGTAGGTGTCGACATGGGATTGCTGACGCACAGACCGGTTTTCGGCCGCCGGTCTTGTTTCGTCAGAACTCACTCCCCGGCCCTCCACCTCGCAGACAGACCACAACGACGCTGCAGAGCAAGCGCTATCCGTGATTCCGCATCTGACATTGTATCGTAATACATGCTCCTTGACAGACTCCCGAGGTCGATAGTGAAGGCTGTGTTCGAAGGGCACTGTTAGGAAGCTAGTAGTCCCTGGCGCCGTCCCCGTCCCTGCGCACACCTTCCCGCAGCCGCCTGTGCACTCCGGGTCGATCCCATCTACCTCCCGCATTTGAGCATCGCAAGCTTACCCTCCTCCACTCACAGCTCCCTACTCATCCACCCGCACGCTGCATCACATCGCAGACGTAGTCGCATATACCTCAGCTGCCTTAGTTTTTTCGTGCTCTCAAGCACTTTTGCGCCCACTAACGCACCCCACGCATCGACAACGCTCGATAATGTTCCCCCGATGACTTTCTCGGATCGCTCACCATACTCTGTCCCATGTTTCCCATTTTGCCTGATCCTAGTGGCTTATCCTGCACTGATGGTGCATCTTTCTCGTGCTGCAATCACTTCCCATTCAGTCAAGCTGACAACTTTCCCAAAAATGGTCCGCAGATCGTCAGCAGCTGCAACTTGTCAGCATGGCGGTAAGCTTGAACCGATTGAGCACGTCATGTCCTCCGACTCTACCACCGGGCGTCACAACCATCCGTGCGCGATAGTATTAGTAAGACACTATTTAAGAAGCGCGTTTGATGCGTGTGTAAGCACGTGCGAACTATTGAACGACCTGGTGTTGTTACTCTATAACCCCCCGAACTGTCCGTTAGCGTTTCCCACCACTCGACACATCTTGAGTACGCGAATCAACACAGGCTGCTTTACGGTGATCAGATATATCTCAACGTGCCAGGCACTATACATGTACTCGGAACTTATTCTCCTCACAGAATTGAAGAATCCCAGCAAACGCGCCTGATCCATTCTGATACCGCGTTCAAGCTTTACAGTCGAAAATCTGCCCTCAAACGCGCTCAAGAGCAATGCTATCGGACTATCACTGCGACAAACCGCCGCTGGACCTAATATCCTGAAAACCACTCTCTGTTGGAAACCGACAGCTGGTCGCACCCATAACCATGAGTATTCGACGACCCTTCAAAGTGTAATTAAGATTGACTGTTCCAGCATTCTAAATCCCAAGGATATGTAACGAGCATCATAATCCTAGAGTAGAAGCTCAAGAGCGTCTTGCAATTTTGGGGCACTCCCACGAGCCGTAAAGCGCTTGGCGTTCACTGCAGGAATTTGCAACTTAGCCTCGGTACATTCCAAAGTTGACTACTCCTGCAACATTGAGGCGCGTACCGCCCAACTTTCGATTCTTCGCTGCGCAAAGGATCCGACCTAGGTATCTAAGGCCTTGGCAATCCAATTGATGCACTTACTTGGTGTTGGGCGAAGTGACCTGTCAGCACTTACAAGAATAGAGCACAGTGCTTACACTGAGGACTGGACAAAAATGTAGCCGGAAAGTCACCGGGAGCCTCATCAAGATACGTATAAATTAACTCATGTTCTCCAAACTCTTCTGTTCACTATTTTTCAATTGTTCCTGTTGAGTATTCGAATCTCAATATCCTCTCCAAATATGTCTGCCCAACAGTACGACCCAGACATGTTCACTAAGATGATGTGCTTGACAAGCACTTATCGCTTATCACCTTATCCAGCAATCCAATCCGCGCAGTCCAGTACTGCAGGCAAACATATCCTCATCACCGGCGCATCTCAAGGACTTGGAGCTCAGATGGCCAAGTCTTGGGTCGCAGGTGGTGCAGCTGGCGTCGCTATCTGCGCACGCACGGCTTCGAAGCTGGATTCTGTCGCCGCCGAGCTCAAAGCTATCAATCCTGATGTGGATGTTCTAGCTCATGCGTGCGACACCACAAAACCAGAGGACGTGGAGAAATTCTTCTTGGCCGCGAAAGAGAAGTTTGGAAAATTGGATGTCGTGGTTGCCAACGTCGGCATCGCAACCATGACTTCACCCGAAGACTCGAAAATCGGAGTCCTCGACCCAGAAGTCTGGTGGGATCAGGTTACAAGCAACATTCGCAGCACGCATCTGACTGCGCATTACTTTGTCAAGACGTTCGGTCCGGATCCAACAGGCACTTTCATCGCCATGACTTCCGGCGCTGCCGCAATCATCCCTCCAGGCCTTTCGGGATACGGAATGACGAAGCAGGCTTGCATCCGCATCACCGAGTTTTTAGATGTCGAGTATCCGAAACTCAGATGTTTCTCGATGGACCCGGGTATTGTGAAGGGGCTGGCGACTATGGATGCGTACAAGCCGTTTGCGGTTGTGGAGCCAGAGCTCGTGGGCCAGTTTTCAGTGTGGCTGGCAAGCGGAAGGGCGGAGGGGTGTCGAGGTGGCTATTTGCATGTTGCGTGGGATGTTGAGGAGCTAGAGGCCAAGGCAGATGAAATCAAAGAGAAGGGGTTAATTAAGAGCAAGTTCTTAAGTGGTGTGCTAGGGCAGGAAGGTGGAGCCTTGGCAAAGAAGGATTAAGGATTGTTTCTTGGACCAATGTAGTATAGATGCTGGACGTATTCTACAAACGCAAGAATAGATTAGTGTGCAAAAGCTCGAAAAGACAAAACAAAGACGAAGCATGATTCAAGCACGCCTCCAACTGCAAGGAGCTACTGCCTCAACTTGCCAACCGTCGTCATAAAGTTCAAGAAGGCATTGCATCCATGATCAGATGCACGGGCCCCGCTAAACGCCTCTGGATATCCGCCCAAGACACCATTCGCCTCTTGCTCTGAGTCCACAGTGTACCGTTGACGCCGTGTGTCCACATGTAGTCGTCGCATAAGATCAGCTCGTCTTCGTCGCCGTAGAAGCTGGTTGGTACATCAAGCTCCCAGACCCTGACTGCATCATCGTCCTTCCAGGTTCTGGTCCCCGTTGGTGTACGGTGATTCGAGTTGACGTCCACGAGTACGACATCCAAGCTTCTTCCCTTGTAGGACGAGAAAAGAAGCTCAACATCCGAGGCAAGCAGCTCTGGCGGGCGCAAAAATATGAGTGTCTGCAGTGACGATGTTGAGAAGCAAAAGTCCAGCTGCGTGTCCTTCAGCTCCTGGAAGGTGATGGCGAGCCGCCTGAGATTTGGTGGGGCATATGGAAAGTAATCCAACACATTGTAGCTTGAGACGAGCTCTTCCAGGTGGGGCATGTGTAAGAAGATATTTTTCTCACTCAGGTGAGGTCTCACGAGCTCGACTTCGCTTGCACTTGCGTAGATTGGCTGCAAATCCAAGGCTAGTCGCTTCAGTGTGAGGCCAATAGTTTTGCAGAGGTCAATGACCTGTGGAAGTCGTACCATAGGTGTCGCGCCGCAATCCTGTTCAGACTTCAAGGGTGATATAAAGGCAGAACTGATATGCCGCGACATACCCGCGAAGAGCTCGTCATTGCGGCTAGCTTGGTCAAACCTGAGGGCCTGGGGATGATATCCAAGGTTCAGGCCTAAGGTGCGCCGCAGCCTTGTGTAGTTCGTGCAATTGTTCAGGTAGAGGCAATATAAATATAGGTAGCGGGACGCGATGAGGTACACATCATGTGAGACCAATGTGAGAGTGCGCAGCGTCTGGGTTATCGCATTTGAGGGTCCGTAAGCGATCGGTTGCAGGCTACAGTGTGTCGCGACAAGCTGATCAAGGACGTGTAAAAATAACTCCACTGGTAAGATAGAAAACCTGTGAGGTATGCGGGCTGCCGACGGATGCGCCATGTCGAGCGTCTTGTGCCTGTGTGAAACCTGAACGTGGCGAAAAGCGGGTTAGTTCCTCGCCAAGCCGCTAGTTGCCGTTTACCTCGCGTGCGGGTGGACACGATCAGCCCTCGAACTTCAATACCATGTCTCTCATGAGTCGACCTACTTTGAGCTCATCAACCACACCAAATGGGTGACGATCTGACCCACATCCTTATCTTAGAGCGACAGGAAGGTTTCGATATACTAACATACACTCGCATTAGTGCAGATAGCACCCAAAATCTCCCGGACCTCATCCTCGGCCTGGACGACGAGACGTTATGTTCATCTAAGGCTGCGGTGGCTAATTTTAGTAGCATCGTGGCGCCTAATGCACAATCTGGGAACAAGGACCTACTCAAAACTACAATATAGCATGACTAATCGAATGTGAACTACTAAATGACATTTGCTAGGCTTCTTCTACCATTTCGGAGTGCGTAGGACAACATACTCCGCCTACGTCGCTTTGGCACGGGCAATTAAGTCCACTCAGCGTCAGACCAACTCCATATTCCGCTCTCCGCTCGAGTCCACGTCTTCCAAGCGAAACACGCCCTGATGAGCAACATCATCAATGAGCTCCCGAGCGCCTGCCTGTTGCTGTGGATGCATCACTCCCCAAACGAAATGTTTAAACAGCTTGCGCACAAGGATAGCCTTGGCGGAAAAGCTGAATTTCTTGAAGTCCTCCGAAGCTGCTTCCAAAAATGCATTCTTACAGGCTTCATCATCAGGATAGAAAAGCTCGTCGTTGACGCTGTCTTCACTATCATCCTTCGACCACGCCCAGTATGGTGCGCGCAAAGCCACGGATTCTGGTGCGAAGCATGCACGGTCCCAGTCCAATACACCAGTTATCTCTACCGTGCGGTCGTTGACGACAACGGCCATGATGCTACGTGCATAGAGATCGTTGTGCATGAGTTTAAAGTCCCTCCCGAGCCAGCCCTCACGATCCAGTGAGCGGGCGATCTTGACAAGTTCTGACCAGATCAGCTGATACTCGTCGACTTCCTCAGCTTGCTCGTAGGCCATCCATCGAACAGATTGCTCGACCATCCATTCAATCGGCATCTGAAAGACTGTTGGTGTGGTAAGCGGTGCTGACCAAGTAGTAGGAGCCACAAAAACTGGATTGGGAAACTTGCTGAGGACCTGAGGTCCACAGGATGTCCATCCTCGCTTGGAAATGCGAATTCCGCAATCGAAATTACGCCTCAAGCATTCACTCCGAAGCCGGTAATGTGTTCTACGATTCCTGTGATCTGATGGATGGCAGACGCGAGCTGATCATTGTTAAGGCTCTCCCACAAATCGAACAGAGACCGCCCTCGCAAACGCGTTTGGATAACGTAGGGCTTCCCAAGAATGTTTTCTGCTCTGGTTGAATATTGGATGAGTCGTGGTGTCTCAATCTGAAGTCGCGTATTGACTACTCGCAAAGTGGCAATTTCCCGTGAGATTTCTTCCGCAACATCTTCTCCCATCTCCTCACGGTTAATGGGTATCCGGAGAACAAATTGTTCGGTATTCTGACCAGTTCTGAGGACGCGGATAGTGCCGGGGTTTGACGGTGGGGGTCGGACGGGAATTGTCAGGCCGTAGACGCGGTTGTACGAGCCCTCGCCTATCTCTTCGACCTGAACCTCCTCCGAAGATTTGATATGGGGGAAAATCTGCATGAGAAGCCAGTGATTTTAGCTCCAGCAATCTCCAATGGCTCCCTCAATTCATGTTGCGTGTCAGATATGCTTTGTGATGGAACATCACACGCACTATCTTGATACCTTGGGAGCCTGCGGCGCATGGACATGGTATTGGTAGATATCGGTGTCTCTTGCGTTGAAGAATATTCCGCACGTTTGCGAGAGATCCCGTGCTTAGCCATCCGAACTTGAACAGAAACTAAAGCTCAACTTCGAGCGGGACTGTTGATGCGTGGGGGGCGATGTCAAGGCCGAAGGCAGCAGTCGTGAGGAACGGTGGAGGTTGTTGATATGAAGCGCTGGTGACTAGTGCAGACTGAGAGTTAGGGAAGCTTTTTAAGGGCATGGTCACTGCCATGAGACATTTCACCACAGAGTGATTCTGCTAGACGTTTTTGCTGCGCACTTGCCGCACTGCAATGGTGATGAAACATAAGGGTAGCGCTCGCATTCCTCAAGAGATCACTACTGAGCCAAGCGTAGCTCACCCCTCAATGAACTAGTTACGTGTCTATATCCACGTCACCCTCGTCCCCAGCCCCCGTATGCTCCGAGTCTGTGTCCGAGTCGACGCCGTCGAAGTCGCTCTCATACTCGACAGCCGCAACGTCATCTTCAGGATGTAGCTCATCCCATTCACTGATGATTGCTTCGGCTTCCCTGAAGCTCCAGTCACCAAAGATGCCCTTGCGAAGAATATAGTACATGCGCCGTGCTAGCATAGCCTCGGGAGCGAAAGCGAAACGTCTATACTCTGCCGAGGCGTTTTCAAGAAAGACCTGCTTCACCACGCGGTCTGCTATGCTTTCAGGTTCCTCCAAAGCATTCTTCTCGTCGTCGAGATGGTCACTTGGAGCGTCTTCTGAAATCCAAAGCCAGAACGGCGAGCAATATGCCACGAACTGAGGTGCAAAGAAGGCTTCGTCCCAGTCTATCACACCAGTGATCTCAACCTGTGTAGAGCTGCGGACTTCAGCAAGCAGGTTGTACTCGCGGAGATCACCGTGTACAAGGACACACGGTCCCTTGAGAAAGCCGCGCTGTTCGAGTGCCTTGGAGATTGCAATAAAGCTATCCCAGGTGTCTTCAAAGCAAAAGCTGTTCGCTTTCTGGAATTCACGCCAAGTCTCACACTGCTCGAGGGGGTGTGCGAGGGGTTGCTGTGACGTTGCGGTGATGGTGTCGCCACAAGGCACGCTGAATTTGTCGGTGCGCACCGGCCCGGAGGAGGAAGTCAGATTATCCAAAAATATCGCGCCCGGTGCAGCTGTGACCGAACTAATTTCCGAAACTAGCTCAGTAATGCGTTTTGTGGCAGACTTCATCTGCTCCAGATTCAGGCCTTCCATCATGTGAGTGAACAGACGCCCAGGGATGCGTCTCTGGACCATATAAGGCTTGCCCAATACGTTGTCGGCAGAGATGTCGAAGCTCACCACGTCGGGGATAGGCAATGCTAAACGAGCACCAATAGCCTTAAGCGTAGCGACTTGTCGATCTATATCGCCGTCTTCACAACGAGGTATGCGAACCACGTACTCTTCATATGTTTCGGGACGGAGTCTCCGGAAACAAGCTCGTAGGTACTTTTGTGCCCAGCTAATTCCCCAGCTTTTTGGTTTGATGGCGCGAACCTTCAATCCAATGACGCGATTGTAGGCACCGCCCTTCATTCGCTCGACGTGAATATCAGCTCGATCGCGATGGAACTTTGCGGCCGCGAGAGTTGTGGCTTTGTGCTGGAATAATTCGAAAGGTTCGTGCTCATAACGGATAGTCGAGGTTTCAGACTTGGAATCATCTTGAGGGCTCACGGCAAGGTCCTGTTCTTGGGTTTGTGCCTTGGCTTCATCCATTGCGAGTAGTGATGCGAGAATTTCTTTACCTAGAGTTGTGTAGTCGTTCAGAAGTGGAGAGGCGCCGGACCTGACGCTGCGGTTGCCGCTACTTGGGGAATTGCAGTGGAGGAACGGGTATTCGATGAGCTTCGCTGCGTAACGGCGAAAATGTCCTTGTAGGATAAAGGAAGAAGTGTGAAGAAATAGTGTAATTGTCAGCATGGAGACTTTGCGGAGATGCAGACAACAGTGATTCTGGGTGCTTTGGTGGTTTCCGTGTCTCATACACCCGAGGTCCTTTGTCCAGGAGCCGTTGATGCCACAAAGTCAAACAAAGCCCGGCTGACACAAAGGTTTGCACCACTGACAATGCTCTTTTTGGATTTTTGGTCCTTTGATACGTTCAGCTTCGGGGCCCTGCCTCGGAGGGAGACAGCATATTATGCGTCTGCTCCCGCTGCTCCCGCTTCACTCTGAGCACCAGAAAACCGAGCACTTTTACAGAAACGAAGGCTTCGAGAATCTAAAGACCCCTACTTAAGTTCATTAACCGGTATCGAACTATGGGTAAGCGAGACACTGGAACAAAGCATCATTGTGTGTGGCATCATGCCTGGATTGGCGACATTAGTCCAGGCGGCTGCCGTGAAGTCAAAATAGGGAGGTGGATATATTGCAGCAAGCACGAAATGCCGTGCCGTAATGGCTGTGTAGAGGGGCAGCATCTAAAGAACCAGACAGGGTGCATGTCATGCGCGGCCAATCTAATGGCAAAATCCCGCCGTGAACGAGCTGTAGCTGAGAAAGGCAAGGCAGCGGCTCTGAGAGAAGTAGATGCAGCGTTTTGGAAGCCAGGGAGAGAACGGAGGAAGTTAAGAGTGTGAGTCTCAAAAGGGGCCTGCCACAGCTCATTATCGATAAGCATTGAACAGTGTCAATGACGTCACTGCTATTCGAATACCACCAGGTTTGCAATTAGTAGTGCTATAGTCTACAAAGATCTGTCAATTCTCTAAACTCTTTCTTGAAACTAACAGTGTTCTGAAAATGTTGTGAGGTTATACAGGCTTCTCGTTGGATTCTATCTAGGTAGGTTGTAAGACAAATTCTTGCAGCACCTAGTGAGACGACGATAGCTGCTGATTATTAGAAATCCCCCAACATACTACTTCCAGTCTGTCCATCTCTCGATTCTCCTTTCCAAAGCTTTACCTGCTGCTCAAGCCAAAAGCTGACCGTTCAGCCCGGAAATCGTACCGCGAAGAAAGTAGAAATCCACATCGAGACGCTTCCTCAACTCACCCGTTGCAAGCTCGTTCACATCCCACGAGCACCAAGCATACCGCCCGTGAAAGAAAGCGGCCTCCTCGCTTGCAGCCCACACGGCAAAATCTCCAGTAAGTTGGGCTGGAGCAGATGTCATCAGTACGTGCGTTTGCGGAAGGGTGCATATCCATGCCAATTCCACTTACCATCATCGAAGTTTTTCGGGTCAACATCAAACTTCTTCCAGTATTCATTGTAGATGACACCGGGATGGAAGCTGACGACCTGCAATTTCTCACGCGGCTGATCCTGCGCGAGGATCTGGAAGTACAACGTTCCGGCGAACTTGGAGAGATTGTACGCGGGTTGGGTCGCTACTATGGGGTGCCCCGTTGCGTGGATGTTCACGGTCGAGACGTTGACGATGTACTGTGGTTGCAGTCAGTATGCTCTCCAAGCGCCGTTGGAAAGGTGTGTCCACTCGCCTTTGGCTTGTCGCCCGCCTGCTTGTAGAATTTGTCGGTCAGGTACATCGGTGCCTGCAAGTTCGTTGCCATATGTGCCCAGGTTTCCTCGTATCCCAGATCCATCATCGTACTAGGGTCTGTGAACTTTGCAGCGTTGGAAATGAACACATCGACAAAGATGTTCTCATCCCTGAGGTGGTTCCACAGCGCATCAACATCATCGGTCTTGCCTATGTCGCAAACCCGAACGATGATCTTCGTAGCTTGGCCAGCGGCGGCCTCGAGTTCAGCACGGGCTGTTTCGAGCACATCAGCGCGGCGGCCAACAATGATGACCGTAGACGCTGAGGCATTGACGAAAGAATGCGCGATAGCGAGACCAATATTGGTTCCGCCGCCCGTGATCAAAACGGTCTTTCCAGACTGACTAAGCTCAGGGCGTTTGGGCGAGATAGCATCGTATGACTTGCCGTGGATCGTTTTGGTGACATTGGTGTTTTTAATACCGTTGATAATGTCGACCAAATCGACAGACATTTTGAAACTTAGGGAGGTGGGTTTTGATGAATCTAAGTAAGATTGTTGATCATTGAAGAAAAAGGCTTCTATAGTCGTATAGATGAAGCGATCACTGCTGCTGTGTCTCAAGGGACATTCCCAACGACACTTATATATTCAGGCACCGAACAGTGTCCGCCCACCGCCAGAGAACGAAGATCGGCAAATTCGTCCGTTAAGCTTAGGTTGATAAGCAGTCCCCACAAAGTACGGCACGTAAGTGTCTTACTTCCAGCACCAAGTGATCCCAGAATTGCTGTCCCATCCTACACATTCACTCTTTGGGATAGCGTCCGCTGCGAGAATGAGGGCGCTAACCTAAAAGACTTAGCTTCCGCAGATTACCAACCACAACTTCACTCTTCATTGCTTCGACCGATACCATACCAGACGACACGAACAATGACCCCTGGCCTAGAAGTGAAAGTATGCACGAATTGCGCCAAATCCCGCCGAAAATGTGGGAAGCAACGACCGCTGTGTCTCCGCTGCCGCACCCGCGGCTTGAGTTGCCACTACCCACGCGTAAGGCCAACAAGCTTTGTTCCACTTCGCGAAGACACTTCGGACGCCAATAAGACAGCCAACGAGATCACAATCACTCCATCACCGCTTGAATTATGCTTTCCATTCGTGGACGACTCATTAGCATCATGGTGGTTCGCCTCACCCTCCACATGGGCGATCGACAGCGCATCATGCAGCCCGACTACAAACACCAGCGACTTTTCCGCGTCTTCTCTCGACCGTGCGCTGAGAAAAGTACTCGGATGGCTGGGTGAATGGGTTGAAACGGGCACATGTCCTTTTATGCACCAACAACTCTACCTCGATTGCTTCCCCGCGTCCATCGAAGGCGCATATCTCACACTCTCGGCCTACTTACGCCGGACACCCTTGAATGCTCCCGTGGTAGAACGGATCATCGAGTCGCGCGCCACAGGACTAGTCGCGGCAGGCCTCAACAGCGACTCAGGGCCGTTCAGTACCCTGGAGAACCTCGTGCAGGTGCAAGCCCTGCTAGTCTACCAATGCATCGGACTGTCGTCTGGTTCTATACGCCTACGCCGCCTCGCTGAATGCCATATTCCTGTGATGGAAGCCTGGATCATGAGTCTAATGCAGCAAGCAAGCTACATGTTCACCTCTTCCATTGATTCTTTTTTTGCCTCTCCAGACCTTCGGTCTATCCCGCGGCACAATCATCTCTGGTATACGTGGATAGTCGTCGAGTCGGTGCGCAGAATCTGGCTTGTAGTCGCGATCATACAGGGCATGTATAAAGTACTCGCTATTACTCCAACGTCGTTGATTGCAAGCCCATTCATGGGCGGCACGTTGTTTACGTCGCGGAAGGGGTTTTGGGAAGCAGGAACTGCGGGAGCGTGGGAGAAAGAATGTAGTGAGCGAAATGCGGGCATGGTGCGACTGACGGAGACGGAGAAGTTGTTTGAGATGGTGCCACGGGAGGAGATATGTGAGTTTGCGAAGCTGGTTTTGGAGTGCACGTATGGTGTGGAGTGGTGTGAGATGCGCGGAGTTTAGACCTGTGCTTGCAAAATACTACGCCTATGCCTCAGATGCCCCGTAAATGCTCAAACCGCCCATATGCATACCGTGATTGCGCCATTCCGAGACTGAACCCGTTTTTTATACGCTCAAAGCCGCTGGTGCAGCTGTCTCGGTCTGCTGCAATATTGCTGGCTCGACCGATGGCTCTGTAATCTTGACGCGCTTGGCTTCAAGTTGCTCAGCGCCCATATCCTTCCTCTTCTCCTTCTTCTCTGTCGCGGGGCCGGCCTGCTTGTTGGCTTCCCGTATGCGCGCCTTCTTCGAGGCCTTGGACTCCAGTGGCTGTGGAATGCCGAGGTGCTGGTCCACGGACTTGGCGTGCTCGAGCATGCCGTCGACGCCCTCGAGCTCCAGGGCGGCAACGACGTCGGCGTAGCACCGCGACTTGTTCATGGCCTGGTAGACCTTCTCGCGGCCGGGAATCATCTGGCCCAGCAGGTACTTTGTGTTGCCCCAGCGGTTCTCGACCTGCAGGGCGAGGCGCATGTACTCGGTCACGACCGTCCTCCACTGCGAACGCCACTCGTGCGGACCGCCTTCTGCGTCGGGGCGGAAGCAGCTGGGGTTCTTCTCTGCCTCGGTGGCGATCATGGCGCCGTCGACCTTGAACTCGCGCATCAGCTGCAGCGCCTCGGCCCGCGACGTGACGTCGCCGTTCATGACGCAGGCCACGCCCGCCGCCCTGCAGACGTCGCCAACCATCTTCAGCTGCAGACGAATGGCCCTCTCCCTGGGCCGCATGGGTGTCGTGCGGCAGTGCACCGTGAGCCCGGTGATGCCCGTCTGCACCAGCCGGCGGACCAGCGCCTCCGTCTCCGCGGGCGTGTCCAGGATGCGGATCTTAACCGAGATGCCGATCTCGTAGGGCGTGCCCACCTCTTCGACGAGGCGTCTAAGGATGTCGCAGAGCAGATCCGGCGTCTTCAGCAGCGCAGCGCCCATGCCGCCCGCCGTGGAGAAGGGCTTGGGGCAGCCCGAGTTGACGTCGATGCCCGCCACGTCGGCCGCCACCATCTTGGCCGCCTGCACCGCCAGGTCGGGGCTCGCGGTGCCCATCTGGTAGATGAGCCGGCCCTTCTCCAGCTCCGGGTGAATGCGGTACAGCACGCTCTCGCGCTGCTCGGGGTCGAGTGCGGGGTTCTTGAGCTTGCTGGTCGGCAGGCGCGACCACTCGAGCGTGTGCGTGTGCGGGTTCATGCGCCGCGTCGTGCCGATGATGGCGCGGTCGATAGTCTCGGGCCCCCATACGAGGTCGGCGCCGTACTTGAGGGCGAGGAGGCGTGAGGGCAGCTCGCCGGAGCGCACCATGGGCGCAAGCACCACCGTGCCGCGGTAGTCGACGCCATTGCGGGGGATGGGCACGCGCGGGGTGAGGACGGGGCCGGGTGCGATGGAAGCCATGGCACGTGTTATCGGATGGCAAAGGGAGCGTAGCATAACATGCCTCGAGTAGAGCTGGAATGTGCAGGTGAGGGGGAAGTCGTGGGTTGCGCCTTCTGGAAAATCTGCGCACGGACTGGCAGGCCGAACTGGGAGTAGCTCTGTCGATCTCCCGCCGCCTCCATCCATCTTGAGAGATCTTCTTTCACTCCCGTGTCGCGTTACCCCAGCAAAGCGACTTCACACAATCACTTGCAGGACAATCGCTGAGTCACAGTCAATCAAAGAGTAGCAGAGGGCGAGACAAACACGATGGCGTGGGTTTGTATGTGCAGTCCAAGCAGCAATGTATCGAAAAGAGTGCACCATGTTGATTTTGCAGAAGAGCCGGAAAGGTATAAATGTACAAGAAGATCCAACACACCAAAACCTCAACAAATGCGCCCAGCTCTTCACTTGCGAGCGTCGAAGGAACCTCATTTTACCGCCGTACATGCCATGTTCGAAAGGTGGGATCGGAGTTGAGTGAGCGCTTAAGCTCGAGCAATGGCGCTCGTTGCGAAACCACTGGGCCTAGAACGAAGAGAAGACCTTTCGCGAGATGTATCAGTCTGGCGGGGACCAGAAGGACGAGCTCCAGTCGGGCGCTCGCCGTGGGGAGGTATGACACCACTTGGTATGCCGTGCTTCCTCGATTGAACAGGAGCCCCACGAGTCCTGCTCACTTGGCGTTTCGCAAGAGTAAAGTCTGGTAGGCTTGCAGACGGAATGCCTGACGGACGGCCGTTCGGTGTGGACATTCCGCCTGTTGGGGCAGCTACACCGCTTCGGTGTCCCTTTCCGCCGCGATGATGGCCACGTCCGCCAGTGTGGCGAGCAACGCCGCTGCCAATGCCAAGAGGAAAGCCGCCCGTGGGGAAAGGAGGAGACTGGCTAGAGCGAGAGAATGCAGCCAAGTTTTGGACATCCAAATCGCCATCAATGGTGGAGGGAGATCCTGTCGGGCGAGGTCCGCTAAAACCTCCAGTGCGATGAGCAAAGCCTATAGATGCGGATGTGAGCTCTTGCAACAGTGGAGATTATGCTGGCAACTCACCACTCCCACGAGGGCGGCCATGACCTCCATGTCCGCCATGTCCGCCATGTCCAGAGGGAAAAGCAATGCCGCTGGGACGATCACCAGTGGGTCGATCAGCTGGTGGTTCAGAGACTGATTGTGCGGAAGCCAAAGCGGCGACAGCCAGGAGGGCGAAGCGAGAAAAGACAACCATTTTGATATATTGATATTGGTGAGGCTGGTAGAAATGGAGTTGTTTGAAAGATACGGTGTTGTTGGACTAAGTCCACGCGGTGTTGTACGTAAAGATTGAATGCGCAGAGAGAACACAAATGATTGTAGTGAAGGGAAATGAAGCCCGTCGTGATTTCCTTCACATGTTACCCATCTCGTCTTATACCAACTTACATACTCGTTGACTACCTAGCGACACGGTACGAGTACCTCTCCACTATGTGGAGCGAGCCGCGCAAACATGAGGAAGATCATCGTTTACTCGACGCTGTCGTGCGCTTCAAACATGACTTTAGGACTGTTTTTATGGGCTAGTGTTTCAAATGTTTTGCTGGAGAAATCACACTCGTTTCAAACGTCAGGGATATGCCGTCTGTCGCTGGTGTTCCGCGTTCCAACTAGATGTTCTTGACAACATGGATCCACAGCTTACGTGTTGTACTGGCGACGACGCGTGCGGAGCCTGTAGGTGGGCCACACATACCAGCGGCATGCCGGGCGCGCGTCTCTCTTTCAAAATCATCGTGACGACCAAGCTGCGACTTGGCTCGTAAAGAGCTCTAGTTTATCTGGTGCAAAGCATCAAGCTTCGACGCTCGGGTTGTGCTTGATTGCACATGCATGAGCGAAATCGCTGGCCAAGGTTGAGAATCGTCTCTTTCGAAAGTGTTGTGAGGTTGCTTGGGCTTCGCATAGAGGCCGGCTTGCGGGAGAGTTCGCGTGCACCTCGTTTTCTAACGTCGCGTGGTAGGTGTAGATGCGTGCGTCTCTTGGTAAGTCGTGAAAGCCGGGAAAAGATCAAGCCTGGTGACCACATAAACGTATATAAGAGTTATTCTAAATCCTAAAAACTCTCTGTAGACAGACAGGGTAATGTATCTTTGTTTCTGGCTTTTGCGACTTACCGAGAGTGCGTGTCTGGTAGGCAAGGTTGTCTGGCGAAGTCAATGACGTCGGGCACGCGCGGTGGCTTCTGCGGCTGAAACAAGCATCATCACAATTTCAACACCTAACTGTGCTCATTTACCGACATCACGATTGCATATGTCGGTCATTTTCCGTCAGCGTCTTCGAAGCCATGGTCGCATCAATCTGCGAAGGAGATGCACGCAGCGCGCTTGCATATCAATGTACAAAAAAGCCTCCGAGGCCGTGACATCCGTCTACTCCACTTGATGCCTGGCGAGCCTACCGACCCTATCCAATGCATACTTTTTGATGCCTCGCTGGACAAGCCGCCAAGCTATGAGGCTCTCTCATACGTGTGGGGAGATGCTACTAAGACAGAGGCAATAACCTGTTTGACCACTACTCTACCAATCACTGTCAGTCTCGCGGGCGTGTTCTCTGGACTGATGCCCTGTGCATCAATCAGAACGATATTGAGGAGAAGAACCACCAGGTTCCACTCATGGGCGAGGTATATTCCAAGGCCTCCAGCGTCATTGCGTGGTTGGGAGAGGATGAGGGCACCATGGGCGGAGAGGTCGCAGTCGCAGTCATGACTGTACATGCGACGATGGAGAACGGACTGAAAGCAAATCCCGGACGTAGCCTCGATGATCTGCTTGCCAACGACATTGAAGGTGCAGCCAAAATCGTACCTGTCGATGAAGAAAACAGTTCAGGCATGAATACGGTCTCTTTGTATGCAGTTGAAGGCCCACCACCTAACAGCTTCCCTTCCATGCAGGACGTTGTGAACCTGTTTTACGAAACCGGCCGTCCTAACCCGTTCCGAGCCCTCAACACATACTTTGGAAAGCAGTACTGGCAACGCGTTTGGTGTGTACAAGAGCTCAGGCTCGCTCCGAAGGCAGCGATCCGAATAGGATCCTTACAAATCCCTGCTGAATGCGTTGCTACGTTCGCTGCGTGGTATCAAGCTAAGGTGCTCACCAATCAAATATCACATCCCATCCATAGTACCGGCATCAACAACGCCGGTCCTATGCTGCTTAACTCCAGACGCGGACGTTTCCGTCAGCAGCATCACCACCCGACCCAGCTGTTGCCTACATTGCACGACTTCCGGAACTTCCAGGCGACCAATCCGAGAGATAAGGTGTATGGGTTGATGGGCGTTGCGCAAAGAGAGCTGTCACATGTTCCTCTTTATGTCGACTACCGCAAGTCAGTTAACGAAGTCTACCAAGACGCGGTACGGAGCATCATAGGAGACACAAATGATCTCCAGGCTCTATCGTATGTCGACCATGGAGCTGAGTACTATCACAATTCTGGTTACTCTTCATGGGTTCCACGACGGGACTCTCCCACTTGTGTCTGTCCGACGCTTTGGTACGAAAGAAATGAGTATTCTGCGGGTCCGCCTCTCAGTAACATACGGACCCTCTTCGCTTGCCCAGGACTTCTCAATGTGACTGGAATCTACTTTGACACCGTGACATTCTCGAGCCATGAGATAGATGCCCAGGCAGCACTTTTCGTAGAAGACAAAGCTCTGAAAGATATCTTCGACAAATTCGCTGGGGAGATCGAGCAGGATAGATCGCGTGATTCGTCAAATGCTCCGGGGCAGTACCGACTGTCAGCCGAAGCTCTTGCGACCGCTTTCACTGGCGGTTTCACGTTTATGCATTCTCCAACCACGTACATGACTTACGTTGACAAACTGCATGGCGAGTATGGTTATTGGTTCATGCAGGACTTCTGGCGACGGGTTCGTCGAGAGTCATCTTCCGATGCTTCATCGCCTAGCTGGAACACAAACGCGTACGATGAAAAGGCGCGGGATATGTGTAACCACCGGCGCATCTTTCGCACAAGTCGTGGCTATGTAGGACTAGGCCCGGCATGTATGCGTGAAGAAGATCATGTCGTCGTACTAGAAGGGGCCAAAGTGCCGGTTGTATTACGGCCACTGAATCTAGACATGCAAGAGTTTGCGTTTACAGGGGAATGCTTTGTATACGACATCTGGTGTGGTCAGATCATGCGAATGGTCGGAAAAGACAATGTCAAGGAGATGCACTTTATTTTGAGGTAAGAAATGTTTCCCATCTGTGATAGCCGCGAGCTCAAAGAGATTTGACACTGTGTGCTTCTCCTGGATTGCCGATACAGTCAGACATAACTACATAGGAATGGAACCGAAAATACACATGTGTTGGGCTGGCCTTTCCCGAGGGAGTTCCACATCGGACAGAGATCCAAGGGCATGGCGCACAGTAGTTACCTCATGTCTATGTTGCCTCGCACGGTGCCTGGTGCAAACTAAGATAATGGCTAGACGCAAGGCTCTGGGCTGTGTTCAATGCTGCAATGTGGCACTTCAGATGAACCCATAATCTTAGATCTCCGCCGCAACTGAGCCGCGAGGCTTATGACTGCCGTGAAAGAAACTTGTTCGAAACGTTCGAAACAATGTCTCGTCATGGGCGGTGCTACGCCAGTTGGTGGATTTAGTAGTGGCGCAGGTGGCATGGTGCATCAGAAGTTTCTAGGGTATTCGCGTGACACCGCTTCTGAGTTGGAAAAAGTGTCGGTCGCATGGCCCAGAAATTGTGTTTCCATTCTTGTCGGCCGATAGTGAGCATGCGAAGGGGAATGGAGGAAGTGGTAAGGCTTAGTGTCGTCTGCATATTTGGCATTTAGCCGGCACGTTGTGCGACATCGCGACGACGCACGTCAGCACATATGCAGATCCCGAGATGAGACGCTATCGTTCTCAATGCGGCCGAATACAATTGCGTTCTCGACTCCTCATGTTCATGGCCTGCTTATCTACACTTCTCTGTGAGTTGATCTATACATATACATGGTGATGCCGTCATCGTTACGATCTCATTATCTCGGTGCACAAACTCACGTGCAACAGTTTCATAGCTTTCCTCTCCTTCCGTCGACGGCCTCCCTGAGCTTCTTGATGACCTCGCCAGGGTCCGCAGCTCCGAAGACAGCGCTACCTGCGACAATAACGTTGGCACCTGCATCTGCAGCTTGGTCGATGGTTTTCTCCGACAAGCCGCCATCGACCTCGATGTGCAGGTCAGGGTACTTCTTTCGTAGCGCCGAGACCTTAGGAAGCTCTGACGCCATGAAAGACTGGCCACCGAAGCCTGGCTCAACCGTCATGACTAGAACCATCTGATGAAGTTAGCGGCTGGATTGAAAGCTCACGTGCCTTTTCCTAGCGATTGTGGAAGCGTGGCATAAGGTTGCTGATCATGCGAGAGGTACCGCGAATTGAGGCGAGTAGAAGTTCGCGTCCAGATCGCAAGCCTGGAGCAAGCACATGGCCAATCAATGCTGATATGTTTCGACAAAATGCGGCAGGCTTCTCGAAACGGGCGCGAATGTCAAGCGTGACAGGTTCTCGGCATTGCACCAGTTCGCGTGCTTAAGCGCCGCCACAGCGACGCGCCCGGTTGGGTCAGCCCTGCCAGCCTCGACACGTTCGGCCAGTTTCGAGACCCCTGCCATTTGATAGCGCGCGCAATGTCGATGCGCTATCGATTGTGATAGTGTGAAAAAGAGTGCACTCACATCGGGTACCTCGTCCTTGTTCGAGTTCTCCAATATCTCCCAAAGCACATCGACGGGCGTGCTGGGCTTGATTGCAATGCCAGCTTGCATGCCTTCGTCATGGATGAACTTGATCAGTTCCTTGGGAGACGTCTTCTGGTCTGATGTGCCCTCTGGGGAGGTTGCAGCGGTCGAGGATACAGCGGCCTCGTAGTGGAAGCAGTAGAGATCGCAGCCGGCTTTTTTGAAGTCTCGCACCCACTTCTTTGGCTCTGAAATCATCATGTGGCAATCAAAGGTTCCTTTACCATGTGCAGCGGTGGGTCGGTCCACATGAGGCCTGATCTTTGTGACGACAGGTGCGCCAAATGTCATATTGGGCACGAAATGGCCGTCCATGATGTCGACCTGGGCAGGTCAGTCACGTGTCACACGTTCATGAGCATCGACGTAATACATGAAGCCAGTCGGCGCCCAGGCTGATCGTGTCTGAGCAAGCCTTACCGAGCGCTCCAAAGTCAGCCGAAAGGATTGACGGCGCAATGATGGCAGGTGGCGACATGGCGGGCGGCTCTGCTGCGGGTACGGGATCTGTCGAGTATATGCCCGAAGGTCTAGGGCGCCAATGGCATGAAGAAGTGGTGATGGTGGAAATTGACTGTGATCGATGGCAATATGTGCGTGGTGTTGAGCAGGAGCGAGACGCCTTCTACCCCACCTTGGCCCATGCTTTTGCTAGTCACGTCACGGGCATCGTTATGCGAACTCTCCTCAGCTCCCTCATTCACCCATGTACTGTTTCGATTCATGCATCGCTATCAGCACGCCTGTCTCACTGTTTCATCCATCTTCAATCAGATCTGAGCTTCATTTGATTCAGATACACAGCTGCCTCCCCGCAATGCTGCATACTAAAGCAACGGTGAGGCGTGGTTGCGGCTGCTCCCATCGCGCGTGGCATGGGACGACTCCAACCTCATGCGCCACCACCTAAAAGGACCCGAAAGAGGGCGAGCAACGCTCTTCAAGAGTACAGGATTTTTGGCGAGGCACTATTGGGCGACCATGCCGTAGAACGCGATTATGCCTCGCCATTGGCCCGGCGTGCAGAACGGAAGCGCTGAAAATAACTCAGCCCGGCGCTTACACAGAAAACATCCAACCACGCTCCACAGCACAGTGCACGTTAGGCTCGATTCAAACAGCGCGTGGAAACGACCCTGCTCGCCATGTACATCATTGGCCAACCACGGCGACGCAGGAGCGGTCGCCATGTCGTGGCCGTCCTTGAACCGCTCAGATTCTCTCGCCTAGCCCCCACCTCAATGCGAATGGACGAACAGCTGGCGATGCAGCCTCGGGCGGGTGCCACGGTTGTACTAGCCCACGGTGAGTCGAAAGGTAGGCGTCTACGCCTGATATATACTCCTGCTGTGCCGCTTGCGCCGAAGTCTGTTCTCTATTCACTTCTGTCTTGCTCCGGGCCCCGTCTCTTCGACCCTAAGTCTTCGTTGATCGGAGCATTCCATCTTTACTAATAAGCTGTTGATCGGCATTTACGGGTTGTACCCATTTAATATCGCTTCCTACTCGGTTCCCTGTACATTGTATTTGGATCCCCCACCTCGCCAGACCCCAGTCAATCTCGGATTTCGAAAGTACACTTTTAGTAATAATAGCACGAGGCGGAGCTCACCTCATCCCAATATATACAACATGCCAGAGATACTTCAACCTGCAGTATACACCCCTGCAGTCCTTGGCACCATGGACGAGCCCCATTATGTGTCTCCGCTGGACCAGAGACACCCTCTTAATGTCGTTGACGACGACTCCACCATTGCCACCTACTACTTCGCGGCAAGCTACTCACCCTCCTCGACATACCTGCCAAGCACTGCATCGCCTCGCGACGCCGACGACTTTCCCACGCCCAAGGCACGTTTATTCGACATGACACCCCAGCCATCGCCACGATTCCCATTCCAATCATCAACATACTCCCACGCCAACCGAGTGAGCCGTGCAGATAGCGATTTTGACTCTCTGTACGACGTCACTGATGATGAGGCTGAGGTGCCTCTCCATGCTTCAACCTCAGTCAGGAAGATAGCCAGTCAACCCAGGCGTCAACGTTACCCATCAATTGTGATCCCGTCGCCATCCGCCTGGCCGACGATCGAGAAGCTTAAGAGCGCCACGTCCGCAGTGCCAATGACACCATCAAACCTGTTGACACCCTCACGACGAGTCTTGGCCATGATCGACTCCCATAACCTACACGTACCGGCTCACTCTGCAGCACCCTCTCTGGACGGTAGCTTGACTTCAGAAGAGATGGACAAGTTGAGCTGCCCTGCAACTCCAATCACGCAGACAAATCGGGAATCAATCTCCAGTACGGACTCGTGGGCGCCGGTTCAGCTAGATATGCAAGCTATGGAGACCCTCCAGCATCTAGGCAATTCTCCGTCAACGCAGCAGTCCGAGCAACATTTCTACTCGACAACGGAGTTGAGGGGTGAAATGCAGGAGGTCTCTCGACCTTCCCTCGTCCTGGCTATTCCCACCGCTACGTCCAACAACAACTCTGGGGGGAGCACTCCCATCTCCGCTCTTTCCGTCCCTTCCCCAGGAGGCTTCTTCTCTTCGCTACAGTCTACTGCTCGCCACACCTGGAGCATTCCCAAGCAAGAAGAGTCAGTTCCCAACACTTCCACCGCAGAGCACTTCTACGGTGTACCATGGGAAGGTCGGCGTAACACTGCTCCACCACCCTTGCCATCCCGTCCAAACCGTGCCTCTGCCCTCTCAGGCCCAACTCTTGATGGCCAAGAGGACGCTTTGACAACAGCACGACCAAATGTTCTGAGTCCTGTGGAAGAGAGTGTAGAGGTCAAAGAGATCAACCCAAGCAAGACAATCTTCCAGTACAACGAGAACTACAACGCTGAGCTCCAGAAGGTTTCTTCGGTCAATCTCGAGATGACTGGACGCTGGTTGGAGGAGCAAGACGAGCTGCAAGCGGCACTTCGTGAAATGAGCGATATGAGCTCCCCCACACTTTCCAACGAGACTCACAGCCGTGGAAACTCTGTCGACAAGGTTAAGAAGACGGTCACTTTCGCTGAAGACGTCACACAGTCAGCAGAGGAGGAGTCTGTGCCCGAGCCAATCATGACCTATGTTCAAGGCCTCGAGTACATCCGTTCTCGGTCGCAGAGGAAGGATACCTTTATCCACCGCCAGGCTCGCGCCGAGGCCATGCATGTGCAGCGCCGTTGCACTCCTCTTGCTCACCGCGACCAGCTGCTCGGCAAATTCGAACTCAGTGAGCCCGAGCGCCCGGCGCCACCACGGCCCGTCTCTGAGTTCTTCATGAACGACCCGACCGTATTGAAGGAGAGGATCGCACGCGCTCAGAAGGAACGTCAAGCTCTCGATCAGATGCTCCCCGGCCAATGGGTCCTACAGGCACAGAAGCAGCTCAATGGTGGACGGCTTCTCAGTAAGCCCGCAGTTCGCTGCATCACGCGCACCTGCGCTCCCCGCATCCTCGATGTTGGTGGTGTCGCAACCAATGACTGGGCATGGAATGTTGCGTACGATTATCCCTATGCTCATGTCACCACCGTCTATACTGCCGGCAACAAGCAGTCAAGCAATGTCGGCGGTCCCAACAATCATAAGCACATGACGGTCCCTAACATGTGGACACTTCCCTTCCCTTCCGGCCACTTTGACGTCGTCTCGGCGCGCACTCTCCACGAGCTCCTCAAAACTTCCAAGCCTCTCGGTCGCTCAGCCGACGAGTACGACCTTTGCTTGAAGGAGTGCCACCGCTGCCTCAAGCCTGGCGGCGTGTTCGAGTATAATCTGCTTGATGCAGATATGCTCCACGCCGGCCGCAACGCACAAGCCATGGGTGTCGAGTTTGGCTTCAACCTCAAGACGCGCGGTTACGATGCGCAGTCTACCAAGAGCTTCCTGCCGCGCCTCAACATGGCCGGCTTCAAGGACGTGCAGCGCGTGTGGATGGTGCTTCCCATGGGCAAGACAGCCGCTAATTGGCGCGAGAACCTCAACGTCGGTGCTCAGGCTGCTCAACCCGAGAAGACGATCTCGGCTGACGGTGAGGTGGAGTTCGAGGACGCGCCCGTCTTTGGTACGACAATTGACGCCGCGATGCTCACGGGCATTGTTGGCAGCTGGGCGTGGGAGAAATGGTTGCTGAAGCTGCAAATCGAGATGGGTAAGGATGAGGAGAAGTTGCTTGAGGGTGTTGTGCAGATGCTCGAGGAGTGTGCGCAGGGCCAAGCTGCGTGGAGGACGCTGATTGGGTATGCGAAGAAGTAGATATGTTGTGTTCTGAGAGATTGCGATGTGTACATGTGTGGTGTTTGGCAATGGATAGGAATTTGGGATTGATACCACTTAGCGACAAGGTTTCGTTTGTTGATTAGGAAATGAGAAACACAAGTATCAACCATCTTTCGGTCATACGCGCTCCGAAGATTTCGTTCAGTCTCCGCATGAGGTGTCTCGGAGATTTCAGTGTCAGGAAAGAGGGGGTTGATCACGTGACGTACGGCAGATCGGCGAGGCGCGAACCCCACCCACGCGGTCCAAGCTCGATGTCAACTTGGAGCTTCGTCCAGGCCTCACAAGTCGCCTCACGACAACTCTATCGCCCCCGGAAGAAAGTCGCCATTGTACGCTGCTCTATACACACATAATCGAGAATGCTTTTCTTCAGGTCCGTCCGCCTCGTAGTTGTCCGATCACACACATGGGTGTCCATGAGCCTACAACCACGACACGTTCGAAGCGCATGCAAGTGATAGTACGCGTGCTGACAAATGCCTATCAGCTTCTTCAAGACGCTCGTCGAGCACGAAATCACCGTCGAACTCAAGAACGAGGTGCAGATCCGCGGAACGCTGAAGAGCGTCGACCAATATCTCAATATCAAGCTGGACAATGCAGAGGCCGTGGACGAGATGAGGTGGCCGCACTTGGTACGTCACCGCAATCCATGAGCTAGAGAAAAACTATACTAGACCCGGGATCCATGCTGACGACGTGCCTGCAGTGCTCGACAAAAGACATGTTCATCCGAGGCTCCGTCGTGCGATACGTGCACCTCCCATCGGGCGCCGTGGACACGGCCTTGCTGGAAGATGCGACGCGGAGAGAGGCCGAGGCGGCCAAAAACAAGGCAAAGTGAGGGACCATGGCCGCAACCCAGACAGAGGCAACACACCGGGCTCAAGCGCAGCGCCCCACGTTATCTCGAGGCACCACACGCGATGCATAGGCACGTGTCGATTCAGCACAAGCACGCGTAATCGAATCCAGTGGTGGCACGAGCTTGACAGCCATCATGCCCACTGAAAAGGCAGGGATTTATGGTATTGAGAGTCATTACCCGCGCTGCATCATCTGACATTGGTGCGCGCTAGAAACCTTCCAACTACAGCTATTACATATTCTCAAAGTGTATAGTGCCGTTCCATCAAGACTCTTCCACATCCGCTTCCTCTACTGCCTCCCTTTTCCCACCCAGCAGCGACTTCCGACTCGGCTTGAACTCCTTGACAATGGCCTTCCAGATCTTTTTTCTCTCCTTCTTCTTGCCTGCCTCGCTCTCCTTCTTGAGCTCCATGTTGTCACGCTTCCCCATATGTACTTGTTCGTTCTGGCGGTATTCTGCCAAAGCCGAGCGCGGCACACCCTGTGTATCGCGGGACCCGTCGCGCCATGTAGCTATTCGATTGTCGCTTCCTGTGCTGAATAACGTGTCTGAGTCACTGAATCTCAGATCCGAGATACCGTTGGCAAGAGATTCCGATCGATTGCTCGTGAACGTGTCCTCGGTGTGAGAAAAGGCGAGGAAAAGAATGTTAATTGCGATGACTGTGAGGGCGAGGACAACAAAAAAGGTAGATGCGGCCTTGAACACAATCAACAGACCCTTGTCTTTTGGTGATGCGGTGGCCTTTAGGATCCTGCTCGTGATGAGCGTAGTGATGAAGGTTGCAGGCAGCGCGGTCCATGAGGCGAGATTCCTAGCGGTCGGCATGATGTGGTTGAGAGAATATGCAGGTGACAATAGAGTCGAGAAAGACAGTGGAGAACGTGTGTGCCCGGTACAGTACTTGGTCAAAAGTTGGTTTCAACAGCGCACGAGCCACCCCACCGAGCATACGCACCCACATCATGACCAGCGTCGTAAATTAGCCACAACACTATATAAACTGTACTTTTCCTTGGTGAGACCTCTAGCCATGTAATCAATACTTCGTTTGCCACCCTCGCGCAGCTCTGCATGCAGCCATACGGCGCGGCATACTCAAGATCAGCGCCCTGATGAGCTTGCTAGGGATAGCAGCCCAGCACTCTTGCAACGCCTTGCAAAAGCTATCCCACTCCTCCTAAGCGTTACTGTAATTACTATACTAGGGATAGAATTTATTCATACGCTTCTTGAGGTGCCAGAGGTGCTTAATAGGGTTGAGATCAGGTGAGTAAGCTGGCCAGGTGATAGGTGTGATGCCGTGCTTAACCAGGAAGCGCGCATTGCGCGCAAGGTGTGTAGGCGCGCGTTATTATGCATGAAGAGCTGAGAGCGCCTCTAGTAAGGGAGTAGTCCTTTATGCAGAGTTTCAATGTAACTTTTGCTAGAGTAGCCACTACGCAGAGCATTAGGACTGCGCTCTATAATGATGAGTTTACTCCGCCGCGGGCAACCTTGTTCATCTAACTATATACTCCCCCACACCATCTGCGCTGGCTTCCTACTAGTTGGCAGAGCTAAGATCATTGCTGGCTTCCATTTCTCCCAAGGAAAGCAAAAGCACCACTCCTGATTGTGACCAAAGCCCTTCTCAACTAAGCACTTGTCGCTGAACTTGAGCATACGCCGGTGCCAACAGAACTGGCGGCGCTCCCTACAGAACTGTAGGCGCTTTTGAGCATAGCCCTGGTTCAGTTTTGGTCGCTTTTTACAGGGGTTTTTGCGTATATTAAAACCCTGAAGTACTCGGTATAATGTGCTGTGGCTGGGTGGCTTTAAAGGGGTGCCCTCCGCGTTCACAAACACACCTACTTTGGCAAGCTGTTTGTACTTAATCTTAGGCGTTGCGCGCGCTGCGCGGTACAGGATCTTCTTCTGGTGACGCGATAGTATAGGTGGACGGCCGCTGCAAGGTTTATCCTCAGTGGTGTGGGTGGTGTGGTACTTTTTAAGCAGTTTGCCAATGCCTTGTCTCATGCGCCCAAAGTGCTCCGCAATCTCTTTTAGCAGTGCGCCCGCAGCGCTCATCCCAACTACTTTGTTTCTTTGCCCGATTGTGAGATTAGGCTTCCTGCGCACATTTTGATCTAACTCTTGTAAAATTCTGCGTTGATTTGACATAGTTGTGTGGTGTTAAAGTTGGCTACGTGTTGTGGTGTTGGAGACGCGTCACTAGCGCGGAAACTAACTTTTGACGAGTCACTGTATTTGTCTTGTTTGTATGGGAGCGTTTGCGCTACGAAGGAGCTTGTATTTAGTGATGCACCGCCACCTAGGTTAGACCTTACCCAAGTAGGATATTAACAGGAAGCCTGTGTATCCTCGCAGTACTATACAAGAGTTAAGAAATTCTAATAATAATTTAAACGCAGCTAGACCTTCTTTTCTCTATAGTATATTCTACTATCTCTAGTGCTAGTAAAGCATGGCAATCTCAAATTGAGTGATGACCTTATACAACAGACTTCCAGCAAAAAGAGATATCGCTCAAGCCTCGAAACAGAAGTGTGTAGAGGAGCGCTAAGATACGACGCACAGTCTTGGCTCATCGTATCATCCTCCACGCCTTGGTAGACTCCAGCACCGTCATCCAAAAGTTCATCTATCTTGCGGTAAGGAGAGAGAAAATTCATCCTCTTCAGGTGATTCTAGTGGACTCACGTTGTAGCGTGTAGCTTGGGGCGCAGAATCCACGAGATAAGAAGAAAGCATTGGCCAATCCAGCTCATGAGGTCCACTCAGTGCATTCGAGCGATCTTGAAACTCGATATCCAAGATCAAGGTTTTTCCGCCGTGGATGGTGTGCAGCCCGATCTCGGCGTACGCAGCCTGGTCGTTTCGCAGGTAGGCAAAGCTGCACCGTGAGTTCAGGGGACCGTGATCGCTGTGTAGTAGACTGAAATTGGGCTCTTTAGCAATCTCTTCTGCAAAGATTTGGCTCGAAAAAATCGTGTCTGTCACGCTATTACGACCGCCACCGAATATACTGAAGTGATTTGCTGTTTGCAATGTGTTTGCGAGATTCTGGATCAACGTTTGTAGCGGCGTAAGCTCCTGTGAGACGCCTCGCGACGGGCTGAACAAGACTTTGCAAGCATATCGCTCGATATGCTGCATCTCAATGTTGAACAAAACGAGTAGATGGGAGTCGTCCTGTCCGGTAAAGAGTATCGCACCTCGACGGCAGCTAGACTGAAGAAAATACTCGGCTCGATCACTGGCCGCCACTTTCAATGCAGTGGTATCTGCGCTCCAACACCTAGGTCGGAATAGCCCCCTTTCCGTGGGCATGCGTACGACAAGTCCAGTACGCCACGCCGCACTCTGTTCAGGCTCTTACTTCATAAAAATGGTCTTGCTGGTTAGCTCTACCGGTACGGAATCTTTAAGCCCAACACGATTTGCAAGTAGCCGAGAGTACGGTAGCGCGTGCTCCTCGGCTTATCAACGCGTACTAGATTGTCAACATCAACAGAGTCCAACGGCCAAATATACCGCGCGTCGCGAGCGTATCGGGTACTTCCCCAATCACCGAGACGTACGACAGGTAGTCCTATTGGGTTGAGAAATGAGCCAACAGAACTGCAATGTAGGATCGCCATACCGTAACGATCGTTGTCACGGTGTACGACTGGAAGATCGATCCTCAACCCTTTATTGGTCATTGAGTAAGGTATTTGACAGTTTGAATCGGGAATCGGGATTAGATTGTTGACTTCCAGAAATTTAGAGGGATGTGTTGCCAAGGGTCCACATAGATCACCTTTGAGCTTTTCGAACCCTAATTGCCATGCAATGAGGGTCTGATCGTCGGACTGCATCGATCTCAGTTCTGGCGACCACTAGCTCAAGTGATGAGCTTTTGGTACCAATCATACTCCAGCCATGACCTCCTTCTGCGTAGAAAACAACAGAAGCAGGAGCAATCAACTCTTGTAACGTCCAGCCTCGCGTCCACCACTTGCTGTGCATAACGTGCGAGACAAATTCAGGCTCTTGATGCACCCACCGTCCGTCAACGTCCTCGACTTTGTATGTGTCCCATAACTGCACATCCGATAGGTAAGCATAACATGCGGTAGACCTTTGATACCATTGATACATGGATTTGATGGCCTCTGACAGTTCAGCAGAGCTGGATTTGTCTATGCAACAAGTGTCGACCCAGACAAAACTCAATCCATCTCTTAGTGCTTGCTGACAGCACTGGTGTATTTTTTTGAAACCAGCTTTGTGCGCCGCAGCAGGTGCATCATCCCGAAGCTCTTGGTATGTCACCTCGTCACCCTCCCATCCATGCGACAGGATCGCGTAAGCTGGAATGAAAACGCCATCGAATTCGTGAAACTTCCTGGTCGCTGCATGAAGTAGACGCATTGCGTCATTAGACCGAAGACTGCAACGACTTTTGACCAACTTCAGTGTTGCAAGGTGAGTACACTAGCTGGGAATACTGTTGCGTTGCTATTATCAGTTGTGGCGAATAAGCACCTACGTTAGAAGAGCTATGAGTTGCAAAAGATGAAAGTTTCTTTACCGGTAGGTAAGCGGGCTCAAGCATGGGCCAGGATGTATCACTATGGTAGATCTCCATACCGTGCACATAACTAACATATCGGTTTTCTACCCATCAAAGCTTGTATTCGATAGCAGCGAAGGATACTCCGCTCTGTTGTTAAGAATGTAATTTTCAAGACAATACAGGAGACCGATAGACAAGGTGTGAGGTTCAATTATGGAAAACCGTAATCTGATGATAGAACCAAGGTGAGCAATACTGGAAACGTGGGATTCAAATTTGCACAGCTCTCTGGTAGTTCAGACGGGAATCCCAAAAGAGCCATTCGTTACTTCGCCGAGAATGACGCTCTTTTTCTAACCAGCACAATCATTCGTCACATGACGCGCACCTCTCATGACAGCCGGAGAGCTCTGACTCAACTTTCCACATAGCATGCTGAAACACTTCACGGCTAGAAAGGTGGAGCCGCTAGAATTGGAAAGTGAAGGTTCGTATTGACCCACCGTCACTGTCACTAATGCGTGTGGCACATCCATTACGACATTGAACCTCAAAAGAGATACCCTCTAGTTTAAAGGCTGTGCACATCTCAGTCTGATCACAACTTGTAGCCGCCAAGTTGGTAGAATGACTCAATTGATCCACCCTCTTCCTCTCAACCGTGAGGAAGGGTGATAATCCGGCAACTCGGAGGAATGTGAGACCAAGAGTTGATTCGTGTAAGTAACAGATCTCGGTCGAATTGCGCCGAGTACATGTGTACCGTATAGGCTCACCTTATAGAGTTGCCTCCATAGTCGGGCCGATTAATTTTGTCCAATACGCTGATAGGAGGTTCCTGCGCCACTCTTTAAGCTACGCGCTTAGTAAGCTTTTTTGTATGGCTCGGCCAATCCGTGAAACTAAGTGGAGTCGACTCGATAGGGTGAGACTACGGTATGCGATCATTGCTCTGTCCTAGCGACGTGAATCACGGTAAGCCGAGAGCTGACGAGGAAGGATTAGACGAACCCCATGTGAGCTTACGCAAACTACCTAGGTAAGGACAAGTACGACACTTAATCTCGATCCCGCACACGTGCGAACTCGTGCAGGAGCACCCCTGTCAGAGCTCAAAGCAGTCAAGGGGCGTGTTCCTCCGGACTATGGTCATAGCTTGCTAAGATCCCGTTGCACTGTACACCCTGGTCTTTCACATGCCAGAACTGAGCCTCGGGACATTTCCAGCCCTGTGGCTTGTTTGATATTGCACCGAGTTTGCCGAGAGAGCTAGCCGCCTAGCAGGTGGTAGATTTATAGAAATGCAGTGTTACTACCAATATCACCCTGCATGATCGAACAGTTGGAACCGGGGTGGCCTGTAAATTCAGGTTCTCAATGCCTGGGCGTGGTTCCGCTGAATATTGCGCGCTAACAACGGTTTTGATAATCTAGCCGGTCTTTCCTCTTCAAAATACGGAGTAACGCAGACATTCGACATGGACCCGATAATTGATGACGCGTTCAAGATTTCCACAATAGTGTAAAACGGTTAGAGTTTTGGAAGGTGGTTGTTAGCTAGACCTTAGCAATCTGGCACAACCTTTGTGGCGTTGCTGCCCGCACCGCACCATGACCTTAGTGGTGTGGAGGTGGAGAGACGAACGGCTCGCTTGGAAGCATTTTGAAGTATATTAGATTGAACGTGCAACTACGTGAGCACAATGTGTGCCTGGTGCACGTTCCCTGCTTGCAGTGTATTTTATCCAGTAGCAGCCTGCGTAGTCAAGAACATGCGAAAGGCGGCTATTAGCATCTAGGAACAACGATTAGAGGTAGGTTGTCGAGTGTGCTGCAGCCACATCCATACCCCTGTTCGGACCGTTGAGAATGATGGTCTGGGCATCGTTCGCGTTGGGTAATCGCGCCCTATGCGTTCGACAAGGAGGACGTCGAATAAGCGCATTCGTGGATGACTACTTTCGTCATGGTGATCCTCAGTGTAACCGGAGAGATCCGCGACGCTACAGATCATGTCGGGCGGAAGGCTGTACGAAAAGGGCAGGTGGATCAACCACCGCATGGTCGAGTGTTGTGTGGTCGCGATAGCAAACCAAGTAATAATACAATAGTAATGATACCATGCCTGATGGTTGCAATAGTTACGTGACCGTCGTTCCGTCATTGCCGCCTACAGTGTATGGCGAATTAATAGTACAACGTCGCGATGATATGCTCGCACGTGAAACCTACTCCATGCTGCCGTACAAAGGTGTGACCCGAGAAATTACTGGGCGCAAGGCGCGCAACATCCGAAAGTTGATGCAACTAATGCCACCTGGTGACTCTTGCACCAGGCTGTGCGGCCTCGGGACGTGGACGATATCCTTTACCGTTACGCGTATACTTTCTCCGTCCATGTCGTAAGTCAGATAAGATGCCGAATCGATGTGCGCTCTCTCCCACACGCATGTCATTGCGCAGTTGATCAGGTGCTCGCACATTTGCAATGAAGCTTCCTCTGTGACTTCCATCCCACGTTTCAACGAGCCCTTTTGTACATTTGCTGATCCGGCATTGAGGTGTTTCCATGGTCCCATCTTCGCTTTAGACCGTCTGGGAAGGAACTCGCCACAACTTCTTGCCACATGGTGGGGGTTACATAGGAAGGGCTTGTGCTCGCGTATCCTGTTGATGGAGGTAGCTGGCTTGGTGCACCTTGCATGACATTAGATTGTGGCGATAGGCTTGGAAGGTGATAGTTTGTGGGCGCAGTGTCTTGCGACGCGCGCATGTCGAAATTGTTGCCTGGAGGTCCTGGTCTTAGCGGCGGGGATGACTGGGAGGATGCGCTGGGGGGAGGCGTACCAAAGGCAACATTCCACTGCCTGTTTTGGGTTAGCTTCCCTTGCAGTAGAGAGATACCCTTTTGACTTACTCGAAGATCCGTTGCGGATTCCATTGCGCGGTGTCCTGCAGTTGCATTCCGCCAGCTGACTGAGGTGCGCGTTGACCAGATGCCATCATGACCAGAGACTGAGCTACGGGAGAGTCAGCCTTCGCATCCTGGTCAGACGCCGAGATTGGTGGAGTGATGGGGTGTGCATGGTAGTTGACCTGACCTGGCTGTTCCAATGGTGATGCTTGGCTCGGGTGTCGAGACCGGTAGGAGCCATGTGGACTGGATTGCGGCGCAACTTGAGGGCTTCCAAATGGGAAAGTTGGCTTCATCTCAAAGGGCTTTGAGATGTCTGCAGAAAATGCCTGACGAAGGCTGTTCACCTGCTGCTGCATCTCAGGCATGGGAAAAGACGGGGCGCAAGTCTCGAGGATGCGCATGTGCCGAACGAAGAACTCTCTAGCATCGCCATGAATGTCTGGATCAGGGCAAGTGATTGCAACCTTTATTGTCAGTTCAGGATCATCGTGTATCGCAGGCATTACTCACCAGGTGTAACATGGTGCATGTCAGCACGGCATATATATGGAAGCTGATTCCTCTCAACATGCACAAAAGGCCTGGCATTCCATACGTTTTCAGTATTGCTTCCTGTAGCTTGCACAAAGCTTTGGCAGCAGAATAACAGGTGAGCATATGCTGCTTCCAGGTGCCATCGTAGTTGTCGGAAACCGCATGTAGCTGCGGGCGAAAATGCATGACGATCGATAGGAAGTGATAGCAGTGCATGTTTGCAATCATATGGGATGGGATCCAGGGCGCTGAGTCATCCTGTGGATATACAACTTGCATGTCGTCGGGAACCTCTCGTAACCACAGCGAGAAATCTGCGTTATGGCTTATGAAGGCAGGATCTAGCGCCCAGTCGGGCGTCTTCTTTTTCAGCTTTCCATACATTAGAGCTGACTGGTAGACATTTTGGGCGACACGAGTGAACTGGGTGAATTGACGCGCGATTTGGAACTCGGTAGCATCCTGACCAGCGACAGGTCGCGGCATATCGTAGTCGACTGTATCGGGTTCGACACCAAAATCGTAGCGGCCTTTTCAAATTTTAGGTTATGATCTCCAATTATTGTACGAGCAAACTTACCTTGAGGACCGCCTATCATGGCCTCAAAGATCAAGCACATCTGCCACACTCTTGTTTTGGCAATGCAATCGTGGGGTGTAGATCCGCAAGGCTCTCCCATCTGGTGCGTGTCGTAATGGTCATGGAGCTCTAGATCTTTGGCCATGGCTACGAGGCTGACAGTTGCCATCCATGAGCGCCAAAAATAACCCCGTTTGGGGGATGCCTCTCGTGCTTTCAAGAGAAGGACCATGGCTTGCATAGTGCTGAGACGAGATACGTCTTTGAAGCTCTCTTCGTGCTCTATGTGCTGTCAGCAGGAATGGATAGAGATCCATGTAAGCAGAACTACTGACTAGTTGCGAGTGCCAGCCACCTACTGCCTGCTTCGATATCTCCCAACATCAGCGTCGAGCAGGCAAATATAGCCTCGAGCATCAATGGGGAGATGGAGTCGCGGGCGCTTTGCCATTGCTGGTAGAAGTAGGCTTTGTTGATGACTGGACAGTAAGGGTGGACATTGGCGAAGAAGTAGTCGAAATACTGCAACGCTTGTTCTTCAGAAGGCATCATCTCGGGAGGCACGCGAACAGTGTGATCGATCCTAACGGAGGCCGGTAATTGTACCTCGTACTCTTCCTGCGCGGGGGTCTCTGCCAACGATTTCTTCATGTTGGTAATATATGGTGCTATGATTGTTAGCGGAAACATATTGGGCTATCCTGTGCTCCATGCTCACCGACTGCTGTGTGATCAATTTTGAGTTCGCCCAGCGCATCCGTGATACTTGATACAGAATCGCTGCGCCAGGCGGGCTCGGATGCTGGAGGAGTCATAGTCATCGCGGGAGGGGGTGCTGAGGTCTGCGAGTAGACCTGTGGTGTCGAATAGCTCATACTTTGCTGCACGCCCTGCGGTTGCGACATAGACTGATAATGAATAGGCTCTTGTGGTTGCTGGTCGGCATAAGGCGAGTGCTGATACAATCCGGAGACAGGAGTTGGCATAGAGGGAGCCATGTGGTGGTGCATGCTGTGAGCCATGGATGGGTGACGCGGATAGTCATGTTGAGTCGGCGTATCTGGTGAGGCATATTCCAAGGGCTTGGGTTCGAGCTCGAATGTCTGCGATCCGTTAAAGTCTTTGTCGTAGCTGACGGTCGGTGGGACGCAATTGAGTTTCAAGCGGATGCATGCGGCGCAGGGCCACGCATTCGTGGTTGCGGCATCACATTTGATCTTGCGTCTACGACAGCCCTCGCATGCTCTCATCACTACTCAACATTAGCATTCTCATGTGGACATCGACTGCAGTCCAGCCACGCTCATGATTCTCACCTTTCAAGCGCTTGTGTCTGTTATGTTCGTCCACGAAAACATAGTCTGCATCAAATCGTCAATCACCCGCTCAGCCAGTGGGAAGGAGGACCGAGTAGACTCACTGCGCTGGTTTTCGCGTAGCGCCAGCGTTGGCGGCGCAAACGTAAAGCTCTGCATTTGTGCCGTCTGGGGCAGCAATGGCCGTCCTGTTGTCTCGGTGGGCATCTCAACTCCCTGCACAAAGAGGATCTACAGAAAGACAGCGTGAAGCCGGACGTAGTGGTCGCAATTCGCAGCGGGGTCGTCGGCTGGCCGCTAGGATAGTGTGAGGTTGTGCGGTTGTCGGCGGGCAACCAATCGTAATAATGCGCGACAGCGGTCCAGAATCCGCTGTCCGCTGACCGGCGGAAGAACGTCAATAATGTGCAAAGTAAAGGTGCGAGTTGCAAAGATGCTGCAGAGAGCGCTGTAGTAAACTTCTCAGGCACGAGAGAAATCTCCGCGGTGCCGGGTGACGATGGGCTATGGGTTATACGGCAGATCAGGGCGCATAGGTAGGAATGGTGGGTGGGGACAACGTTTTGGCATGCCGGGGCCTCGAGATGCACAAGAGCGGGCTCGCAGCGTGGCTCACGCGTGCAGCAGTGGCGTCGTAGTATGGATCTCCTGAGAGCCTTGGGTGTCGTAGTCCAGCATGTGTGAAGGGGTCAGGGTGCGAGGGGTAGACGAGACGAATACACTTGCAGGAACGGAGCCAGGAGCCGCACCGAACAAATTTCTAGCTAGCTTGTGGTAAAGGAACACAAGCGCATGCGCCCGCCTTCAAGATGCAGCGGGCAATGGGAACTGCCGTGCTGTGGGGGTAATGTTGCTGCCTGCAGGGGGGCTACTGTCTGGGATCGGGAAAACTTGAATCGTAGACGCAGTGGTACCGTAGATGCTCGAATGCTACCGTCGCGCGATCGCTGGACGTTGCTACTATTATAAAGCGGCGGGGGCGAGAGGCTGACAGCTGAGATAGTCGTCGCACGGAACGCCGCCCTCACTCAGCACGTTCAGCGTAAAACTCTTCAGTAGTCGTCCCATCAACTTGCGCGTCTCAAGAGGGAGCTGGTGGCGGGTGCATTGGTTGGTGTGTGTGTGAAAGACCCCCAGAGCCACAGCTGCCGCCCGTTGGACGTCTCACACACGCGGACGTCGGGCCCTGTCTCTGATAGGGCTGGAGGTCGTTAAGCATGCTAGGCCAACCCTGCACGTGGATGCAGTAGGGGAGTCCTGGTCGAATGCAATCATCGCCAGCTGTAGTGGTTCCTTGGATATCAATGCCGTCCTGTTGCAGGGACGGCGCTAAGAAACTCTCATGACATTTGGAACATGTGCACATGCACTCTAGAAGCTTTGTCGAATCAGTCGCCTGGTGAATCCTGTTTCTAGAAAGCTTCTTGAGCTAACTGCGAAGATTAATTGTTATGCCATCCCTAGGCATATAACAGTAGCGGCGCGTTCAGGCAGGGCTCAACTGGAAAGGGGCAAGACATTTCCTGGAATGTCTTTGCATCACCTGAGGCGCATGTGTCGCGATCGCGCAAAACTGACAGAAGTCGATGCGGCACCAGTGAACTGGCGTCTACAGTCGACATTGCTTCACATTAAACCTGAGCCGCGTCTTTCGGCAGCAACTCCACGGCTACGGATTCGACGGTGGCCGCAAAGATCTCGCCGAGTTGGGCATAAAGATCAATCACCCGTGTTGTGCCGTGGCGGAACCGGTGTGTACCTGCTAGCACGATGCCTCGGCGAAATGATTCGTGCAACACGCTGGTAGTGCGGAGTCTTGAAGCCAGGGCTCTGACGACAGACGATCTCCAAGCTTGAAGCTTGCATGAAACAATACTTTCCAAGATGACCACTTTGCGCCGGGCAGCGAGATTGTCGACATGAGCGGTGAAGTGTCGTGGTTCGCACGGACAAGGTGCATCACACTGCATGAACTGAACACGAACGCTATTATTCGCTCCAAAGCACCGGATCAGCGTCCAAGGCTTTCATGTTTCTCGAATACCGAGATTCTGGATCGTGTTCCACAGACTGCCGCACGCGACAGCGCGGGTGATGGCACAGCATTGTTTGCAAATGTAAGAAGAAGGTGGAAATGGTTGCAGAGAGGTGTGCCGGTGTTTGGCTTAGCGGCGTCATCGACGAGGAGGCTGAAAGGAGTGCGAAAGCGATATCTGGCCGGCTGCTCCCGCTGGCAGACATGACGAAATGCTCGACCTCGTCGGCGATTTGCTCAACCAACCACATCGTCGGCTCTGGCATTCCGAGTCCCTGGACAGGGGCCTTCGGCGTGGCCGTGTTCCTGAGCCTTGCCCGGAGATCTAGCTGGCCGCGGTGATCAGCATCGATGAGGTCGACTGTCGCGGTGCCCTTGCGCAGCGCCGTTGCGATGCACGAGGATCACGGAGGACGTGGAAGACACGGGTAGGCTTCGATGCGTCTACAGTAGCGCCAGCAGCTGTCAGCCGTGGTGCCAGGCCGCAAAGAACTGCTTGGCAACGCCCGATTTACTGGGCCCCTGCCGGCTGACGATGCGTGCAAGACGGCAGCAACAGTGTTCTGGCCAGGCGCACCAGGCGGGCGGCTGACGAGATTGTGCAACGCCGCCAGGGTCACGGCAGAGTGCATTGTTGAAGCAGCAAGATGCTGCAGTTAGCGACGACGATGACTTGCAGCAGTTTGGGTGAGACTCCAAGGGGCCGCTAGAGGAAGGAGCGAACCCCACAGAGGGCGTCCCCTGTATCACGGGTAATCAGTCGGGCGATTATTAGGAAATCGATTGCTCACTGCCATGGCACGCGTGTGCCGGCGGCGGGAGGGGCAGACGTCCAATCGGATTGGGCAAGCTGATGGTGGTGGTGGTGGAGTGGTGCAGGGTGGGTGACGAGGGCGATGGAGGGGTGGGTGCCAAGACTATGTTTTTTGCTGGGGTGACCAACGCACCTTCCCTGGCTGCCACTGCGACTGCAACTGCGACCGCACCCGCACCTGCACTGCACCGTACAGCCGGAAACCACGCCCGCCCCGTGACACCATGGACGACAAGGACAACGCGAACCCGACCATCCTGAACCCCTCCGACCTGCCCTCTCGCCGCAGCCAGTCGGCCGCCAAGGCACGTGATGACGGCGGCTCGGGCCTATTCGACGACCTGATACCGCGCTACAACTACCTCAGCGACCCCTTCGACGACCCGCTCTCGGACAGCGACGTGGATGGCGACGCCGTCGAAAGCATCGACGAGCAGGAAATCTACGGTGCGCATGCGTGCTTGCCCTTTGCGCCCGCACGCCCCCCGCTAACCACGCGCATGATAGACCTCATTTCCACCATTTCAGACCCGGAGCACCCTCTGTCCCTCGGCTCACTGGCCGTCGTGAATCTGCCCGACATCCACATCCACCCGCCTGCTTCCCCGCTTTCGTCCATCAGCACAGTCGTCGTCGAGATCACGCCGACCATCACCCACTGCTCGCTGGCCACCGTCATCGGCCTGGGCGTACGCGTCCGGCTCGAACAGGCCCTGCCCCCGCGCTTTCGCGTCGACGTGCGCATCAAAAAGGGCACCCACAGCACCGACGAGCAGGTGAACAAGCAGCTTGGAGACAAGGAGCGCGTCGCGGCTGCCCTCGAGAACGGCACCCTGATGGGCGTGCTGAGAAAGATGCTGGAGACGTGCGAGTGACGGCCTGGACCATGCTGGCGATCAGGAACACGAGCCTGAAGAGCCTGCTCCTTACTGACTAATCACCTTCGCAATTTCCAAACTGACCGCACCAAAACTTGGATTAGCTGCACGAGACCGCAGGTACCGTGATTGGACGCGGGAAAAGCGATAATGGAGTTTTGGTCCCCCCGGAACCAGAGGATTTAGCCGCCGCTCAATGGGCATCATGGGGCGATCAGAGAGGGTCAACAAGATGACGTGAGTATCGAATGTCACCTTATATGAATAGTTTTGTCATAAATCACGTGGCGTGACCACTCAAACACATACCATGGGCGGCGGTCGATTGTAACTATCTGCACTACATCATCAGCATGTCAGAGTTCTTGCGACCTAGTCACATACATTTATCGAGCTTGATTTACCTACATCGTGACGCAAGTAAAAAGCAAAGAACTGTTGTGCTTTATTTGCTAGTCATTGCATGTATGCCCGAAATGACATGATGAACATTGGAGACTACAGCTTACACACTTATGCTACTCGTTGTACATGACTAAGCCACAAATATAGCGCACATAAGGCATGTACGTAGGCTTTGCGAGTCGTCAGTCTTCACATAATAGCAGTAAACTTAGTTGTCAGGAAAGCCACACTTGTTCTGTAGACAATGCCATTGAACACTACATAAATCCAGCTCGAAACAGAGAGAGCGGCAGTGATGTGTGAAAGAAACTTTTACCAAAGAACGCCCCCAAATGAGCGGAAAACCTCATCCATGCGATATCGTAGCATCATCAACAGATTACCGGAAGCCCAGTCCCACCGATTATACCATGCGGTACAACACGGCCGGCCATAACTTACCATCGAAATGATCAAAGCAAATACATGGCACGCCCAGGTATGGGAGCGAAGGCGTTTAGTCGAAGCTCTTCTTCTGGCCCTTGAACTCGCCGAAGCCACCACGGTTGGTGCTGAAACCACCACGGCTGCCACCACGACCTCCGCCACGGCCACCGCCACGTCCACCACGGTCGCCAAAGCCACCACGACCGCCGCCACGACCACCGCTGAAGCCACCACGACCTCCGCCGCGACCACCTCCACGGCCTCCACCGAAGCCACCGCCATTGTCAGCGCGAGGGGCAGCGTAGTCGATGCGGATGGCGCGGCCCTCAACATCCTGGCCGTTCAAAGCCTCGAGAGCGGCGGTAGCCTCCTCGGTGGTGGTGAAGTCAACGTATCCGAAGCCCTTGAGCGAACCAGTGTCGCGGTCGGTAGGGAGAGAGACACGGGTGATGTTGCCGTACTCGGCGAAGATTTCCTGGATAGCATCGTTGGTGCAGTCGAACGAAAGGTTACCGAGGAAGAGGGTGTTGGCGGGAGCACTGCGCTTGTCGCCATACTTGTTGGCGCGAGCGCTCTGGTCAGGCTTCTCGCGAGGAGTGCTGAAGTCAACGTTCAGCTGGCGGCCGTCGAGCTCATATTCGTGCATTTCTTTCTGAGCCTTGGCGGCATCAGCAGCCTCCGAGAACTCCACGTAGCCGAAACCCTTGGAGCGACCAGACTCGCGGTCGGTGATAACACGGCAGCCGATGATCTCGCCGAAGCCCTCGAACTCGCGACGCAGCCAGTCCTCATCGATGTTCCAGCTCAAGCTACCGACGAAGAGGTTCTTGATACCATTGCCAGCAGCGGCAGGGGCATCGGTCTTGGTCTTCTTGACCGCAGGCTCAGCAGCTGACTCGGCCTTGCGCTTCTTAGATGGCGCTTCCTCCTCGTCACTGTCGGAGTCCGAGGAATCAGAGGCGGCGTCAGAGTCGGAATCAGAGGAGGCGGACTGTGGTGGTTAGCTATGTTGTACATCAGTAAAATGGTGAGTACTGACCTCAACCTTGGCAGCCTTAGTGGCAGGCTTCTCGGCCTCAGAAGAGCTGCTATCGGAGTCGCTCTCAGAGTCGGAGCTGTCTTTGGCAGCGGCCTTCGCAGCACCATTGGTCTTCACACCATTGGCCTTGGCAGCGGGCTTCTTCTCGTCCTCGCTCTCGCTGTCATCGCTGCTATCGTCGGACGAGTCGTCTTTGGCGGCGACCTTGGTAGCAGCTTTGGCGGGGATCTTCTTCTCGACCTTCTCGTCCTCGCTGCTATCAGAGCTGTCGTCGTCGTCCTCGCTAGCGCTGGACGCAGACTCGGGCTCGGGAGTGGGTGTCTTTGCCTTCTTCGACTTCTTTTTGTCCTTGACGGCGGACTTGGCGATGTCCTTGCTCTTCACCTTGGAGGCTTGAGCAGGCTTGGTGACGCGGCCGGCCTTGACGCTCGAGATCTCAGCCTTCTTCTCCTTCTTGGAGGACTTGTCGGCGACCTTGGTTTTGCCCATGATGACGGTATTGAACTAGATCTACGAGGTATCAGTATGGTGTGACTTGCGACGCTATGTCGCTGTCAAAAGAGAGAGAGGTGTTGTTCGTGCGCCGCCTCCATGCGGAGGTCGAGTGCGCAAAAGCCCGCTTCATCTGGATGTCTCAAATTGCGAAAAGCCCACTGGTATCTCTCGAGACCGCCGAAGCGGAGTCCCCTCAAGCCCACGGAAAGCCACAAGAGCCCACAGAAGAATTGGCCTCAAGGCGGTGTGTTCCCACAAGTGCCGAGAAGACAAGACGATAACCCTCATAGTAGCACAAAGCCCTCAGATTGATCTTGCCGTGCTCTGACGAGCGACGAACGTGCCCCGCTAAATGTGTGTGTTAAGGAAACTCAACGCGATGCCCACTGACTTGAATGTTCTGGTAGATGCAGAGATGTAGCTCTGTGTAATGCCCTCAGTAGCCCACTAGAAGCCCTCAAAAAGCCCTCAGGTGATGATCGAACTGCGAAAGTTCGAGGAAAAAGTGATGAAGGTGGTGATGGTGGTGAGGAGGAGAGTCGGGTGGCTGGCACCTTTTATCGCAGAACGACTTTTCGCGCCAAGATTCCGACTTTTTAGCGGGTCCTATGGCCTGAGCGGCGGCGCTACTGCACGGCTAGGTATAGCGCACCACAACTTACGCGGGAGGTGTCAAGGCGGGTCTCGGGTCTGCGAAGACTGCTGAGCCTGTGAGTGTGTATACCTCCGACATGGCCACACTGGCAGCTCACAAACCGCGGCGGCGGAGAAAGATAGAGGAGGGCTCCCTCGCCCACGTCACCCACGGCACGCTGGACCTCGATGAATCGACAAACGTGCGCACGCCCGCCTTCCCACTCGTGTCCTTCCTCTGGCCGGCCAAGGGGACCGTGTCGCAATGGGTCACGATCCCCTTGGTCCTGATGGTCGTGGGCCTCTTCAGATGGACGACGAGTCTGTGGGGCTACTCGGGATACCAGTCGCCGCCTATGCATGGTGATTTTGAAGCGCAGCGCCATTGGATGGAGATCACAAAGCACCTGCCAGTATCCCAGTGGTACTTCTACGACCTGCAGTGGTGGGGGCTCGACTACCCTCCCCTTACTGCGTACCACAGCTGGCTGTTGGGGACAATGTATGCCAAGTGCTTCTGTTGATACCAGAGCTCCCCTCACTGACTCCTCCAGCGGCTCTGCCATCGACCCCGACTGGTTCGCCCTCGACGACTCCCGCGCCCTCGATGAAGCCGCGCTCAAAGTGTACATGCGGGCGACCGTCTTCGTCTCCGAATACCTCATATACGTGCCCGCCATTGTCATCTTCCTCCGGCGCTACTCCCGCCTGGAAGGTGTCAATATCTGGGAGGCGTCCATCGCACTGGTCGCCATACTCATGCAGCCTGCCACTATCCTCGTCGACCATGGGCATTTCCAGTACAACACCGTCATGCTCGGCTTTGCTGTTGCGACGCTGTCGAGCATGGTCGCTGGCCGGCCGCTGTGGGGCTGTGTCTTCTTTGTAGGCGCGCTCGGGTTCAAGCAAATGGCTCTATTCTATGCGCCTGCTATCTTTGCCTACCTCCTGGGCATCTGCCTGTTCCCTCGGATCAACATAGTCCGCTTCCTCGCCATTGCCCTCACGACGCTCGCAGCATTCGCCGTGCTGTACCTGCCGTTCATGGCAAGCATCGCGTATGACGTCTACAGAGGCAGCTCGTTTGAAAAGTTCCCTCTACCGCCCCTCATGGAGTCCCTACCAATAAAGTGGGATACACAGGCTTGGTATTACCCCATTGTGCTACAGCTGACTCAATCCGTCCATCGCATCTTCCCGTTCTCTCGGGGTCTTTTCGAAGACAAGGTCGCCAATATCTGGTGCACCATCCACACCTTCCACAAGCTTCACCGCTACCCAATTGAACTCCTACAACGCGTAGCTCTTGTTACGACTTCTGTGGCCATTCTCCCGCCATGCTTGATTATCTTCTTTAAGCCGAAGAGGCAGCTGCTACCTCTCGCGCTCGCCGCCGTCTCCTGGGGCTTCTTCCTCTGCTCGTATCAGGTCCACGAGAAGAACGTTCTGCTACCATTACTACCCATGACCCTTCTACTCAGCGGCAAGGACGGCCTACTTCCGTCGACTCGTGCCTGGGTAGGCCTTGCGAACATGCTCGGCGTCTGGACTATGTTCCCACTCTTGAAGCGAGACGAGCTTCGGGTCCCATACTTTGTCATCACCCTCCTCTGGGCATACCTGCTCGGCCTACCCCCGGTGTCCTTCTCAGCATACCACGAAGGGAGTCGCAGCGGCCTAAACCTCTTCAGCAAAATACTCCACATCAACATATATTTGGCGATGGTCGGCTGGCACATGGTCGAGGGCTTCCTCCCACCCCCAGCCGACAAGCCAGATCTGTGGGTTGTCGCCAACGCAATTGTGGGCACCGGCGGATTTGGCGTGTGCTACCTCTGGTGTTTGTGGCGGCTTGTGGCTAAGAGCGAACTGTTTGGCGCATCGAAGAGTAAGACACTATAGGCAGCATTTGTTAAGATACCCCATCTGGATTTGAGGGAAGAGCATTGTCATTCGTCTAGTTGTACATTCAATGCAGTATTGCCATCTAATGCTTTGCGCCGTCCCATGCTATATTGTACAGTATCCTCGCCGCGTGTGCGTATCGTACGTAGTGGTCGAGTGTTCATATCTTGAAGCCGTAGCCAGCCATGCACTGCTTGTACTGGTCGACGAGCGGCGCGCACTCCTTCTGGGCGTCGTTGGAGGTGGAGAAGAGCATGCATTCATCGCGCTTTGCCTTCTGGTCGGTGCACACCTGGGGCAGAGGTCAGTATGCGGCGTCCGGACCCGCGCGTGGTCGCAGCTTACGCAGCATGGCTTGACCTTTGCAGGCGCAGCGCCCGCCGAGTCCTTCAAGTCGTAGCCCATGTTGGCGGCGGTGGGTGGTGCTGCCGGCGGGTCGTCAGTGGGTCTGTCGCACGTGTGTCTGCGCTGTGCTGCGGCGCTCACCTGAAGCCATTGGAGGGAGTGTGTGGTGGTGAAGTGCAAGAGCTGCTTAGCAATGTCTCGCCGGCCCATGTCATCAGTGCCAGCCGGGCTTGGCGGGCTCCTCCGCGCGCCGCCACTCGGTCGAGTCGAGTCCCTGCCTTTCGCTTCGCCGCCCTCCCCTGCAAACCCACGCAAACCCCGCCAGCGCCAGCGCCCAAACAGTCCCAACGCACACAACAGAACATCGCTACCACTGCTGCACCGCCCGCCCGCCCGCCATGTCTGCCGCCAGCGTCTTCTCCCTCGAGGGCAGGGGCCTCAAGCTCACCACTGCCGCGGACTTGGCGCCGTACCTGCAGGGCCTCGAGGACAACGACCAGGTCGAGGAGGTCAAGTTGCTGGGAAACACGCTCGGCGTCGAGGCTAGCGAGGCGCTGGCCAGCGTCCTGAAGACAAAGAAGAGGCTCAAGGTCGCAAACCTCGCCGACATCTTCACCTCGCGACTGCTCTCCGAGATCCCGCCCGCCCTCTCCCACCTCGTCACCGCCCTCCTCACGCTCCCCGAGCTCCACACGGTCGATCTTTCGGACAACGCCTTCGGCCTGAACACGGTTGCCCCGCTGGTCGACTTCCTGTCCCAGCACACGCCGCTGCGCTACCTATACCTCAACAACAACGGCCTCGGTCCCGCTGCCGGCGTGCTCGTCGCCGATGCGCTCACGGCGCTGGCGGCTAAGAAAGAGGCGGCGCGCACTGAGGGCAAGCACGTGCCGGACCTGGAGCTCGTCATCTGTGGCCGCAACCGGCTCGAGAACGGCAGCATGGCAGCCTGGGCCAAGGCGTATGCAGCCAACAGCGGCGTCAAGACCATCAAGATGACGCAGAACGGCATCCGCCAGGAGGGCATCACACATCTGCTCACCAACGGCCTGTCCAATCTGTCCAACCTGGAAACCCTCGACCTCCAAGATAACACCTTCACCGCCATGGGCGCAAAGGCCCTCAGCAGCGTCCTTGGCAAGTGGGCAAATCTCCGAGAACTCGGCGTCGGTGACTGCCTGCTCAGTGGGCGGGGCGGTGTTGCGCTCGCTTCAGCCCTTGACAAGGGTCGCAACAAGAAGGTCCAAGTTCTGCGTCTGCAGTTCAACGACATCAACGCCGAAGGCCTTGCCGGTCTCGCCTCCGCCGCCTCGTCCTCCCTTCCAGCCCTCCGTCGCGTGGAGCTGAACGGCAACAAGTTCGACGCCGAAGACTCGAGCATCCAGAAGCTGCGCGACGTGCTTGATGCACGGAAGGAGGAGAGCGGCGAGCACGAGGATGACGACGAGTACTGGGGTCTCGACGAGCTGGACGAGCTCGAGAGCGAAGAAGAAGACGACGACGAGAGCGATGCGGAGGAGAAGCGTGGCCAAGATAGCGACGACGAGGGCGTTGATGTCGAAGAGAAGGCAGCGCGGCAGATCGTTGAGGACAAGCAGGCGGAAGAGAGCAACGTTCCGCAGGAGGAGGACAAGAAGGTGGACGACCTGGCAGATGTGCTTTCAAAGACGGAGATCAAGTAGGCTGTGCGTTGAGCTACTTTTTAGGACCCTATCTTTGTGGCCTTGTACGTCAAGTAATTGTCGTCAATCGTCTCTGGTGTGATTCAAGGATGCGGAGATACCATAGACAACATCGATACATTTGTTTGAATTTGCCGATCGTTCCACAATCGTTTCTCACATTACAGTCCAGAGCATGGGCGGGTCCAGAGACATGATTGAGACCGTTGTGACCATTTGCACAGGTGCCAGTAGCTGCTCATCTATCTATATACATGCTTGTCATATTCGTGAATACCCATGCTTGGTCGGTGCAGATGTTCGGCTGACCGTTGCTTGTGCGGAGACTACCCTCCTCAAGCCATGGGCTGGCTATTCTCGCGCTTGTGGACGCCCGTCATGGCATGCGCAGCCTTGTTGACCTGTCCATTCTCGGGCTCGTCCTTGGCTTTGGACTCCAAGCTCATCTGCGACAGCTTGCTTGCAACGTCGCGGTCCTGCTGGGAGTGCTCCTTGCGGTGCTTGTACTCCTCCATCGAGCCCTGGGGGGACGTATTGGTCAGGTCGCTGAGAGACTCCTGGCGCTTCTGGGAGACAAAAGACTGTGCAGAAGCGGTGAGGCCACTCTTCTCAGTCTTTCCATGAGCACGAGTTTCCCGGGAGTGGAGCAGATTGGCGTCGTTCTCGGTGACGGTGCCATCAGTAACTTTAGGCTTGATGGTGGCCTCTGCCTTGTGTAAGTTGATCTCCTTGTCGTGATAAGACTGCTCTTGGGATGCCAAGGCACAGCTGCTTGCACGGGAGCGATTGCCACGGGGACTAGAGCCGCCGCTGAGTGAGAGCTGGCGCTCCCGCCTAGCTGCGACAGACTGGGCGATGGAGGTGATGCCTCCCCTTTCGGTGTGTCCGTGAGCGCGGGCTTCGAGGGAGTGCAGGTGGTTGGCTTCCTCGATGGTGACAGTGCCTTCAGCAACCTTGGGCTCGATCTTAGCGATTTCCTCTTGGAGCTCGAGCTCCAGTTCGGGATGGGGAGCGTTGGTGTGGCCGACGGCCTTCTGCATCTCTGTAGTGGTGTCAGCTATTGGAGGCTATACGGAGAGCGGCACAACTCACTGCTGACGACATTCTGGGCTGTTCGAAGCACCTCTATGGTGACGTCGGTTGGATTCTGCTCCACTGCAATCTTCAAGTCGTTGACAACAGTAAGCAGAGATGTGTGCGGGGCTTGGCCCAGCTGAGGATCCACGTCGTGAACGACCTCGTTAGCAAGAGCAAACGCCTCGACTGCTGAGATGATCTTGGCGGTACGCAGGTCGCCTACCACGGCGTTCTCCGAGAGGCGACGAGCATCTTCAGTGGTGATGCTGCTGGGGTCGTCTCGAAGCTTGTTGAGGATCTCGTTCATGACTTCCTGCATATACTGGTTGCCACCTGCAGTTGTCTTCTCGGTGCTGGTGGTGGACATGGTCGATTGGCCAGAGGAGTGAGACATTGGGTGATGTGTTGAGTTGATGGGGGAGCTGGAGTGCAATTTATATGGGAAGGTGGTGATGGCTCCTGTCGTTCGTATTCGAGGTTTCTTGAACGGGAAGTAGCGACTCACTTCGTTTGCAGCTTCTCAACACAAACACCCGGCCGCATCAAAGCGTAAAATTCAAGCTCTGGCCTATTAGCAGTCAACGAAACATGGTCTTGTATGTATCCAACTGGTCTCGGAGCGTGGTGCAGGTGACTGAAAATGCTTATAATAAAAAGAACCACTCAATGACGTGGTAGACAGACAATGGTATCTACTATCAGGCATCACATCTCTTCATATCTCTCCACATCGTGATCATCATCACCTCGAACCGAACGTCTTGGACACGATGCCTGGCGTCTTCATCCCGGGGGTGACCGTCCCGTCGGCACTCTTCGCAGCCTCCACCTCCTCCGCCGTCGGATCTTGCGGTACATCGACAATGACGCCGGGGTCTTTGGATCGCGAGGCCAGCATAGCGGCGCGCTTCTGTCACACTCATCAGCCGCAGAATGGTTTGCTTGGACAGCAACATACCTCCCTCACGCCCCGCCCCGCACTCTCCCCTTCGCCCAAGAACTCAGCATCAATGTCATCCTCATCCGCCGGACTTAGCACACCAGATCCGCTTGGATCCGTCGTTCTCCGCTTGAATTCTTCAGAAGTCACAGGCATGGCCTCCAGCTCTACGGGTGCATCGTTTATCGCGGGAGTTGCCGTGTCGATGAGGGGCGTCTGCGTGGAGACGGCAGGCGAAGTCTTGTGGGGGAAGGTGCCGCTTCGTGAGACGGGTGAGATGGGCCCATCGGAAGAGGCAGGAGCGCCCGTGGTGGTGATTGTGGGTGGGGAAATGGGAGGTTGCGCAGTCATCGTTCCGTTCACGTTACTTCAAGCCGTCTGTCTATGTTTGTTCGAGAAGCGAAGTTGCCGGGTGAAGGTCTGCACAACGACCGGGAGGCTACGCAAGATATCTCAGCTGCCATCGGTTCCACAAGGCGGACGCCGTGAGGCTGAAGAAGCAAGACGCACGGCCAAACAAAGCTCCGTGAGCGCGTAAGCTGTCGTGGTGGGGGGGGGGTGACGTGCGTCGTGCAGGATTCAGGGTCCAAGTGGGGGCTTTCGCCAAGGCACCGTATCAGCCTTGCATCAACAGCTCTGGCTAAGAGCAGACATGCAGCCATGCATGTGAGGCTGAAGTCAGAGAAGTGAGTTGGATTGGTATCTTTCCGTGTGAATAAATGCTGCGCCTCCTATACTCCATTACACTCGAGGCACAACTTTTAAACCCAAATAGTGACCCAAATGATACAATAAGCGCACCAATGTTGTTTCACACCCGTCAAACTCTAGCTCGTTGTACGGCGAACTAGCCCGATCGCTTCGGCAACAAGAAACCCATTGCATATCCCTCGCCTGAATTACTTTTGGATTCCGCCTGCTCCCGTTAGCGAATGGGCTCTTCTACATGGTGCAGGCACATCAAACGCTTCACTTACACCCATAAACACATTTTGATCGAAAACGTTAGCCTGAGGCTGTTGTTGACCATTGCCTTGCTGCGTGGCCGGTACATCATTGGGCAGTCCAGTCGTGTCTGTCTGCATGGGCATGGCACCGAGATCCATAGGAAAGAAGTTGTTCGTCGTGTCCATGCCAGCCGTCGGCCCTTGAATATAAGAGTCCCACGCGTCCTGTAGTACTGTTAGACACAACGCCGAATTTATAAAGCCTCTGACTATACATACCCAATTAAGGTTGTCGGTGGGTGGAAGATCCAAATTTTGGAATAAGTTGGCTCCAAACAGGTTTGAGAATGGGCTAGGCGCATTCTCAGCACCTGTACCATTTGCTGCACCATTGTATTGGGGCGTCAAGCCTGTTGGTTGGTTTTGTGGCAGAGGATCGTTCAGCAAGTTGGCCATCGACGCCGGATACCGTTGATCAAACATATTTGCTGAGCTGGACGTCATGCCGCCAGTGCTGAGCATACCCAGGGTCATCGCTGCCGTGTGTTCAGGCGCTATATTCGATTCGTCCATGGGAGAAGGCGCGGGGAATGTTGATGAGACAGTTTGGAAGCCGTTTGGTGGTGGCTGCCGCATCGGTCGATCCTTCTTCAGCTGGTTGAGCATGACACTAAGTGTACTGAAGGCCTTGTATGCTTCCATTGAGTGATCTTTGAGTCCTTCCCAAATATTCACCGCCGTTTCCATAGCATCCAGCATCTCATCTACGCGCTCTGAACTCCACAAAGACAGATTGTTGTCGGAATGCCGTCCTTGCCGTCCACATCTGATCGTGCGATTCAGATCAGACGCGATGATCATGGCAGCAAGTAAGAAATCGACCGTGGTCAGAGACGAAATAAACCACTTGACATTGCGTAGTCGGCCTCCAGGCTGACATTCGCGGTGTAGTGTCGCTTGATGCTGAAGCATTGTCATGGACGCGTCGATGACAGCAGTTCGCGAATAGCTGAATCTTGACTGCACACGAGCGTAAGCGAGGAACTTGCGATGGAGGACGCATACGATCTTGAGATACAACAGGTCCAATGTAAAGCGCTGCATGATCAAGGTAGAAGGGTCTCGTGCAGACTCATCCATTGACCGCATCTTGAGGTGTGGTGAAACCTTGTCGTGCAGCTCTCGCGCCTCTGCGTCCACCTTCATGACCTCATCATAAGACGAGCAAGTCAAAGTATCGGTCAGCTCGACTGCTTCGCCCAACTTGTAGATCAATCGTGTTCGGTTGATCAGAAAGAGCGTAGGCGTTGCCTCATTCTCGGGCCTCGAAGATGGCAAAACCTTCATGTCTTCGAAAAGCTCGTCATCGTAGATGTTGCGCGGTACCACAGTGTTGGTGTCCCGTGGGCGCACTATTGGAGGCAAGCCAGCTTGGGCTGAGAAGAGCAGATCTATCGATCGCACCGCAGCCCAGACCCGCCGTCGCATCTCTCCTTGGAAAACAGATATACCCGGATAAGGACCTGGATCTCGATGTAGGCCCATTCGCATCGCTAGTCGCACAATTATACCAGTGCTGATGAGAATACCAACTTCGGCATCTCGACTCCTAGCATATTCTGCGTGGACATGCAAGATCAGTGTCTCGAGCATGCCGATGATGGGCTGCGTGATATCTGCCATAACCAAACATTGCGCAGTCAGGTCCCGATATTCTTTTGACATGGCCCACGACTTGTTCTGGTACTCGGGTGGCTCATCGCCAGCTCTTGTGTATGATTGTAACGCTATGCACATCATGCCGAAGACTAGGCCGAGCCATATAATGGGTGTCTCTTCAGAATTGAGCCAATGCCTATCATATTCCTTTTGAAACGTCGGGCCATGGATGATGTGGATACCCGGATCGTATGTGTTGAAGAACCTAGATACAAGAATATCGGCGGTGGGTTTTGGAGGGAATTGCGAGAGAATTTCAGCCTTGGACGTGGGCTTTTGTTGGCCGTACAGGAACGCCGTGCCGGGCGGATGGCCGTCGCTGTGGGTGGCTTTGTACCGCTTCAGCTGCTCGTCGTATTGCTTCTTGTGCTCTGCAAAGTAGTTCTTGACTTCTGAGAGCTCACCCAATATCGCATACCAATGCGCCTCTGATGCGAAGACGGTCGAGTTGTTTTGCACTTTCATGACACCAATCGACTTGGTCACATTTTCCATCTCGCTCTCCTCCCCTGCGTCTTCTTCCGGTATCGACTCGGGCGCACCGTTGCTCATGCCGCTGCCCATGTTGCCCATGTCAAATTGCTGGTCCGATGACGCACTGCTCATGCTTTGAGCGATGGCGGCTTGCGCAGCGGCGGGCCCCGCGCTCTGGGCGCCATTGGTCATCAAGGAGAGAACGAGTCCTTCGAGGCGGTCAATGCGGTTTTGCATGTCATCGGGAGAGGTGGCCGTGCCAGCGCTGGCGGCGCTCTTCTTGCGGTTGCCTGGAGTGGCGTACGTACATGATCCCGCGTCTCCCCGCTTGGTGCAGTTGTCGCAAGGGTGGCCGCGGTTGCATTTCAGCCTGGTGTTATCAGCATCTCTCTTCCTGGATTGCGCGACCATTTGACCTACTTCCTATGCCTGCATGGGCCGCAGGACAGCGGCACGCGGTTCCTTTTGCGCACAACTCTGAACTGGGGGTCGGGCGGCGACTGCCCCGCACTGGACGAGGTTGTCGAGGGCGGAGTGGGCGGCATGGTGGTCGTTCCCGCAGTCGGTCGTCTGGTGTGTCACCGGAGAGATCGGACTTAACCAACCAAAGTCCGTGGCCTGCAAGAGCAGGTTGGGGGAAAGGGCGACAGACGTGCTTCCTGCCAGATGCGGCCCTATCCGCGGTTTTATAGTGCCGGACGTGTTCCTATCTCCACGCGCCGCGGCCTAGGGAGGGTGTTGCCCTGCAATTCAAATGTCGCGCTGCCCTTCCGCGCTGTCTATGTGTGATGCGTCCAATCTCTTCCCAGTAAGTCCTTCTCGAGCCGTGGTCGATTTATGTATGCTCAGGTTGTCCAGTGCTGCGCGATTCCGTCCGGCTCGAGTGTCGTGGTGAGACTCGAGTCCTCAGCCGGGTCACGGATCGCGTCTCGAAACAGAATGCTGGCGGCGGCTACGTCGGTCTCTGCGCAGTGCGAGGCGGTGCGCAGGTAGGTACCTTGGACGGGTGCGAGGGTCGCTCCTTCCACAGCAGCACCTGGCTTGTGATAACGCTATCGCTGCCGGAGGGCGCTCAATGGGGATCGCAACTAATGCGCTCGGCTCTGCGACCGCGAAATACTGTCCAAGAGGGCGCAAAGGAGCTCTTGTAGGTTGCGTCGTCGCTGCGTGAGACGATGAAGGGTGGACGGCCTGACCCTCTTTAACTCCGACGACTTCTACGTCGCAAGTCGCCAAGATGCCTCCAGGCATGCCCTCTTTCGTCACCAAACGCATCCCCAAGCTGACTAACAATGCACGTCTCTCTGAGTCACACATGGGCTGCACCATCCAACATCTGGCTTTGTCCATATTCGACCGCGCAACGCCCGCTCGACTTTTCCCTGCTGTCTAGCTGAGCATCTTTGCTGCGAGCGGGGTCGACGCTCAGGCCTCCTGCCCACTGAACGCATCATCCAACTCCATGCAGCCAATCAGCTGCCGCCTGGTGACAACAAGGAGGCTTGTACAGACTTCAGAATTTGATCACGAGTTCGCCTCTATCACAGGATACTCTTGTTATTGTTTCAATTTGGATCTGATAAGCTAATTCGAGTAGTACAAATTGGCAATTGCTTGCAACGCAAATTAAAGAAAGACCAATTTCCCCAGAGCCTTGCCAAAGTCCAACGACGCTCTCTGATACCTATTCTGCAATGCATCTCCGCACTAAACCTTAGTACCAGCAATTGGCTCGCCATTGCCTGGTGTCCCGCTTGTTTCAATTGATTCTGCCGCTTGGCCCCATGCTACCATCTTCTCTTGCTCCGCATCCCACTTGAAGACGCCTCCACTCCCTACATTGTATTGGTAATAATTCTCAGTCCCAGCTTTCACCATCGCCTTTCTAAAAGTGATGTTGATTCTTCCCTTACCCGCCTCTGCTCCAGCGCGTTTTGGAATGCTATGCAGCCAGTTACTCTGAGTTTGCCCTCGCATCAGCACCATGTCGCCGGAGCCAAGGGGCAGTTTGATCCCCTTTGGCTCGTCCACGGCTACACCGTCTCTTGGTGTAATTGGTTTATGCTTCATAAGAAAGTCGCGCTTGACTCCCAGACTGAACGACGCAATGGCTGGATTGGTGCCAAGAAAGCGCTCGTCATCTGAGTGGTACGAGATACTGTCTTTCCCATCGGCATAGTAATTAACAAGACAGAAGTTGAATGTCTCGCCGGTCGAGCCCTCGCTGATCTTGCGCAATTCATCCAAGCAATGCGGGATAGGGCGAGGCTTGCACTTGTAGCGGTTCGCTTCGACTTTATTCCCCTTCTTCGCGTCTACAATAGTTCCGTCGGTCGCGAAACGACTCGTGTCGTCAACGCCAAATACGGTAGTGAAGCGCGGCGTATTGATCAGTGTTTGGATACCGCCGCGGTTGATGTTGTACTGCACACGATAAAACGGCAACTCTTGCCGAAGAAACTCAAACACGCCTGGCGCGATCGAAGACGGTATGTATGGCTGGTAGTACACAAGATCCAGATTGAGCTGATCATTCATCAGCTTCCCTTCTTCCGCTGGCGAAAAACCAAGTTGCTCGATGAAAAGTGCAGGGAGGTGTGCAATGCCGAATGGGTAGTTTTCGTGATGCGACTTATCCGCGCTCGCTTCGTACTTCGTCTTCTTGGGCGTAACGGGTTTGAAGAATGAATCGAGCGCGCCACGCTTCATGGTAACAGTGTAGATCTTTGCCGTTCGCCACACGCACCGGAGCTGCTCTCTTATCGGCACTTGATGAGGCACACGCACACACCGGCGCTCGATGCGTGAGATTACAGTGTCTCTGAGTACGGGACCTGCGCGCGGAACGATATAAAGTTGTGCCGCCTCAACCTGCACTACTCGAGAGGGGACCAAGGTGCGCACTACACGGTTGACCACTTGGTGCTTGTATCGGTAGTCTGAGAGCTCCTTCGATTCAGGTAATGATACGCGTAGTTGCTGCGAGTGTTGTGACAAAAGACTTTTGTATGCTGTCCACAAAGACTCGGCCGTATTCCACAATTGCTGCGTAGGAGCACACGGGGATGGCGAGGTCGTCACACCAGCCTTTGTGTCGAGTTGAGGGATATGGTTTCTTCTAGGGTTTTGCCGATGCTGAATTCCCTCTCGCGACGCTTGCAAACGTTGGAACTTCCTTCTCTGGTTATGGAGAAATTCGCGAACCCGTTCTTCGACTCCACCAGAAGCTTGAGAGGTAAAACAAGGCGCTATAGGTCGTTGCTGTCGGGCACGCTGCTGTTGGCGAGCCAGGTAGGTTTGTTGTTGAACATACAGATGAGTGTTAGGGCGACGAGAAGTAGAAACCATGGTTGATGACGTATGCTCTTTGCTAGACGTAGTAGCACTCTTGAATATTGAATACCATGCCCGTGCGCGGGTCGCCACACGTCGCGGGTCGTCTCACGAACAACATGCTCACCACCACCAAAATGAGGGTATTGTTAACGCTTCCGACTTCGGTCCGATCCACGTTATCCTCTTGTGCAGACCTCCTGTATATATTGATGGCACTCACCACCAGACAATCCACATCAACTATCATCACATACATGCTCTCTATTGTCTATCAGTTATGAGCCCGGCCTAATCCGCACGCAATTTTCAAAAAACAGACGCCGTACCTACGCCAACAAACCTAGAGAACGCTGTAGCTTCACCTATTTATTTCAAAGCCTGCAAATCGCTTGCAGCCGCTCGTATTCAAAGCCTGCAGTGCCGCTGCAGCCACTTCCTCAATATTTCAACCAACTTTCCAACAACTACCTACTATCGCATTGCAATTAATATAACACTTTATAATGCCTGTGCAATCTAAGGTTATCTTAGAAAAAGGTGCACTATCTAATTAGTCTAACTTTAAAGAATAGTTCTAGATTGTTAAGCGCTTGGCACACACAAACGAAATCTAGAAATACATTAATTTAGATAACTCTAAACGCGTGGTGTTACACAAGCCTATAGCTAAAAGCCTAAACCTATCACTAATAGTGCTACTACTACAACAGTTTAGAAAGAAAATGTGATGGGCTAGACCCATGCAGAACCCACTAGTGGGTTTGAGAGCGGCGCAGTCACGCCTCACATGTCTTCATGCTGCATAAATATCGACTACGCAAGTTGAACACCGTTGATTCAACCTGTGCCTGCCTTTTGGCCGGGGTTGGTGCATGTAGTCGTGCATATTCCCTTTTGGCCGGGGTTGGTGCATGTAGTCGTGCCTATTCCCTTTTTAAGGTTCAACCCCTTACAGAAAAGAAGATAAACTATAGAAGTGCAAAGAAAGAAATAACTAAGCTAGAGAAGCACATTATAGAGACTCTTAATATAAAGCTTTATAGTCTTCTTACGTCTTAGTATAGGAGAAATAGGTGTTTCTAGTGTAAGGGTGCGATAGATTGACCATAAGTGCAAGGGAAACAGTGATGAATTAGACAGAGTCTAAATAAAGAACCGAAAAGAGCTTTCTATCTGAGGTTGCTTAGCAACTGCGGGGTTGCTTAGTCACAGCTAAACCACAAGAACCGACGGCTACAGGCCGAGGAATACCCATTAGGGCTTCAGCCCCTTACATCTAGAAGAAGAGAGAAAGAATAGTGATAGATAGAGCTACACTCCCTTAAGCTAAAGAAGAAATAAGAAGAGTCTATTCTGTGTGTAATAAGCGTACTCTAAGTTAAATAGTAATTAGTGTTAAGTAACTTATAGGATAGATAATAAGGTAAGATAGATATATTAGATGCCTTTAAAGATGTAAGGGGCTAGGCTAAAGACAGCAGGAAGACTAGGTTAAACAGAGATGAATTCGATAGAGACTATCTAGAGCCAGAGAGCAGGCTATCTAAATAGGCAGACTGCTGGTTTCTAGAAGTTTCTACATACATTAGCATACGTTATTATTTGTAATCTCTTGCAATAGCTAGAATATTCTAGAACATTCTATAATGCTCCGTAATGTCCTATACTCTTCCGTGATGTTCTATGTTATTCTATTAAACTAAAGTGACTCTATTAAACCGAAGTGACTCCACTAAGAATAGTAGAGGTCTAACCTCTTACATTAACCCCCCTCTCTAATCTATATGCAGCGGTGTTATGTCTTAAGTACTGCTCTTTATTACCTCTCCTAAATCCAGCTAGAAGCTGCTTAGAGCGTTAATTGCGGTATAGAGTAGTAAAGGCTTTCTACTTATCTAAGGCAGTATTATCTATAAGGTTTTCCGCTGGCTTAAAGGTTATAAGAGCATATCTAGTATATTTAACCTTAAAGAACAGCCTATTCCTGTAAGTGACCTCAGCTATAATTTACTCTACCTCTAACTCTAATTCTCTATTAACTAGAATAGCTTCTAGTTGTGTATTATTATTTAGTGTAAGAGGTTAGACCTCTACTATCCTTAGTAGAGTCACTTTGGCTTAATAGTACAACATAGGTGTGAAGGGCCTACAGAAGTGGAGAGGATATCTCGGGTGTACTAAGAGCACAGGGTTGAGTTTCGCAGATAGACAAGCAGGGGGTAGTGGCAGTTCTGACCGGGAGAACAGAGAGGACTAGCACTAGGGAATTCACTACAATAATCGGGGTTGCTAGGAAGGCTGTATTAAGATCGCTGTATTAAGTTAAGCACGATGAGCTGTAGGAGCCTATCGCAGGTGTCTATATACTTGCGTGCCCTCAGAGGGTACAGTGCTATCTCCTGATAGTGCGGCTATTACTAATAGTTCTGCTATTGCTAATAGTGCGGCCATCACTAATAGTTCTGCTATCTCTAATAGTGCAGCTTAGCATGATGGTAGTCACGTGACTAGGTTGCACTGCCCCACTTCGGGTAGCCTAATTGTCCTGCGTAGACAATCGATACGTCCTACCCTTTGTTCGTAACACTACCCCCTCTCTCCTTGTTTGTCGTCCTCGACAATCTGCAAGCCCTCTTTGCAGCGTATTCTTATCCCGTAGCTGTCGTTATAAGCCTTTCTTTTGTAAGTTAGGGTTCTGCTTCCGTATTGCCTTCCTAACCATGCCTAAGGAACCCTCAGCCCGTAGCGTCCGGGCGCCTCGTAAGGCGTTATCCACCACTAAATGGCGTGTCCGTGCCGCGCGCGTGCAGGAGAGCGGTCTTGAGATGTCCTTTCGATGCTAGAGGTGTAAGGAAAAGAGCCTTCGCTGTTTTGTAGATACTGTATCAGGTCGTTGTACAGGGTGTATTTCTGTAGCTGCTAACTGCAGTCTGTTTGTGTCTAAGAAGGACTAGGAAAAGGTAGCTAGAGAGAAGCGTAAGAAGCGTCTAGTGTTAGCGCGTCTAGAAGCTGCCACTGCGCAAGCTCGTGTGGAGTTGCTAGAGGTGGAAGATCGTGAGATAGAGTATTCGCGTCAGGATTTAAAGATTCTAGAAGTCTAAGACCGGGCTTCTGAGGCCTCAGGTTCGAGTACGCTGCTAACTACCTTCGAAACTCTATTAGCTGATCCTAGCTAGTCACAGGCTCACAACCTTCCTCTTAATCCCTTGTTTAATCTTACTAGTTTTAATACTTTTTTGTTATCCTTAGATAATCCTTTTCTTAACCTAGGCTTATTAACTCTAGTGACAAGTAGTGCTTAGTTGTAACGGTCTAGGCGGCTCTTATAGAGGTACCTAGATCCTTCTTTCTTTCTAAGTGTTCCTTTGCTGACTAGATAGTTAAGTAGTTTTCTATTAGGCTGGATGTCTTTTTGCTTAATAGCCTCGGCTACTTGTTCAGGTCTATATCTAGTGTAGTAGTAAGTGTTGAAGTTGCGCTTTCTTGCCTTAGCTAAGAGTTGCTAACAGTTCTATAGGTTGCTTTCTAGTTCCTATGTGTTTTCCGTGTTAGAGTAACCTTTCTATTTAACTAGCTATTCCTAGACAAAGCAGCTGTCTTAGAAGTCTTCGCGGCCTATCTCTCTATAGTCTAGTAGTTTTTCTACTTTAAACTTATAGTCTTCTTCTAGCTCATAGTAGAAGGTTGTCTATGTTAGCGTGTCTAGGTTAGCAGGTTCGAGTAGTTTAACGTAGAACCTAGGGTAGATTCTTGTATCCTTTAGTAGATTAAGTATATATATAACGGGTCCGTTGCGTTTAAGAATAAAAAATAGTCTAACCTTAACGTAGTTAAGACTCTTGCTTAGTCGCTTTGTGCGGAAATTGTTTATTCGCAGATATACTTTATCCCCCTTTTTTAGCTACGGTGCTGTTTTTCTTCGTTTGTTGGCGTGTTAGATGCTGCTTTCCTAAGCATTCTAGATCTTGTTTCGCATTATATCGTAAGTTTCTTTTATTTCTTCTATGTTTGTAAGGGCCTTTTCTGCCTTTAGTCCTAGCAAGGTTCGTTTAAATAGGTTTAGATGTCGTCCGTAGTTTGCAAAGAAGAGCGTAGTCCCTATTGCTTTAGATACTTTATTATTGTATGCGAGTTGCGCTATAGGTAATAATTGTACCTAGTTGTCTTGTTAGTAGTTGCAGTATATCCTTAGGTACTGCTTAAGCGTACAGTTTGTTCACTTAGTTTGTCTGTTAGTCTCTAGGTAGAAGCTTGTTAATAGCTTTCGTTAAGTTCTAATCGCGGACATTAGTGTACTCTAGTAGTTAGAGGTGAAGAGCTTGTCTCTATCGCTAATTATCGTTCTTAGGATACTGTAGTGTCGAACGATTTTGTCGCAGATTGCGTGACCTAGCTGTTCTGCGGTCTAATCTTTGCGATATGTTATAAGTTTAATTGCTTTAGTAAGGCGGCATACTACTACGTATATCCTATCGTATCTAACCTCTGTAACTAGGTCTCTAGATAGCGGTAGTCCCGTGATGAAGTCTATCGATATGTCTTCCTAAGGTTTTCCTAGAAGTTCGATGCCTTGCATTTCTCCGTAAGGTGCGTGCGTGCTGTGTTTGTTTTTCTAATAGTCTGCACACTTCTTGATATATAAACTAACTTTGTCTTTTATATTTAGAAAGTCGTAGTTCCTTCTAATTACTTCTATAGTTCTTGCGACGCCTAGGTGTCCGTACTCTATGCTGTCGTAGTAGTCTCTAATTAGGGCTTCCTGTAATTCGTCTGGTACTTGCAGGGTAATCGTTATAATTTCTTCGATTTCGAAGGTATCGTTAATCCTAGTAGCGGGGCTAATAGTCCCGTTCTTGTTCTTTTGTAGGATAATACCTTTATTAACGTGTTTAGTGCCTACGATATTATATCGTTAGCTTAGAGTATTAGCTTAACTGTTGTCTTTGCCTAGTGTGTGGATGATTCAGAATTTTAGTCTGCTAACTTCTTCCCACTATCTAACTTGTCTTCGATTAAGTGCTTTCGTTGTAAGGAAGTAGGTTAAGTTTTTGTGATCGGTGTAGATGTCGAGTTCGGAGCTGCTTTCTACGTAGATTCTCTAATGTTTAAGTGCGTCTACTATAGCGAGTAGTTCTTTGTTGTGCACGTTATAGCGTTCTTTAGGGCCGCTAAACTTCTTAGAAAAATAGGCGACTAGGTGCTACTTTCCATCGTGTTTCTGTAACTAGACTGCTCCTATAGCTAGGTCTAATGCGTTAGTTTCTATTCTTAATAGTTGCCCTAAGATATAGGTCTTAAGGACTAGTTCCTTAATGCATGCTTCTTTTAGCTGCTAGAAGGCCTCTTTTTCCTGTTCGCTCTATACCTATAGGGTGTCTTTTCTCGTAAGGTTAGTAAGTGGCGTAGCGATCCTAGCGTAGTTTTTAACAAATTGTCGGTTAAAGTTAACAAATCTGTTAAAGGCTTGTATGTCTTTAACATTCCTAGGTTCTGCCTATTCTCGAATAGTGCGGATTTTGTCGTCGCTAATCCTTACTCCGTTAATTCCTACTACGTATCCTAGGAATTCGAGTTCTGTTTTGTAGAACTCACACTTTGACGGCTTAAGTTATAAGTAATGTTTATTAAGAAGTGCTAACACTATCTTAACGTGTTGCTCGTGTTCTTTCTTGTTTTCTAAGTAGATTAGTATGTCGTCTAGGTATGCGATAACAAATATGTCTAAGTGCTTCTGTAGCACGTTGTTAATTAGGGACTAGAAGGTTACTAGTGCGTTTGTTAATCTGAAGGGCATTACTATATACTTGTAGTGTCTATATCTTGTTCGGAATACAGTCTTCTATTCGTCTCCTTTCTTTATGCGTATCTAGTGATAGCTATCTCGCAGGTCTAGCGAGGTAAATATCTTAGCTTTAGAGAGTCGGTCTCGTAGCTTAGAGATATTAGGTAGCGGGTATCTATTCTTCTGCGTTATATCGTTAAGCTTGCGATAGTCTACGCATAGCCTTAAGGATCTATTCTTCTTAGGTACGAAGAGGATCGGGAATCCTACTAGCGAATCCGATTCTTAGATGTATCCTTTGGCTAGATTTTCGTTAATGTACTCTCTAACTGCTTTTAGTTAAGGTTCTGATAATAGGTATATTCCTATAAAAGGCGGCGTCTTACCTTCTTCTAGGTTAATCTTACAATCCTAGGGTTGATGTTCTAGTAGAGCGTCGTTGCCTATTTTATTCTTGAATATGTGTTTCTAAGCGTAGTATACTTTAGGTATCCCGAGGAGAACGTCTTCTTCCTCCTTTAAAACTCGTATAGCCTTATTCATTTTAGCTATCGTGTTAACCGCTTTACTCTAGTTGCGCGTCTTTGTCGAAGTGATTTTACATATTATCTTCTCTTCTACTATTAAACGCTGTTAATGCGTAGGCTTAGATCTACGTACGTCTGCGTAATCTTCGAACAAGAGAGTTCTAGTTGCCTAATCTATTTGTGGATTGGTCTCTTGTAACTAGAGAAGTCCTAAAATAATATCTTTGCTAGCTAAGCTTATAACGTCTAGGGAGATCTTCTTCTAGTGTCTACTAATGCAGATCGTTGCTAACGTTTTGTGCGTAATTAGCTTTTGTCTAGGCATTTGTTTTCTGTTCGCGATACAGACAGATACAAGATTTTCCTTAAGAGTAGTGACGAGGCTAGCTTGTTCTACCGCTTTAGAGGAAATAAGGTTTATTAATAATCCTAAATCTATTAATGCCTTTATTAGTCGTTCTTCAACAACTATGCTAAGTTTATTAAGGGGTACAGAGTTAAGGTCGTTGCATTTAGCATGTCTAAAAAAGACGTTCGAAGCGGAAATCCTTTAAGCTCCTTAATTTCCTTGTGTCGGAGGTAGTTAGCTCGTAGGTAGGTATGCTAATCCGTACTGTTGCATCTGTCGTTAACGAGGAAGTTTAGTCCTATTAACTCTTAGTCTTCTATTCTAGGGAAATTGCAGGTTATTCTCTTATCCTATAGATGCTCTATACAGGAGTTCTTTAGGCATTTATACATTATCTATTAGCATTAGTACTTTCGCTAGGGAAAGTATCCTGTAGCGCTTTTCTCGCTGTAGTGTACTATACAGTAGTTGTATAGGCATGCTATCTAGTGCAACAACCTATAACTTAGGTGCCGTGTGTCTTACTAGTACGTAGGCGCTGCATAGTTCTTTGCTTCAGCGGATTGCTAGTAGTACTGCTTCTGCTAGTAGGCGTATTCCGTTTCTGCCTAATCTACCTAGTCCTCGTAGTCTAGTGTAGTTATTATCGCACGTGCTTCTATCGCACTGCGGGTACTATCTTGTTTGTAAGCCTTAGGGGTTTTCTTGCTCTGCTTCTTCTCCTTTCTCTTAGGAAAGGACGCTCGTTTCTTCTAACCTACAACTGCGTCTTCGCGCTTTAATGTCGGGCTGTTAGGTAGGGTACTAAATACTTCGTTTGTGTTGTTCTAGTAGTACGTTAGGGATGTCCCTTCTTCTTAGTAGGCCTATACGTCTACTCGTTTTCTAGGGTGTAGCTCAGAATTGCTGCTAGTGCTTCCCTTTTCGGGGAAGATTCCTATATCTTCGAGATTAACTATCTAGTGTAGTGTTTCTTCGCAGGCTTTGTCGAGGTCTATTTTGTAGAAGAGAACGTTTAGGTCCTCGTCTTCCTTCTGTAAGTCTACGCAGTGGCTTAGCTAGCTAGAGCGTATCTCGTCCTCGCTTTCAGAAGTATTTGCTTCCTTATAGTCTTTAGGTTCAACAACTTTCTATTCTCTATAATTGTTAGGTCTGTTAGGTTCGATTATGTTGACCTGTCGTGTGACCGTATTCTTCTTTAGCTGTTAGCAGTTCCTAGATAGGTGTCTAGGTTTGCCGCAGTTGTAACAGCTGCGTGTCTTCTTGCTATGTTCAGGTTTTCCTTTGCCCTTGTATCTAGCAGGCTTGCTGTTATAGTGTTGGTTCCCTTTAATATTATCAACGTCTATCTTCGCAGGCCTATAATTCTTATAGTATCCGTAGGTCCTAGGGTATATGTTGCGGGGTCGTTTATCGTTGGGTTTATACGACTGTTAGGTCTAGGCCACTTTTCTATTAAAGGCTTAGTCCTCTAGGCGTAGTTCGTATAGGTCGTTGTCGATACAGATAGCTTCTTCGATTAGGCTGTCGAGAGTGGTAATTGTTGCTCTAGTTCTCATTAGCTTAATTTAGACATTTTCCTTAAGCCCTTGTTTGAAGAATCGCTTTAGTGCTACGTCGTTCTATTCCGTCTAGATAGCATACTACTAGAACAGGATAGCGTAGTCGCTAACAGATTGTATCTGTTTTAGGGTTTGGATTTTGCCTTCAGCAACAGCGGGTTCCTTAGCAATGCCGAAGTCCTTGCGGAGTTATTCTTTGAACTCATCGTAGTTCTTAAACAACTTAGTATTGTCGGTGTCAACAACGGATTCGTCGTAGTAGCGTCGAAGTCAGGGTGTAACCCACTCCTAGGCTCTGTCGCGCATATAGGACACTATAATTATAGCTTTGTCTGCTTCCTCGATTGACTTGTTAAGGTAGAAGTAGATGTCCTATTGCATGATCTATGCTTCGAGCTTAGCTCGGACACCGTAGAACAATTCGGGTTTAGCAACGGTGTTCTTTATTGTCTTAGTTTAGTGTTCCAAGGTAGGGGTATTCATCGAAGTATCGCTTGCTATCTTGAGGGTGCTTAAAGTGTGAAGGGCCTACAGAAGTAGAGAGGATATCTCGGGTGTACTAAG